>VWZG01008280.1:123051-158763 GCA_013396735.1 Grallaria varia
ATAGGTACCAGTTCTCAAACACTTTTTGCAGTTACGTCTATATGCCATGTACTTTGTTACCCCTTTTCAAAGAAAGCTACATCTTTAAACAGTTCCACACTTACTTCATTTTCCCTGTTGTTTGGTAACTCTTCTCACCACAGGAGAACAGAAAACTTTCCCTAGGGGACGGTAGGAGTAAAGAAAAACTGCAAATAATTTCTACAGAAGTCACACTTTCAGCCAGGAAATCGTTTCGGCTGCTTTTCAAAACAGCTCAAGATGTGCAGCATCACAAAATACTTAGTTATCTTTCTTGGTTTCACCAGTCAGCTTATCGAAGTGAGCCCACAGACAGCTGACATATCCACTCTGACTGAGAATTTCATCAACAGCACCAGTGCCATGGTGGAGAACTACCATTGACAGGGAACATCATGAAAGAATCACGAACCCCATTCATGAAAGAACTACACACTGCTTTTTTGGGCAAGCACTGGCTGTTCATGGAAGACAAGAACCTAAAAAAGCAAGTAAGTGATTGATCCACAGCTATAACTGCACAGAGTTCCTTCTACCAAGGCAGTCCCAACTCCTGCTATGTAGAAAAACTTTCAACCAGGACTATCTTGTAGCAGTCATCAGTCCCCAAAAAGACAGAGCGGGAGTTTTCTCTCAGTCAAAGTCATATGAAAGACAATTTTCAATGAACAAAGTGCTTTCTGAGACATTTCTCCAAGATAAAATAGTGTCTTGCTGCTTTATTTCCATGCTTGCTTCTGGCTACTAAGAGTCTAAGAAATATTTCATGCTCTAATTTGCACTAGAAGGATTATGAAATTAGAATACTTATCAGATTGGAGGAATATAGCCGATCAATAAATTCAATACATGACTCACACTACATTACTGCCTACAGGCAAGCCAAACGAGGTGTGTGCTGACAGGTGCTTTGTCATTCAAAGCCACACAAACCAGAGCTGCCTTTCTGGTCCAGGTATAGAATAGAGCCCAATGTGCACAAATGTCATAGACTCTGTGTATTGCTACAGCCATATAAAAACACTACCATGACTTCAAAACAACTTTCGTCTGTCCCAAGGAAATGTTAGTAAACATTGGCAGCCACACCACACAAAAGATGAATTTGCAGAAGAAAACCCAAGCGAGCAGTAATGATGTACACAGCTTTAAAAAAAAGAAAAAATACAGACACTGTCAGACAGAGAGAAATTCTGAAAATTGCTGTAGGGTGGAATGCTATAATACCATTTTTAATATCAGCTATAAATATATTTATTTAAGGACGTTTGTGAAAGACTTTCAGAGTTTAAGAAGCTCATTTATGCAATCCAGCAGCCAGGCCATGTTAACCTCAGCAGTCATGGGAGTAGGCACATGACACAAAAACATTTTAATCTTGTCTTTATATTGCAGATATGTGAACATGAACATACACATATGTATGTGTTACTGTGCAAGTGTCACCAAGCACATTTATTGGGCTGGATCATTCATGGGACAGTGTGGCACAACTTATCCACCAACACCTTTTAAATCTGCTCTTCTCAAAACCAACACAAAAGAAGCAACATGACTAACTCTTAAATGGCATTTCTAACCACTTATGAAGCCAAACAGAGACCTTCGAGGTTACTTTTTGTGTCTGGAGCATCCTCCAAGCATTGGCTTGCCATGTTTCAATCATGAATTTGGTATGTGTACAGCACAAATTCGAGAGCAGTTCCAATGATACACCTCAGTGTGTTTACAGAGAAGAACTGGGGGGACACGACAGGATGAAAACCACACAAAAAAAAACAAAAAAGGGCCAATTGGGTATATCTAGTTTCAGTGCCTAGCTCTTAGTTTACAGAGAATTTACTTTTGTGTTAATTAATGCACTTCCGATACATTTTTGAAGACTCTCTTCCTAACATCCATCTGCCCTGACGCCCTGTCAGCGTGACATTATCACCTTATTGTGGCTGCTTGTTCAACCTTGGGCTGGCACTATTGTTGGTTAAACAGTGAGGCAGGGCAGTGACAGTAAAAACAAAGGAAAAGAAAAGGCAACTAGCACAGCAGGAAATGAAAGCTTCCACACTATTTAATGATAATTTTGCATCAGAACGAAGGCATCAGGGCATAGAACATACAAGAGTTCCTTTGTCTAAGAAAGCAAGCATTGCATAAAGTAAGGTTGAAATAGACTATGATTAAATTAGTGCCAAAGACTGTGCAGACACTGATCCTGGGCTTGAAGAGTTTATTTGCTTTAATTTAAAGCAATTTAAGTAGTTTGAATAAACCTGAAATAAGCGACTCTTAAAACAAGCATCATTGTTTTTATTATGTTCAGAGAAAAGATAATTCAGACTATATTAACACAATATCTTGGTTAGAAAAACCTTAAAACAGAGAATATAAAGAAATGGAAATATTCAGCTAGTCCATCCAAGATTCCTATTTAGTAACACTTATAACTGTATTACAACTGTTAAAGAAGACTAGGTTGGTTTCATGAAATTAAGTAAATGCAAGGCAAGGTTGCCAAAGTCATTGCAGTCAGCACTCAGGTGAGAAACCTCTCATGACAATAACGCCAATTTTCTGACTCAGTGCTTAAAGTAGTATATGAATCAGTTCAGTGATGTCTAACCTGTTGTACAAGAAAGCATGTACCAGTTCACCTGGAAGATAGGAAGCTGGGCAAGGTGAAAGATAACTATTGCTGAAATCCAAAAAGGTTGGGTGTTTGGCAAACTAAATTATCAGGAAGGCTAAAGGAAAGAAAAGAGTTCACCAGACACAGAAGACAGAATAATTTGTTGTGACTAACTCTAAGGAGAACATTACCAGGGATCTACTCAGCTTCAGGCTAAAATTATTTTGTCAGATATTTTGCCAGAAAAATTAACAGCATTAGCTGTGAATTACACCCACACAACATGGAGTCTAAAGGGTGATCCTTCCCAAGTGAAAATCACTGAAAACCTACCACCAGCCCCATGCAATACAGGACATAAAGCAGCTGCAATCTCTGCATGGTGCCCTTTTATTCATTAGCTGGTTCTGCCTTAATACATTTCCTGCACATCCATACAATTCTCCTTCCCATTTTCTTTACAGAAATAGGCCAGTACCCTGAAGAAATCCTCTTCACGACTGACCTCCAAGTGCAGCGTGCTTTAACCTTAGTTTCTAAGCCCACTGCTCACTCTGTTGTTTGTTTTCCCTCCAGTGGCCCTCCTGTTGCTCTGTCACTGCCCAGTTTCCTCTGTCTTCACAGTTTACTGGCTCTTCCCTTCTGATTGAGGAAAACAACCTCGTACAATTAGGGGAAGAGCTGGATGACCTCATGGAGCTCTTCCATCTCTAACTCCTATGAACAGTGCCTCTAAGTGACTCTTTTGTTGTTTTGTTTGTCTGCTCTAGCATTAATTAGGTTTTTAACAAGTGCATTGTTTGCTGGAATGGCATAAAGGAAAACATGTTAAAGCCACCAGCTGGATCTCATTGACCTATAAATTCATCTGCCTGTTTTCTAACCAGACAGTGTCTCATGGCAATGTGATACGGAGATTGCTCAAACAAAATAAGCAAAAATTCTGAAAAGTCACCATGGTTTTGTGTTGTTTAGGCCCAGTTCTCTAATCAAACTGCCAAAAACAAAGGGTATAAATGCTATTACATACTTTTCTGTACCACTGTAAAAGGGCTTTGCCATTTACCACAAGGAAGCTTCCCTTCATTATACTTTCCCTAACATCTGTCTTTGCCTGTGTATTCTATAATGCTGGGTACTAAATTAGCATGTTCAGGTTTTATAGTAAAGCTAATCAGTATATAGTAAAGCTAAGCATTTTTATAGTAAAGTTAAGCATTTTTAACTGCACAGCTATACCAGCAAAGATGAGCCTTGGCATAATAGAAATTAATCTCCTTATTTTCCTCAAAGATTCAGTTGCACTGGCTATATTTCTCATTCTGAAACAGCTGTTGAGCTAAATGACAGATCTGATTAAAACATGCATAAAATACAGCTTACAATTTATTTGTGAAATTGCCTCATGGTGGAAACCACACAGATCCTGCAGCTGATGACCAAGGCAACTGGCTTGATGCAATTACCAAACGATAATGTAAATAGGATGAAAGCATAGAGAGACAGAAACAAATAAAGTCATAGTTTGAAGAGTTACTGAGGGTTTAGAACTGGAAGCAGACAATTTGATGCAGGACACCAAAGCTTCTGCAGTTTCCAAATAAATCATTACAGACTCCTGGGGAGGCAGGGAGTGGGGGTGGAGGGGAACCAACCAAACTGTATCAGAGACAGTGATGGATTCCAAAATGAGAACTGGCATGCTTAAAGAAAAGAGCTAGCAGATAAAATCCTGTTTTTAAGGACACAGTCCTGTTTGCAAGCTCCCTTGTAACTCCAGTGGAACCAGAAGAAACGCGGGGTCAGGGCTGAATCACTGGCCTGTGGTAAGGGGTCACTGGGAGCCATTCTCCCAGTGCTTCGACCGTGTCCCACTTAAGTCCATTTTGCACTGGAATAAAGGTTTACATAAGACCTTTGCTGAGCAAAGATGAATCACACAGTGAAAATAAAAGCTCTGTGGAGGAAAAGAAAGAAAGAAAACACCAACAGCTTTTTGGAGGAGGAAGGAGTTATTTTTTTTCACCGAACTCCCACTAGTGATAATGAAATAGTAACTTACACTGTTGGCTCTCAAGTAACATCAAGTATGATAAGACACTGTGCAACTGCACGTGTGGTGGCTGGTCTGTGAAGGCCAAGCTTAGGTTGATAGCTTGATATCACATCTAGCCCTGATAGTTCTGCATGGTCGATTTAATTCATCACCGAGTATCGAATGCCACCGGTGCACAAGAAGCACAATGACTGTTAATGTAGTTATTCCCTGCTCCCCAAGCAAGTGGCTTATCTGTGAAGTGTCCAAGAGATGAAGCTGATAGGGCATGGCAGCAGCTATCTGACCCAGGATCTGAATGGGCTCAGGTCTGCAAGTATACTCTGCTTCACTGGTCAGAGGGGCACTTCTTACAAATGTGCTTCTCTGCTGTGTTGGTCTCCTCAAATGGCTGAGCAAAGCCCCTGGCTTTTGCTGGCAGGCAGAGCTGTGTACAGCCAGAGGTGTGTTCTGCCTGGACATGTGGCCACAGTGATGCGGAAGGACCCAGTCTGCAGCTTTCAGGGCTCACAGTCACCTAGAAGGTCTCTTGAAACAAACAATTCAAGGCAGGGTAGGAGAAAAACACGAGAAAGACAGAAAGTTTTGTTTAGAAGTGTTGCAAGTGCTGTGCTCAGTTGGATTCTGATGGTGCCCTGGAACTGTTTGTTCCAGATAAAGAACCAAGACCTTCATTATTTACAAGCTTCAAACTAATTTTCTCACTGTAATGCCTGGAAGCCTGGCTCTACAGTCACAACAGAAGCGAAAGAAGGTAGAAATATCTGTCCCTTCTACAAACAGGAAATTCAGGCGTAGATTGTCCCATCCCACACCTCACCTTGGCTCGCAGCTGCTTCAGGAATTCACTGGCAGTGACAGCTGCCAGAACGGGGCGTGCATGGCTCCCCAGGACCTAAATCTATAGCTCCTCTTCCTTATAGAGACATACCCATCCAATCCATTAGACTTCCTTAAGGGAAGAAGAACAGTTTCTGGTGTGGGTTTGGCTGTTCACCCTACTCACAGCCAGGACCTATGCAAGCTGCAGAAGACCTGCCTATACTGGCTCCAGCGGGTTTTAAGCCCGGCATAATTGGTTTGAAGGAATGGGAGATCTCTTTTACCGAAGCCTGCATTATATCCTTGTGATGTGTCTTTTGCTATGTGTTCAAACACTGCCCTGATTTTTTTTAACTGGAAACAATTCAACAATGAAGAAAGGAAATGGAAGCAATCTTCTTGATGGAGAGGGCACTACGAACAGAGCTAACACAAGGGAAAATCCTTGGAACTTGTTTGAGGACAGCATCCATAATAATGTCCTGGTTCAAATAACAGCAGAGACAGAGCATATTTGCATGATAGATATCCAGCTCAGAATATTCTAGGAACCACTTCGCTTTACAGTCTTTGAGTTGCAGTGGGTGCAAAAAAAAGGTAATAAGCATAATCCACCACACCAAGCAGAAGTAAATAATCCCATGGAAGCTTACTAACAAGCCAGGAAAAGCAGGGCACAACTACCATGTCACTGTCCAGTGCCACACATCACTCCCTTGAATGCAGAAAAACAGCAAGACAACACCCACAAGAAGCAGTTTTTCTTGATGACACCTGCTCAAAAGAGGTCAAATATGTCAAACTAGCGACACAACCAGACACCCCACTTGCTTAGTTTATATTCAACTGAGTAACAACTCTAAGGCAGGGAAAACCCATGGATTATAACACTCCAAAATTTTGGAATTGCAACTCTGTGTCTTTTCTAAACATCCCATGAACAAGTCCTTCATCTCAAGTCCTGTATCAGTTGTTGTCAGTGCCCCGAGCAAACTGGATGCTGCCCATGGAATTTGAGAGTAAAATATCTCTCAGCACATTAAAAGTAGCCTTGGAAAAGCGTGGTCACAGATGAGATATTTGTAGAGGTGTCAGCATCAAGTACACAAAGCAAGGAGAGAGGCCCTTTGCCCAAATTATAGTATGGTAAAAGGCCATCACAAATCAGGAGTGATCTCTGTTAGAAAAATGGTAACTTGGAAGTGTTAAGAAATGGCACTGGTAATGAAGATAATAAACAGGTCTATGACAACTAACATCTTTCTACAATTCCACATCTGTGCCAATGATCAAACGTTGGTCAGCCCTGCCCAGCTACACAAAATTAAACGGCTAAATGACTTATAGCACCCGATGTCTTCCACCCTTGAAACCAAGGATTTTGTCCAGCTTCAATCCACATGAACATCAGTGCTCCTAACTAGAATATCTCTGTCATTTCTGAATGTATTAAGCTAATCTGAAGCACCCTAAAACAGTTTAGAATCGCATCTGATTTGTCCACTGTTGAAATCCAGTTCATCTGGAAATGGCAGTACAGAACATTCATTTTGTGTGTATGCTCTAATAAATATTTTGCCCAATTGACATGATAAAAGTATTGCTGGCTACAGCACAACACCTGAAAAGAAAATACAAAAGGAAACAATTGTAAATGCTAGATTTTTCAGATCAAGGAAGAACTAGAAGAAATGCGGCTGTCACTGAACTTTATCACCAGGTATCAAGAAGAGAATCAAACTGTACATGCCAAAAATTGTGTCTGAAAAAGCACTGAAAGGGAAAAGATAATATTAAAAATATTTTAAAAAACCTAGATGATACATTCATGATGGACAAATGCCTCAAATATAAAAGCATGTGAATACAATGTGATTTTTTTTCTGCATACATGTACACATGCTGCTGTGTAGCTCTGCCAAAAAATAATTACAGTACTCCTGAGCTATAAATCTATAAATATAGTTTATAACAAACAAACTACAGATCCTGTTAAAAAAAAATTACTGCTTTTATTCATCCAAGATCAAAAACTTAATCATTCCACCTGTTTCCTCAAACTTTAGAATCAGGAAAATAAAACCTGTATCACACATCTGATAAGAAACTTACTTCACAATTAGCCTGCTAAATATGTTGAGAATAACAAAAGTATTAAAATTTGCTACAAAGTCTTCTTTCTCATACTGTTTTTATTAAGAATTTCCTTTATTTTACTGTAGTGTGAGACCCTCTACATTAACAAAAATTATACTATCACTGCTGTTTTTACATAGACTTTATGTGATTTTTACTAAATTGCATGATAATATGCAGTTGGATAAAGCCTCATGAATGCATTTTGTAATATGTAATTTTATATGGTAAATTTACATCTTATATTTGAAAAGCAGTAAAGTCCATATTCTATAAAATCAAAAATGTCTTTTATTCAGTGCTTCATATAGGTTTTCCAGTGTTTCAATTTCCACATATCAAAGGAAAAATTCCACAGTTTAGCATCAAGCATCACAGGAGTAAAAACTGCCAGACAGAACCTTTGCAAAAGCTGTAAGAATTCTAACTGTGAACTGAACTTTACTTACAGTCAGTGTCACTGAAAAGAAGTAAAAAGACTTTGTGAATTCATTCAAAACAAAAAAGAAGCTGTTATTTTTTTTGAAAGTCAGCACCATTATAAAAACACCAACCTTAAGAAAAATATATTTGAATCCCTGAGATACCCCCTTAACTTTCCCTTGACATTAGTAACTTCCCTAGGAGCTCTGACATACCTTTTCTTTTTCCATGGCCAGTGCCTACTGGCACAGTAATTCATGTTTAAAATATTATTCTTAAAATACATGGGGAGAAGAAAAGTTTTGGGAAGCCAGGATGTTTTCTGATTATGAGAAAAAGTCCTAGTTTGGCTCTCTGATGCGCATGGGGAAAGAAAGTTGAGTACTTGAAGGTAAGGTGTTGAGAGTGAAAGAAGGAGACACTGTTCTCTTTCCTGGCTCAGTGATAGACACACTGATAGAGCATTGAAAAACTTCACCATGGATCCTGATCCGTTAATTAAAGCAACAAGGCTCTCAGGAAAACACACAAACAATATCCCTGCCCCTCTCTCACTTGCCAAAAAAAATAACACACTGACTCCAAAGGGTCCCAATCAAGTGGCTTCTTGAGAAGAGATCTGCACCACCATTACTGTTCAACTTCTTCTGTTAAGCACCTGGACTTCCTTGAGACAATAGAGACGATAATAATACTACACTGACGTGTTAAAGAAAGCACCTTCTGCAATGCAATCTGCTTACTGTGGTGACTCTACAAACCACCTCTGCACAGAGTCCCTTGTGCTGTTAAAAGCCAAGTGGTCAGGGCTGAGAACACACACATATTGATCCACACCACAGTGACAAAAATTAACACTGGATAAAAAGAAATATTTTAGATTCTAAGCTTTTTTTCCAGGACCATAGTAAAATCCAGGCTGGAAGGGACCTCCTGAGGTCTTTAGTTCAGTCTCCTGCTCAAAGCAAGGTCAGCCCTGAGCCCAGAGCAGGTTTTTCCAGACTTTATCCAGTTGGGTCTTGAAAGCTCCCAAGGTTGGAGACTGCAGTCTCCCTTGGCAACCCACTGCCTGACTGTCCTTGGAGGGAAGATTTTTTCCTTATATCCACTCGGAGCCTTTTTCATTTCAATTTATGTCATTGTCTCTCGTCCTCCTGCTTATACATCACTGCCTGGCACCATCTCTGTAACTTTCCTCTAGATTTTGGAAGGCTGCTATTACATCACCCCAAAGCCTGTTTTCCAGACAAGTTTAGCCTCTTGGTGTCAACGTTTTTAAAAAAAAAGCTCATTCTCAGAAAGGGTAATGCAAGTTCAAACATTTATTACAGAAGTGATAACCACCAAGACAATAGTCTAAATGAAATTAAACAAGAGGATATGACTTGTGTGGCACTGATCTCTCCAAATCCCAGTGGAAATTAATACAATCAGAACCTTGTGGAATTAAGCCCTATTTTTATACCAGGGAAAACAATTTTCTGTGCTTACTAGGAGTGTTTTTATCAAATATTGCACATGAAATGCTCTAATAGGCAAACTGAACTAGTAGTAGCTGTGTACCTACTGAGAAGTCATATGCTGTCCTTTATTAATGCTTCAGGTATAATCTAAAATAAAACTTGGAACACACTGCCCAGGGAAGTAAATAAGTAACTCTGTTGGTATGGTATTATGACATCAGCTTGCAAAACCAGTAATAAACTATGGGTCAAGATGCACAAAAAACCAGATGTGTAAAACTTCTTGATCATTTTAAAAACAGCTTCAACTATTCCCATTTAATTTTCGGATCATTTGATACACACACAAAAGGGCAACATTGGGCCTTCCCACAAGCATGGCCCTGGATTTTCCTCTGCAACAGCATATGGTAATACTTGCTAAATTGCCCTTCTGCAACAGGTGCTCTATTTCACGATGTAGTATCACCTGCCCCTTTAATGTATAAAGTCATAAAGCAATGAAGTTGTTTACAAGGTAAATGGGGCCCCCATTCACTTCATCCTATGTAAGAAGCAGAGGTTTCAAGCTGCAAGCGTGTGATTATGAATAATAAATTAGGGTCACATAATATTTTGATTTATGCTCCACTACCGCCTAAACTCAGGCATTTAAGATGAAGGTTGGGTATTTAATCTCTCCATTACAGCCATCATGGTGGCTGGATGGCCACAATTTATTATCAAAAGCCACAGTCAGTACTGAGTGCCACAAACTTACAGAAGCCTCTGATGAGCTTATCTGGCACCATGAAGTATGTAATATGTCACCGGTTGAATGTGCCAGTCCTCATGTGTGGCCTAAGAAGGCTGATTGTGCAAATTTTACAGAGAGAATTCACCCCTTACCTCCTTCATTCTAACACTGAAGGTCCTGCCCTCAAACCTACCAAACATCTTTGGCTCATTATACATTCAGCTAAGATTATTCATTTACAAAAATAGCATAACATAAGGAAGCAATGAAAAGAATGTCTGTTCTGATTCTTTAGCATTCCCACATGAAATAATTTGTTTTAAAATGGGTGAATAAAGTCAGAGCACCTGAGTGTTTACACAAGTAATGAATCAATTTACCTCCTTTTCTAACACTACCCTCCCAGGGCTAAATTAATGACTAATGAAATCCATCTGAATTATTTTCACCTATCAAATTAAACCAAGGATATGGATTACTTTAGCAAGATAGCAGCTGTGTTAAAGCTACCTAAAGACTTTGCAACCTTCTTTTTCACCTGTGACTTTGCAGCAGATTTCGATGCTCAATTTCCATCGGAAAAATCAGCATATCCACTGGATCACAGAATGCTAGGAGAGTGCTAGGCCTGTCAGTAACAATCAGTGCACTAGGTGGACAAGGCAGGACTGCAGAAACCAGAGGCATAATTCATTTCTTGTATATAACATTACTTTAAACAGAACAGAAAGAAGGGGTTGTGGTAAGTCTGGAAATAGTTGAAGGAAAAATGGAGGGTTGTGACTAAATGCAGGATATGGTGAAGGGAAAGATGAAGGGATAAGGAAGTGCTGCTGTTGCCTACTGATACCTTTATAAATGTATAAATATCATGATAATCAAATCATAATTTTCTGTAACTTTGACACATGCTCTACAAACACACAGTGACAGCCGCAGCCCTGGAGAGCTGACAGTCTGAACAGACGAGGCAAATAAAGGGTAAAGGGCTCAGAGGGTGCTGACCTGCCCAAGCCACATCACTTCCAAGTGGCAAGAGTGTACTTTCACTGCTGTAGCTATTGCCTCCTTCTGTGTTTTCTACAGTAAAAACAGAAGGCAAAGTTAGGTTTGTGCAGGTGAGAAGAATCCAATAAGACGCCAGTGTTGCTTCGAGCAGACAGGCTGGTAGGTCCATGGCTTGCCAGCTACTTGCTTTTTTAGTGAGGCCATGCCAGAGCATTCCTGACAGGTGCTGGACAATGCCCTGGAGACTAGGATCATGCCTTCTTTCCTAGACAACAGGTACATCAGAAGGGATAAAAACCACAACAGTCTGCCTTGCTCCTTTGCACGTTTCATTCTGCCCCTGAACATCATGGCTGGGGGAGCTACTTGGGGATGTTCTTTGAGCAGTTTCAGAGAAGACAAAGGGGGTTACAAGAGACTCCCAAGGCTCCTCCAGATGCTCCCCCAGCCCAGCCTAGCCCAGCCCAGCCCTGCCACCCTCAGTGCCACCTGCACTGCTGCCAGAGCCACCCAGGGGAGAGCACCATGGGATGGGATGTGAGTAACACTTGCCATCACCTGCAGAGGAGCTGGGGAGACACCTGCCAGTCACGTACCTGTTGTGCCCATATTCCATCTGTCAGTCACCCAAGGAAAGCAAACAACTCGCTCCTGTTTTACCTCAGCTGTTAACCCTGGCACCAGGCTGCAGCTGTGCAGCTCACAGTCAGCCCAGCATGGACCTTCTCCAAACCCCAAGAATTATTTTTAGTGCAGCTGTTCCACAGGGTGTAACCTGGCCGTGATGTTCCCTCAGCCTCATCGAAAAGCACCCGTGCTATCTCCATGCCCTTTGCCTTGACAAGGAAGACTTCTTTTTAATCCCCAGATCAGCCTCGCTAAGCAGAAGAACATAAACGTGACATTTATAAAAGGATAGTCCCCACAAATGCTCACTTGCCACATCAGTGCTCGCTACCGACAACTCCTCTCCCATCATTTAAAGCTAGTTCTGAAATTAGTCAAAATCTCGAAGCACATGTTACTGGGTTTTACCCACAGTCTATTTTAGTACAGCGGCAGACATAAGAGCTTTAATAAACTCACAGGTATAAAAAGGCTTGATGTCTGCCAGGAGATCGTACCCTTGGCAGGTTTGTTGTTTTCTTTTTAATCACAAACAAACAGTAAGGAATCCCCCCTCAGAGCACATCACACACCCTCTCTTCCCCATCCCGACTCATTATTGCTTCTCCACGCAATTACTTCTTTCCCACTCATGCTGCCCGCAAAGAAAGAGCACGGGAAGAGGCAGAATCACGCACACCCTGCCCCTGGATCTCGAACAACAATTCTCTGGGGGACAGAACCCCCCTTCGCAAAGCACAGATAACAAACCGGAGCATTAAAACCCGTAAAAACGCAAACCAGCGAACCACCGCCTTGCCGAGGGGGAAGCCTCGGCGGAAGGATGGACCAAAGCGACCTCGGCAGGAAACCCGCTCCGCTTACCTTGATCATGCTGGCAGGCGGCGGGGATGTTCCTGCCGGGATTGCGGCGGGATGCAGCGGGCGGATCGCAGAGCGCCAGGCGCGGATGCGGCAGCGCTGCAAGAGATGGGGGCCGGGCTCGGGATCGGGCGGTCCTGCCGCTGCTGCTGCCGGGGCTGGGTTTGCTGCTGCCGGGGCTGTGCCTGCCGCTGCTGCCGCTGCCGCCGCCGGGCTCCGATTGCATCAGCGGGCGAGGGCGGCGCGCTCGGCGCGGAGCGGGCGAGGGGCTGGGGGGGCCGCCCCGCCCCGCTGCTCCCGGTGGGCACGGGGACGGCCGCCTTCCGCATCATCCCCCCGGCAAGCACCGCAGGGTCCGACCCCCTGCACCTCTCTGAAGAGTCATCCCCTCCCTAAAATGGCCCCGCATGGCGCGCCGTGCCCGCCAAGCGGAGACAAAAATTAAAGTGCTTTTGCCGAGAGTTACGCCGATGGCGACACGTTCTCGGCGCTCTCCGCCGTAACAACCGCGACCGAACTCAGCGCCTTCAGCCTCTGAGTCATTTCCTCTGTCTGACACGCACAGCAGCCCCTCGCAGCTCCCAGCGAGCCTTCTCCCGCCGCTTGTGCGGGGTCCCCAGTCTCTACCACCCGACCCATTCGATCTGGGGACAGCTGATGTTTCACAGAGGGTCTCAGGGTCCTCCTCGGCCGAGCAGCGCCCGGTCCATGTGAAGGTCCATCTCCACGGCTGTGCTCATCCCAGCTCCGCACCTCCCAGCTGTGCGCATCACAACTGGCCGCCGCTGCAGAGCTGCCGCGGATCTCCGTGTGTAGGTGCCGACCAGCACCTGAAGACAAAAGGATAACCATCTACTTAGACAGAGCCCGTCTGCTCTGTCGCTTCTACCCGCCCCGCTGCCAGTGGAAGTGTACAGTGCTAAGAGACAATAAAATCATGAATTTTTAAGAGAAAAATCCCAGTGAAACCACCGAAGGATGTTCACGACGTGCTCACCTCTTTCATCATAACTGATTCTACGTTTAAGTCTTTTCTTCCTTTACTACTGTTTTTTGTAAAGGTTTTCCCCTTCTGATCCTCTTGAGAGTAGTGTTAGAAAGCTGTTTCATCTCAGTGCTGCTCTGTCAGCAGTGCCAAGTTCTGCTTCGCGGGATGTACATGAATTATTCTCTCTTGTATAGTGTCAGAGTTTGTTTACATAAGTATAAGCAAATTTTTGTTCCTGCCACTCTTCAACCAGGAAAGAAAGTGACACTTAATGGATTTCCAAGCATTCTGGATTTCAAAGAAACACAGATAAACAATGCTACCCAAAAGGCAGGTTCACGTGAAGAGTGAGGGTTTAGCCGCTATTTAGGAGAGAAGAAAGATGGAGCAAAAAAATCAGAGGCAGAGAAGGCAGTAAAAAAGCATCCGATGGATACAATTAATAATCAGGGCACTAGTCAGTGCTCGTGAGAGCAATTCAGTCCAGTCACAATGAGTTATCTTCAGATTTCAACCACAATGTAGGAAAAAATATGCTGGGTCAGGCCAAGGGTCCATTTAATTCAATAGTCTGTCTCTGGCAGTAGAGAATAACAATCCCTGCAGAAGAGCTTCAAGAAGAGAATAAACACGTAGGGGCACTTTCCTGATACACTCCTTTAGCCTCAAGGGGTTTGTACCACAGCAGCTTCCTGAAAGATGAATTCTCTAGGCTTAACAGTTCCTCATGGATTTTTGTTCTATTAATTTATTCTTGAACCCATTTAAATTCAGTATCTGATAACATCCTGTGCTCATGAGTTCCACGATTTAGCTCTGTTCTGTGGAAGAACACACAATTTTGCTTTATTTTGAACTCAACACTTGAAAATTTCACATCTTTTTTCTGATACTGTGAGACTGTAAACACAAAGAGAGATCAGTTCATCCCCTCTATGTCATTTGTGATTTTACAGACTACTGCTGAATCCTCTGTCATCCATCTCCTTTCTCCAGATGAATAGTGCTAATCTGTTTCGGTTTACTATAAAACAGTTCAATAACCTTGGTCATCCTTTGTTTAAGATGGGGACATAATGTACACAAAACTTTCGAAATGCAGGTCACCTCATTGACTTTTAATTTGCTCCCTCCCCTGCCCCCTCACTTCTTTTCATAATGCTTATAGTTCTGTTTCCTAATTTGACCATTCCTGAGCACTAAACTGAACTAATATATTTATAAACTATTTAATTCAAATATTTCTCTCCAGTAAGGTAACATAACCTACAACTGTTTACATAAATCTAGCTTCTTTTCTTTTTTGCCATGTGCATAATTTTATGCTTACAGGCATTTTTATGTGCTATTTTGACAACTGTAAACTCAATTCCACAAGGTCCTTCTGCAAATACCTCTAGTTCAGCTGGATTGTTTAACACTCTTACCCTGAAGGTTTTCTTCTCATAGCAAACTTTGTCCTTTCTCTATTTCGCTCCATTTCCCATTTTCTCAATTGCACACTCAGTCTTCTGTTTTTTATCTTTAAACAAATTAATGAGAGCAACCATAAAGGCATCTTTCTTGTGGGAGCTTGTTTTCTAGGAGCCTTTGGTGAGAGACTTTGTCAAGTCCTTTTGAAATCCAAGTAGATTGTATCCATTGGACTTCTCCTTCCTGCATGCTCATTGAATCATTCAAAGGATTTTCTACGTGGGCAGCTCAGGATTTCCTTTCAGAAAAGTCATGCTGAGTAATATTTATCCACATGTCTTTTTGCATTCTTTATTGCAGACTGTACATTTTCTCCAGACTCACTTCAGTATCCTGAATTCCTCTAGAAGAAATGCTGTTTGAGTGCAGTTTTTCTGTATCCAGAGCTCAGCTTCCAGTCTGAACAGTATTGTGCTTTCAGCGTTTTTAAGTTCTCTGCGACATGCTCCATCGTAGAGAAGCATTTCAAGTCATCCTTGAACTAATACCTTAAACTACTGAGGTGCAGAGCACAACCCATGGCCCAAGCAAAGCTAAGAAATAGGAGAAGGAAAGGAAGAGGAAAGAAGAAATATTACCTAAACTACAGAGGATTTGTGCAAAGCCAAACCGCAATGTTATCTAGTATATGTAATAAAAAGAGATCTTTTTATTGATATTTTTGTTTTATTTTATTCAGAGCCTGAACTTGCTAACAAAAAACAGAAAAAGGAGATAAACTCAGTGAAGGTACAGAATTCACCTTAAAACTGGCATCTTGCTGCAACATCCAAAAACCTGAAGTTACCATTGGTAAATGTGCCATACAGACATAGTTTTGTAGCGTTGGCATGTATTACCTTGGTCTAGTTACACTTCTGTCTGTAACAGTCCAGAAGTTAAAAGGCATCAGTAAGAACTTAGTTTTTCTCCAGACTGAATATTTTATGTTCGTAAAACAAGCCATTGTTCCTTTCAACACTAGTTTTTCCATTAACACCAAGAATTCTGTGAACGCTTGACAGTGCTGTTAAACTTTAAAAGTTTTAATGAGTAAATTTTTCACAAATATGAGAGAATTAGGTAATTTATATGCTCTAAGTCCAAAGTATTTTCACAAGTTCTAGGGATTCACAAGGTGAAGAGTTTGAGTCATGGACATTAGCCAAGCCAGAGCTGAGTAAACTCACCTTTATGCCACAGAAAATGGAACCACCGTTGCGAAAATGAAAAGGCTCTATGATATAAAGCCAAAGGAGGAATTTTGAAAGAGGAAGCTTGGAATTCCATAATTCTACAAGGAATGAAGGGCAGAAGCCCTTCTTAATACACCTTCCAAGGTTTCCTTTCACAACCCCGGTCTGCATAAAGAGGTTAGGGTGAAGGTGGGTAGAAATCAGGTTTTCTGTTTAAGAAAAAGCTGGGATTCTGAGAAATTTTTTTCCTTCTGAAATAGAATGAAAACTTCTTGTAGTAAAATGTGAGGAAAACAATTTTGAATCAAGCAAAAGGTGTAATTTTGTCAAAATCAAAATGTTTCAGTTTGATCCTAATCTTTCAAAACTTTCAGAGTTCTTTGTAATGTAAGCCCTCCTAAAATGTATTCCAAAGCTATTAAAAAACCCCCCAATTTTCAAAAAATATCAGAATGCTATGTTTTGCATATTTCTGAAATACTTTGCTTCTACTTAGCTTTTGTACTTAAACTCTGTCTTGCATAGTTTCTACAACTGCATGTAAGTGCATTGGCACAAAAATTTAAAATAAGGAAACATGGACTTTCATCTGCAATATTCTTCAGTCCAATTTCAGCTACAAAACTAAAACTCACAGGAACAATTAAGAAGGCGATTGCAGGATGTGATTTCCATATAGCTGCCTTGCAGAACTGGGAGTGTCATTGTGGAATGATTTTAAAGTGAGGGAAAGAAAAACCTTTGGGTGAGAATCACGTTGGAGCTGTAGAAATTTCCTAAGGGAAAAGAGGAATTATTGTGTAAATATTTTATCTATATATGTGTTTGTATGACTTTTTAAATTATTTTTAGTTCAGAGAAGGACATGTCCTTTAAGGTCTTGTCATTTGGAGCTACAACAGAATGACGGGAGAAGCTGAAATAATAAGCCATATACACAGCGAGCAATGGTTGCAACCACTAGTCCTCCTTTTGGAAGAGGAGAAGAAAGATTCTTTTGTAGAAAGATGATGGCACCATTGCTTTTCCTGTAGTCACAGGAACACGGTCACCTTGTGGAAAGGCTCAAGTGGGATGCCGACTTTCAGTGGGTGCTGTTTTCAGAGAGACAAGACCCTCTAGGGCAGCAGCACCTTCTCCTGGTGCTCATTCCCTCCTCTCCATCCTCTTGCCATCTTCCCGTCTCCTTGGACGTGTCAGCCCCATCGTGTGTGGGCTCTGCTGTCAAAAGGGATTAGCAGAGGGATCTGGGTGTCAAAACACAGATAAAAAGCCTGCGAGTGGGAAGGGATTGTTGGAGATGCTCAAGGGCGGGAAGTGCCACGGCTGGCACCCTCAGAGCAGCACGGGCTGCACAATTGCACTCGCAGGGAGAAACATGAAAAAAGGAGACCTGAGAAGAGCTAAAAGGGAAAGCTGCCTTACAACATCTGACAACCAGGAAAATGTTAAAAAAAAAGAGTCTGAAAGGAAAAGTCTTGCATGTGTGAGGGTAATTGGAACCAAATAGCCTCCCGCCCTTTCATTCCCACCCTCTTGGGGAAACAGCATTTTCCGCATTCCTCCTAAATAAGCGCTTAGTGAATGTGTCACTTATTTATGCCCTCCAAGAGGCGAGAAAAACATTGCGCTCTGGGAATTAACCGAGAACAGTTTGTTTCCAACATTTCTTCCAGGCTTCTGTTTTCCAGCTCCTCTCCTCTCCCCTTCCTCCTCATGGGGCTCTTCCAGAAGGTTCCCTGTGGTGGCACCTTCCTCGCCTCGGCACTGCCAGGTTCGGCTTCCTCAGCGTCCCAGGAGGTGAAATGTCATCACACTTCACAGCAAAGCCTTCAGAAGGTGTTTAAAGTGCCCCAGGGGTGGGACTGGGGACACAGGAAGATGCCATGAGCCCGCCCCAGCTGGCTTGAGCTCCTGGACCATGGGAATCCTGAGCTCCCATTGAAATCGACCCACTCCTTCATATGTCAAGGGAAGCACCAGAATCCCTTGCCAGCACATTTTCCCTCATCCAAGGTCCCTCCCAAGATTCCATAATTGCTAAGTCACTTCTTTGTTCCCCACTTAGGAGGCAGAAAAGTGAGACTGGGTAAAAAATGTGTTTTGTGCTGTGGTGGGTTCTATTTTAAGGGGGGGGGAAGAAGCAAACCGAGGACAATTCTCCATATGAATTCATAGAATTGTGGAACTGTTTAGGTGGGAAAAGACCCCTAAGATCACTTAGTCCAAACATTACCCAGGATTGATTGTCAAGTTCACCACTAAGGTGTGCCCCAAATGCCACATCCACTTGTCTTGTAAATACCTCCATGGTGGCTCCACCCCTTCCCTGGGCAGCCTGTTCCAGTGAAGAATTTTTTCCTAATATCCAATCTAAACCTCCCCTAGCAAAATTTGAGGCCATTTCCTCCCGTCCTGTCTCACCACAACCTCCTTTCAGGTAGTTGTCAAGAGTGAGAAGGTCCCCCCTGAGCCTCCTTTTCTCCAGGCTGAGCCCCCTCAGCTCCCAAAGCTGCTCCTCATAGGACTTGTGCTCCAGACCCTTCCCCAGCTCTGCTGCCCTTCTCTGGGTGCACAAAGTTGGGCAGCTAATGGTGAAAGCCACTCAGCCACGCCATGTGGAAGGCTCGCTGCAGAACTTCTTCGTTTCAATATGAAAATTGAAATCAATATTTAAAGACTTGACCTAATGTGGTGTTTTGTTGGTTTTTTTTTGTTTTTTTGGTTTTTTGGGTTTTTTTGTAGTGTAAACCATTTGGGGCCAAAAATACCTTTATTTTCAAAGTGGTAGAATTAAATTGCAGGAACCAATTTGAAATCTTGATTTCCCTGATGTTACTGGAAGAGCTTTGGAGCGTCTGGAGAAAAGGAGGCAGAGGAGCTGTGCCAAGTGGAAAGCCTTGCTTCCCGGATCTCCGAAGTACAAGCTGGCTGCCTCAAATCCTGCCAGCCCAGAGAGGGGCTGACATGCAGCACCAATGGCTCGCTATAAAAAGATCAACATCTTCTATGTGTTTTAAAGCCACGTTGCAGTTCCCCGGTCTAAATGAAGTCACGCTTAGAAAGGTTCCAGAAGAGCCCATCAAACCAGCCAGGAATTTTCAAGCTGTGTTCCAGGTCCCACTTACCCGGCAATAGGACTCGGAGGAGTTCATGGTCCTGCTGAGTCAAAAGAAGACAATGAAAGGTCTGTTCTGCCCTTGAACACCTGAGACATCACCGCTTGAGCCCCAGCTCAGGCTCTGCAGGCACATGGGCTCTGCGTTGGTGTTCACAGGGAGCTAGTGACACCCCCCAAACCCCTTCCCTCTGCCCTCACCTCGGGAATTTCGCTTCCTCGTGGCTCCTCCTGGTGGCGGCGGGGGGACCCCTGACCGCAGGGCCACCGCGGTCCCGTGATGGGCAGCCAGGACCCCAGTGCTTCTATAAGCAATGAGATACATCAAACTTACAGATTTTTAAAGGAGATCCCCCCGGTCTCCCAGAAAAGCGGTACTCAATGGAAAACCTGTCTGCTCTAAAGCATACAGGAGCAAGCATACGTCTGGGCATGGGCTGCTTCTGCAGATAAACTATTAATTAAACTACCATTAATGACTTAAACACATAAATGCATTTCTATAAATATATATTGGTCCATCCCTAATTATCAGGCATAACATTTAGTCTGATATAATGAATTCCACGCCAAATTAATCCACATCAGTCCTGTCATTTTTCTGTAAATTGTTTTATATTTGAGGAGGACATTTAGCATATAATTATGGTGAAATTAGGCTTGGCAAGGGATTGCAGCAGCTGCAGACACTCTTTGTTGGGCTGAGCATGAGATCCAAGTCTTCTAAAAGTTGTTTTAATGTGCCAAGATAAATACTAGAGGGGTAAAGCTTAGACCAATGGGCCACAAAGGCCAAATTCTGCTGGGTAAATCAGTCTGGTAATGACACATTAGTGATGTCGCAGCTGGTAATGGCAATCCGAAGGCTGGAACAGCCAAAGCAAGCCAGGACGTGACAGTCAGAGAGAGACACAACTCCAAGGGCTGACCTCTGAGGAGACAGCTGGGAGACGTATGTTTGGTTTGGGGACACGGACTCTGCTCTCCAGTCTGACTGATAATCGAGAGAACTAGAAAGGCAACAAGTAGGCAAGTCTGTACCTTGAAATCTTGTGAATAAACAATTTAAAGTAATCCCACAAAACCTTGATTTTGACATCTGCCACAGGGACAAGATTCCTTTCCTTTTGACAGCCTCTAAACTGCAGTGTCACCATATTGTGAGCAGTAACGAAGCCAAAGTATTCCTGGTTAATGAATGGCAACCAGTAACTGAAAGTAACAGGCCATGAGCTACATACAGATTAAAATTATACCTTAAATCTCTCACAGTTTAACAAATGTAACCAACAGTGCTGCGATCTTGTTCCATTTTATATTAGGAAGTGGCAGTTCTTTGGAGTCCTTACCATAGAACCAACTTTGGTAAGTTAATTGAGAGGCTGGAATTTCAGTCAGAGGAAGTTTTTAGGGCACTAACTGGCACATATCACCAACACAACACCTCAACAACCAGGTAAAATCCTTGAAAATGCTCAACAGTGGACTGGAAGTTTGCTGAGCACCACGGAATGGTAAACGTGCTTATCAGGGCACTCTCTAGCATACAGGGAACTCATGGTCATATCCTTGAACTAAACTGAAAACCTGCTCTAAGTTCCAGACCTGCCTTTTTTCTCCTGAAGTTTCAGTGAACTCCTTGGAAAGGAGGTAGTTTAATAAAGAAACTATTTCCCACATAACTGTAATTTCCATATTTTGTTGCGATGTGTTTGAAACTGGAACAGGAAAAAACGAGGGACATATTTAAGTAAAAGGTTTATTGTAAGAAAGAGAGGAAATTTTCCCATTTAAGATTAATCCAAGACACTACAGTAAAAGTCACAACAGTGTACAATAGCCAAGCAGTAACAGCATGCACTCCCTCCCCTTTGGAAAGGAAAACCTATCAGAAGACTTTCTTCAAATGTGCATGTAAAAAGAGACAAACACAAATTATAGAAAAAGGTACCCATTTATTCAAGGTATGACAAGGATATTTACAGTATTCATTTTCTCAGAATAAGATCCATCCTTACGAGTTTCAAAGCAGCAATTATAAATTACATTTAAAAGGGGAAACGTTTCAAGCATGTTTCTGTTAGAGATATTTTTACAAGGACAGAAACACTTTAAGGCTAAGTTGTTTTGACCCTTGCTGCCACCCACATTTATCTTGGCAAAACCATCTCAAAGACAAAATTACCTTGAGGGATAAAGACTATGCTAAATTCAACATACAATTCTGTTCCCTTGGACGCTTTTCACAACAGTTCACATGTGACAAAAAAATTACTTTTGATTCAAAACAGTGAGTTAAATGTGAGATGACCTGCCTACATCCCCCATTTTCAGAGAGCTAAAGGATCATACACAGCAACACATTAATCACCTCAGAAATACATCATCAGCTTCCCTGTCAATGAAGGTACTTCAGCTTACCAGGCAATTTGCTGCCAGCCAGAACTCCATAGTCATGTGGTGCACTCCACCTTTACCATCACATTATTTTTCAAGAGACAAGAACAAAACTTGTAGCTGACTTCTAAAAGCAGATGATGAACAGTCTGCCTTAAATAGCACTTGGTTCCCACAGCACAGACTAGTGCCCTACCAGAGCAAACAGGACGAATTTGCTAAGCTGCTGTGGTGTTATTCTCTAGTCACTCTAACATACAACAGACCTACAGGAGCAGTTAAAATTGGGTTATCTAAAATGGTTTATCTCTTGAGGTAGAGCCCACAAATCATCTTTAATCCTGTCTGTAAACTATAATGCACATGCCATCAGGCAAATATAGCCATTTTTGGTTATTTATAAAAAAACCCACTGATTTTTGAAATGTTACTAATTGTAAATATAATGGCGCTTTTTTTTATAACTGAATAATTTTGTGCCTGTTTGAGAAGGAAGCAAATTAAATATTGATAATAGCAGATTGTAGCTATATAGTTGTAATGAAAATAAAATGTCTTATATGAATAAACTTCAGAGTAACATTCAAAAGGATTGCTATATGAAGATTCTTTTTAAGTTAAAAGTTATTTTGGAAAATTCCAATTTTAACTGCACAAAAAAACCCCAAACAACCCCAAACTACACCAAAAAAACCAGTCATTAGACCTGTAAGGCTACATAGCTACTTGAAATGTTACCCTTGGGTAATTTCGTTCTAGAAAGTGAAACAACATGGTTTATTAGGTGAAGACACTATGAATTAAGTCTATTGAAAGTGCACAACATTAAACATTCCAACAGAAGCAGAAATGCGACCTGTGCATTTAGTAGGGGACATTTATTCCAGGTTAGTCAAGAATCCTCTGTAACAGCAGAGTAGTTGCTGTGACCAACAGAAGTTTTAAGTTATTTGAAGATAACCCAAGTGACAAGTTACAAACACACAGACATTGGCACTTGATCTTTAGTCAGCCCCAGTAAGTCGGTTTTCTCCCCAAAGACTCACATACACAGAACTTTAAGTTTTCATTTTATTACTGTAAAAAATAAAGTCAATGTGTAGTTCCAGAGTAAACAAAGAAACCTTAGTTTTAAACTGTTTAAAAACAAAGGTCCAAAATCTGATAAGTTACATTTCACAGGGTTCACATCAGCACCTCAACCTAATGCATTTCTTTTGTGAACTAAGCATATTTCACGAAGTTTTCATGTTAGTGACAAGGGGCTACATTCTCCTCTGGATGCACATGTAACATGACTCACAGAGAACAACCTGGAAGGAATGCAAACCGGTTTCCAGAGCTCCCTATTGAGCTCTACATGTTCAGAACCAACACTTAAGACTGAAGTTATTAAAGATTGACCTTTTGCATATTCCAAAATGGAAGGCAAATACAATCAACAAACATTTGGCTTTGAAACATTAAGATAACAATGTTTTATTTCAGCCTCATATTTACAAAAATGTTTATAACAGAACTGTGTAGGGTTTCCTTTTTATTGTCATAACACACTTATAGATGAATAGTCATCTTAACCTTCATGCAAAGATGCATTTCTTGTTACACAAGAAGTTTCCTGTTGGATTTTTTGCACTCTGAGGATAGGAAGCAGAGGGTTGGATAAGTTTGGGTCACCCTTAAAAATGTAGGCCTGTTCGCTCTACTGCACCTTCAAAATAAGGAGGTAAAGTACAGGCACCATTAATTCCACAAGGGTTCATTGCCTCTAGCATGTTTTCCAAAACCAACGAAAATAGTCTTTAACAGTTGTAACATGGGTTATTCCATGACTTTCACCTCTTCGGTTTCCTTCCAGAACTCTGGAGTTACTTTCCTAGAAGCATACTTGTCGAGCTTCTTTTCTAATGTATTTTGTTGACTATACATTTTAAATTAAACTGTTATGTAAAGAACGTAACAAGCTTTTTCCTTTGTACACAACTTAATCTTTGTGCTGGGAATTCTTCAAAAGGATTTTATAAATAATACAGTAAGTTTAGAATCAGTCTTCTGCCCTCTCGTCATTATACCATGTTGTTGCTCTCTCCAACTTTATCTACAAGCTGTAGAAAAGGAGACAAAAAGGTTTTAAGCTGATGACATTTATGTACAGTGAAGGCACTCTAAAATATCACTTGCTACTTGCACAGTTAGTATGCAACTGGAAATGAGTCAAGTAGTACTCACCGAGGTCTCATGGTTTAGGTTGGTGAAAATTAAAAATCTTACATTGCAATTGTGTTTCTGCATGACATGTTTTTCTCATATAGACATTAACAGTGCAACATGAAGATGCAACAGAATGAGAAAGGAAACAGAAGAATGCAGATAACACTGTCAGCTTAATGGTTAAAACAAAACAATACAGTCTCAGCCACACATGCATTAGTAGACCAAGGAAGATATTTCAACTGACCATTACTGTGGATTCTCTTCTGAGCCTACGTAGGCTTTGAATAAAACATTGACAATTATCTTTTTAAAACAAGATTTAACCCCATTATGATCAAATTAAATATGACTAAGATCAATTGACAAATGAAACATTCAATTGATCATTAATTATGAGCCAGAACTTGGGCTACCTGTGAGATTGGAACAGATGCTCTTGAACACACATTTTTACAAGACAGTTTATATCCATCTAGTTATTCCCCTATTAATTTTTAGTAGTAGCTATTAAAACTGTTGCTTTCAAAACTGGAGCTAAAAATGCTTGTGTTCAAACACATACAGAAATTAGCACAGTAAAAGTAGTTGACTTAAACACCCTAGATTAACATATTTCTGGCACCTGTTAATTGTGTTCAATTCCCTGATTACTGGGTTAAGAAAATGGAAAACTCCATTTGAAAAAAATACAAATCTTACTAATGGCAAGATGTAGCTTGGTGCACTAAACCTTAATAAGTACACCTGATGAATGATTATACATCACAAGAGTTTCTGGATTCACCATAAAAGCTGAAACAACATTGAACTCTGCTGTTTGTTTTTAGGTCAGTTTTCATAAATACATCCAAACATTGCACAAAGAAGAACAGTGTCCTCCTCATCCTATGGGCAAAAGGAGAGGCACAGGGCAGTGGCAGGATTTGCCAATCTGGTCACCCAGGGCCAGCAGTGAAGCAGAAAGAACCCCAGAGTTCCAGGTCACAATCCAGGGCTCTTCCCACTTCACAACACATAAGCAGGGGCAGCTTCTGCAAACGTGTCCTTTTGTTCCTTTTACATCTAGAAGTCTCTCCCTGGGAACGAATGTGGTCTGTATGGGCAAGAACTGTACAGGAATGTACACTCAGAGTCATTGCTCTAAAGTTGTATTTTCTGTATTTCTGATGCATTTCCCCTAATGCTGTATCAATGGAACAAAACAAGTAGAAGCTTCAACTGTTGTATGAAGTACTGAACACTTACCGAGCTTATACCAGGTAAATTCAAGAGATATCCAAGAACCGGAACTCTTCTAATAAAGCCAACCACCACAGGAAAGAAGCCCCTTTAGGTAAGATATCAGAAGATTGTATTAGTTTTTATAATTAAGCTAGTCTCGTATTGCTATAACATGAAAAAATAGCAGGTAGTTTTAAAATGAAGATTACATAAGGTCTTACAGCTTGTTAGCAGCTCAGTAGTTTACCAAATGTAACCACACACATTCAGCAGAGAAATGAGAAAAGCAGGAAAGAAACACCTTATTTTTAATGGACTTAATCTTCTTCAAAGCTGGCAATTCTCAGTCAGCTCATTAAAAAATATGGCAGGAGACAACACCCAAATTAGTTCAATAAAACTGATGCTCCCAAATGATTCCTCAAAATTACCACACATGTTTTCAGGTAATTTCTTTTTACATTGTAGGAAATACATTCTTGCAAGACCCAATATGGAAACAACTGAAGCTAGTTCTGAGTAATTAAAAGCATATATAGTACTCTTTACATTAACTGAGGAAAATGAAGCATGGCAGAGTTGTGTATTCACTTATTTCCCAAGTTTATATAAAGTCAGAAGTTTGAATCATGACCCAGGGGATGGTGTCTGTCATAGGTGTTACAGTGTAGCCCTTGCACTGTCCACTTTGTCTCTGCAGCAGGAAAACAGATTTCCTGCGGCACAACCTCAGCTGTTTGCAGCAGTCCAGCTGGGGATGCCATTCCAAGTGACACATCCCCTGTGTACAGGGAGGACTAATGTGCAATGGGAACTCAGCCCCAGTGAAACAGTGAAGTTCACAAGTCATCATCCTCTCCACCACACTGCTAAAAAATAATTGCTGGGTAATACCAACACTAGCAAGTTTTTCTTGGAGATTTTCTTGTTTTAGGGATCAGATCATTTCAGTGGCCCAGTGAATTGTGATGCAGGGCACACAAACCACTTGTAACAGATTAAAACAACTGGTGTAGCCAAGAATAAGGAACAATCAGTGCAGAAAAGAGAATACTGTTAGCCATAACTCTGGATGCATGTAACCTGAACAAGGCTCCAAAAGCACCTTAAATTGCAAGAGGAACTGTCCCATAATAGCCAGGGAAGTTTCTGCTATGCAACCAAGCAGCAGGATCCTGAGGGATCATAAAAAATGATGCTCAAGGAAAGGTTCCATTTGTAGTTTCTTCAGAAAGGAAAAGTTGCTGAAAACATAATGGTTGAACTGAACAAGACTGAAGCAAAACAAAAAGCTTTGTTTGAAGTAGTTACCAGCCAGCCTTGAGGCCAGGCATTTAGATCCTAACAACTACTAAGCACTAGAAAAGATGGTCATAGAATCAGAATCATCAAGGTTGGAAGAGACCTTTAAGATCATCCAGTCCAACTCCTGGTCTTGAGATGTTTTAAATTAAAACAGATCAGATAAACATTCACACCTGGAATTATCTTTTCCTTGTTGATACTCTCCAGACTAAGGGATAGTCCTGGTGACCCAGGGACAACTACTGATCTTTTATAAACCCCTCAACACTGGCTAGCACCACTAGATAATCCATAACCATATGGCTGCTTAAACATAGTAATTTGCAATTCTTTTGGGAGGTTTTAAAAGGAGGGTGTTTAGTTGGAAACACACTCTGCTTGCTTTGTACTGGCTGATTAAACCCCAGTGCTACATATGAGAAGTGACAATGTATTCAGTGAAATACTGTGATTGTCAAAGCACTTGCAATGACAGAATTCAGAGTAACACAGATAGAATAAGAAACATAATGAAACTGAGAAATTAGTTTTCTGGAATCTCACTGTCTTCAGTAGGAGCCAAGTTAAGCCCTTTTTAAAAAAACAGACATTTTATCTAAACTAAATAGAAGAACAACAAACAATTTTACTGAGTGAAAAAGAATACCACGAGAACAATGGTCTGACTTTGATTAACAGGAACTGTATTATTTAGCCAGTTGCTGAATATTCCAGGGTCTGTTACTTGATCAATAAGCAGTAATGAAAACAGTCTTCATCTGGACAGAAGTCCAAGAAAAACTAAAAGCCTCCCTTTTTACTTCTTAGCATATTTTGTGCCTTGTTCTGTAGTGAACTTCAACCATGGAAATAAAGATAAAAATAGAGATACCTATGCCAGTTGTAACAAGTCAAATTCTTTCACTATTACAGTTGCATTTATGAAGAACTTAAATGACACATTGTGAAAGTTATAACATGTATCAAGTTTGCTGTTAAAAAAAATTAGAATTTCCATTTTTCCCTAACTCAGTTGAGATGACACTAAACCACACCAGCAGTTCTGACTCTACTAGGGCACTAGTGTAATAAAACATGACAGAAAACAATTTTTCACTGGGCTGCCATAGTAATGAAATGGTTACAAACCTAGGATTGTAGTAACCAAGTATTTTGACCTCTTTGTTAACGTATAGAACAAACTCCCCACCAAAAAGCCCCCAAGTATCTCCTTTTTTCTGAGGAAATATTTAAACTTTGCACTGCTAACAATTTGCATTCCAAGATATTTTGAAGCTTTACAATTCTTTGGTCAGACATCAACATTATCAAAGTCAGTTCAGCATATGCCTTACAAACAGTAGCAGATTTGAGTCTTGGGAAAATACTAACCAACTTTCCACCTCTAACAAATGTAAATTAAAAACTTTATTTAAAACCTGTCAAAACAAAACATTTAAAGGATGTTGCTTTGGCAGCTGTAACACAGAAACACTACATGAATACATTTATTCCTAGATACACCAATACAGAAAGTTATTTTGAGACAGGACTTACCTGAATAATAGGAAAAACCCATAAATTTCAAGGATCATTCCTATTAAAGGCCAACCAATGAGAACTATGAGCACACCACCCAGGAAGAAGCCTGTTGCTTTCATTTTGTGTTTTTGAAAGAAGAATCTAAACGTTCTTTCTAAACCAATAACAAAAGACAAGCCAGCCACAAATAACACCTATAAGAGACAAAAACAAATCAAGAAAGAAAACAGCTAATTATGTTCCCAAGTTTAGAATGTAAATATATGTATTTTACAAAATTAGACTGCATTTCTTGCACAACTTCTTTCAATACTGAAAGACAGATGGGGAGAATGAATTTACTACTGATTTTATTTTGTAAAGTCCATCTTAAAGCATTTGTAGCTCTTAGCTCCTTAAAAAGTGAAAAGTCTACCTTTGTGGTCTCTGACAAATACTCAAGACAAATGACCTGCTGACAACAGTTACATCTGTCCTGTCACATAAGTACAATCATTACCACAGGTGGTGCCGAGGTTCAGTACCACTGACAGAAAAGGTTCCTAAAAACTAAACAAACATAAAAGCACCTCTGTTTTTTACCATTGACACCTTCAACAGTTTGTACTGATCTACACATAGTGCAAATGCAGAAAAGGAAAACAACTGAACAGCATTAGCAGTCATTTGGAAGTTCTTTATTGTGTAGAGTCTTTCTACTGTTTGTTTGTTCTGGTATAGACAGAACACTATCACACCACTCCCAATTAATTAGAGCTATTTTCTGCCGTAACAGGACCTATAATTATTTCAGCCTGTAAGCACAAACCTGGGCAACACTTTTGCTCAGAAAGCGATATCTCAGATTTTACTCAAGATTACAGATGAAGTTTAAGTTTGTTTACATTATTTAATAAATCTCTTTCTGACTACCTCCTGCCCTTTCTAATATCTTTAAAAAAACCCAGAAGAACCTTTCTGCAAGGATACAGTACCTTTTCTCGCATTATCTTTGATTACCATATAGCCTGTCTTTGTCTCTTCCTACCTATGTTTTCATCAGTTTCCCTACACAGGATCTCGTATTTCCACCTTACATTAGAAAAAGGAAAAATAAGCGTTATTTTATTTTTGACTCCTCCATTACACACTTGATTGATAGTTCATAGCAGTGCTTCAGCTAATGTACCCAAATTCAGATACATTGTTTTATACTTCCCGTCAGTGAATCTCAGTATTTGACTCTGCTGCTATGGAATAAAACCAATCAGTTTTGACTGCAGACTTCTATGCATTAGCAAAAGAGGGGTGAACTCTACCAGGCTGCGCTTGGGCTGGCCAGTGAAGCTAAGAACAGCAGAAGCACAGAGATTAATTACCATATGCAGAAAACACCCTGCCATTTTTTATTTGCTTTGGATTGGGAATTTTGGGTACTGGACCTAGAATTTATTTTCTGTGCTGCTTTATGCGACAACTTTGATTTGGTAAAAGCTGGAGATATTAAATCTCTCTGTTATGAAGGTTGACTGGCTCTTCTAAACACAGACTACCAGCAGTTCATACTTCTTTCTTTCTTCATAAAGCACAGCAAAGCTACATTTGCCAGCACGTAAGGAACACATTGCTATTCTTATCCAAATACAAAATTAAAATTGACAGTTATTTTACAGGATCACAAAAAAGGACGTCAGTAATGACAGCCAATCTAAAAACCACATTTGTAGCAGCACAAC
Organism: Grallaria varia; assembly: GCA_013396735.1. NCBI lineage: Eukaryota > Metazoa > Chordata > Aves > Passeriformes > Formicariidae > Grallaria > Grallaria varia. The sequence goes on from VWZG01008280.1 coordinate 152,958, forward strand.
TGTGGAACAAGCTGCTTCTTGTCTGACCAACCTCCTGCAGGCCTGACCCGAGGGATATTTAGATCAGTGTGAGGTGTTCTAACTTCAATCAGGAGAAATTACTCACTCACATCACTGAGCACAACTCTTCCTTTATACCAAGTTACCACAGCAGTTTTTGTGATCCAGCTTCAAACTGATAACAGACTGCTCTATTTTTAGTTTATCTTTAATGTATCACATACTTAATTCCAAGGACTTACATTTCCAATAGCCAAAAGTGCTTTGTCAAAGAAGAGTATCATTCCAAAGAAAAGGAAAAACACTCCAAAGCCTGTTAGTCCCATTCCAATCTCTGAAACAAAGAAACAAATTTAGGCATATAACAAAACATGCTACCAGTAAAAAGTCATGCATAAAAATCATGAACAAACTTAGAATGTCCAATCTAAAGACATTATGAATTTAAGAACTTCCCTGAGTGTACAAATATAGTAAGTCTTGTAGACAGCAATTAATTCAATACAAGACAGATCTGTGGAAGCTGCTTAACAAAAAGTCCATAAGTGGAACTATATACTGAAATAGAATGCAACCGAAAAGCAATCATGCATGCATAGATATGGCAAAGACATGCCTTTTGATTTATTGCTAGTATGGAGAAAAGGATTGCTTTGCAAAGAGATAATCATCTTCACCTCTGTCTAAACAATTCTATGGTCTTTGAATTCTATAAAGGTTGCTGGGAAGGCAAAAGAGTAGAATGGAAGGTTTGTGAGAGAAACTGGACTAGAAATGTGAAGCTCTGATTAAAATTATCACTTGACAACAGCCTCTAAGGTATCTTGAAGCCCATACTTAGAAATACACCCTGCTTTTTATTTAAAACCTCTAAATCCTTCATTTTGATTCTCACACAGACTGAATGGGAGTGAAAAACTGGGCACAGCAGCAACACAGATGCAAAAATCTATCCATGCACTCACCCTTACGTTATTGCTGCCCCTGTGACCAAAGAATTTAGAAACCTTCAGAATACGTAAAACCAGCCCAACACCACAGACAGGCTGGCAGCCCAGTGTGTCTGTATGCAAATGTATTTTGAAGTTCCAAGTAGTTTTGCATAGTCTATCCTGAAACACACAAACAAAAAACCCCACCCACACTATCACAGCCTTCACTGCTGCTGTTGGCCAGAGCTACTTAAATCTATTTTAATTGCATTTTGGACTGCAACAGTAGATAAGAGTTGATTTTATGCTGTTGCTTGAAGAGCTCAGGAGTAAAGGAGGATCATTCAGCCTATTTCAGAACTTCCATTTAGTTACTGCAAATAGATTTCTAAACAACTCAAAGAGATTTGTTGCAGCAACGTTCCCCTTTCCAAACTCCTGGAAGGGCTCAGCTTTCAGCAAGGGTACAGAGCACATGGTGTTGTAACTGTAGTTCTACATTATCTCATGTCTCTTTAAATTGAGCATTTTAACCACCCACAATTAAAACCACTAAGTAACCTGCTACAATCAATTTACTGCGGACATTCTCAGCATTGGTTTACAATGAAAAATGGCATTGCAAATTGTGTTTTCAATGGATCTGCTGACTGAAGGCAATACAACAATTGCAATTTGCCCTTTTCCCCAGTACTCTTTACTTCAGAAGAGCAGAAACAGTCCGTATTCTGGAAGGAAAACACTTGGAGGCAGGATTCCAGAGGAATTACCAGCTGCCAGAAAGATAAATATGCAGCCATGGGAAGTGAGCATTCATTCCTCCTGCAGACACAGCACAAGGTATGGATCTGGAAGGAGGCAGAGGCCAACTCCCGACAGCTGCTGCAATCATCACTGACACTTCTGTAAGCACTTCTGCTACAATGGAGTCAGATATACTTCAGAAGCCACCCATATCTTCTGGTTAGTGGAGGGAAAGGAAAAAAAAGGGAAAGAAACACCGTTCTCCTTGTCCTAAAATAACTACTGGAAGATGAATGGTCCAGGACTATTATTCTCTGTTGCTAATATCTCAGCAGAAGGTATTACGGACTTGATTCATATCAGAATGTGGAAGTTCTCAGAGGAATTAAAAAAAAGAAAAAGTGCTGGCATTTTGTATAAAATCTTTTCAACAACGGATTATGAATATTTATAGAGAGAGCAAACTATTTTTAAATGCTTTCTCTAGTGCCAGAAGAACTTTCCCACATTAGTCAAATACAATATTTCAATGCCTAGAAATGCAGGCGCACACACTAGCCAGGTTGCATTCAGGCTGGAATTTTTTACTTTTAATTATCATGAATTCATGAGACAAGGGAGCAAAACTTCATCAATGTTTCTACAGAAATCCTGTAAGCTGTGCAAAAGAACTGCAGCACTGTGTCAAAACAGCTTAGTAAATAATAAGATTTTAAATTAAGATTCATTGCTTGTGAAAGTTCAAGGCAGGCAATGCACATCCTCTACCTCTGCTAAAATGGAAAAGTGTACTATTGGCTCTCAGAAGACAAAGGTTTACTGCAGTTTATATATTATGGAAAGCCTCAATGTTTAATTGCCATTTTGCTAGCAGCATTTTTTAGTATTGAAAACTTGAATTTTTTGGGGGAAAAACTAAGTGCATTCTTTTGCAGTTCATCATGGCTAGGCTTCACGAACAAAGATTTGGGAAGGGCTCTACCCACGCTTGCTGCAAGCGCGCTGATGGCTAAAGAGGCCGATGCGAGATAGGCAAGTCCGGTTGCAAAAAGCACAGCAGAAAGTCTCCACAGGCGGTGTTGGTGAGGCACGGTTCTTTCTGCCTGAACCACCTGCATGCAGGGTTGGGTCTGCGGCTTCCAGTGCACCTTATCACCTGCCATTTCGTCCCTCGCCTGTCGCTGCAGGGCTTTGCAAGTGTGGATGAATCCTTCGAGCCTGCGCAGTGGATTTTTTAGGTGAGGCGCAGCATGCGCGGAACTGGCCCCACCCTTTAGTCCTAAGGTTCATCTGCCAGGGCCTAGCAAGCTTGGACAGTGGCAGCGAAGTCCTCAGGATGTAGGTTTAGTTAGAGTATCCTTCTCTTAGATGGATGGCCTTACAGGGCTAAGTGAGCTCCATCTGCTCGGGTTTGGAGTTAGAGTTGTCCTTCTCCTAGGATGGTTGCCGGGAGGCTGGTGAGCCCATCCTGCCCATGGACACACTTTTGCAATTACTGGTGCTTTATACCACCATTCAATGCATCACTTAAAAACTGCACTCTAGACCGGAGCTGCAAATTTAATTTTCAGAATAATTAAAGCATCAACCAATTCACTGGTTCTCTCCAGGTATTTGACACACCAGTGACTTTACGGCTAACGCTGTTTTTTTCAGACAGCACTGAGTTTAAAAATACCTGATGAAATATCTTCAGAATTTCAGAAAAAAATGTGGAAAAACATCCTAAAACCCCCTGAACTTCAGTGTTTTACTTACTGCTCTTGGCTCTGACAGTTAAAACTGACAGTGTCAGCACTGGAATTAGCTGAAGGTCCCAAATAAGGAACTAAGAAAATGAAAAATGGTGAATCTCTTTCTGAAGAGATGTTTCTTTTTTTTTTGCCCAGTGGATACTCCAGACAGGTCAGGGAATGAACAAAAGCAAAGTCCACAAGGATTTGAAAAATCAGAAATCTAAAAGTTAACCTAATGGGTTAGTACCCATCCCAGTAACAGACCACAGCACTTGAATTTCTCAAGAAACCACTGACCCTGTTTTGCTGCCTGTCTCATTCTTGGCCTTGACTGGCTCTCCAATACCTCCACTTCCAGTGCTCTGCTATCAAACTTAGCTATCTTAACTTCTTTCCTACATTTTTCACACGCTCCTTCATAACTGATGCTGTGGTGCTTACCAAGTAAACTCCTTTCCTTTTGTGGTAATCACACCCGAAATGCATAATATATGAGATGTTAATTTAAATCAAAGACCTAATAAGTCTTCTTTACCTTGCAGCTTAAACTCTTATCACAGAAATATCAGAGTTGGAAAGGACCTCTGGAGATCATCCTGTCCAACCCCCCTGCCATAGCAGGGTCACCTGGGGCAGGTGACACAGGAACATGTCCAAGTGGGTCTGGAATATCTCCAGAGATGGAAATTCCATGGCCTCCCTGGGCAGCCTGTTCTGGTGCTCTGCCACCCTCAGTGTGAAGAAATTCTTCCTCATGTTGAAGTGGAACTTCTTGTGTTTTAGTTTATAGCCATTGCTCCTTGTCCTGTTGCTGGGCACCACTGAAAAGGGTCTGGTACCATCCTCTCGGCACCCACCTTTGAGATATTTATGTGCATTGATGAAGTCCTCTCTGGACTAACCAAGCCCAGCTCCCGCAGTCTCTCCTCTTTAGAGATGCTCCAGACCCCTCATCATTTCGTGGCCTCTGCTGGGCCCTCTCCAGGAGCTCCCTGTGGCACCACAGAGCCCAGAACTGGGCACAGCATTCCACATGTGGTCTTGCCAGGGCTGAGTAAAGGGACAAGATCACATTCCTCAGCCTGCTGGCCATGCTCTTCCCAATAACACTCTTGGATCCCGTTGGCCCTCCTGGCGGCAGGGGCACACTTATGAACCTCTTTACTTTGATTTCTTTGTATTTTCCCTTTAAGCATCTCTGTTTCTGAGCACAAAAAAACCCCTATAGTCAAAAAAACCCCTCCTATAGTCACATATACGTGCTTTTTATTTCCTACTTGAGGCTGAGTGTCCGGTCTTAACCTCGCAGCCCCCTGCAAACATTTGGTGTGGTATCAGCAAGGAAAAGCAGCGAAACCACTCGCACATAATAGTTTCCAGGCCACTGACGCCCACACGGAGACACGCCGGAAGGCTCGGGCCAAGTGATGCATTTGTTTACCGCTCAGCTTTCATTCATTCATTCACAGCAGTCGGACAAGGAGCAGTGGGCACCAACTGAAACAGGGGGAATTTGGGCTGGATATCAGGAAGCAATTCCTTGCTGTGAGGGTGGTGAGGCACCGGCACAGGGGAGCTGTGGCTGCCCCATCCCTGGCAGCGCTCCAGGCCAGGCTGGAGGGGGCTCTGAGCAACCTGCTCTATTGGGAGGTGTCCCTGCCCATGGGAGGGGGGCCGGGACGACCTCAGCTTTACGATCCCTTCCAACCCAACCCAATCCCTGACTTCTCCCAGGCAACCAGCAGTAGGACAAAAGGGCACGGGCTTAAGCTCTGCCAGGGGAAATTTAGGTTTGTTATTAGAAAGAAATTCTTTACAGAGAGAGTAATCAGGCATTGGAATGGCCTGCCCAGAGAAGTGGTGGATTCACTGTCCCTGGAGGTTTTTAAGATGCGACTGGACGCGGCATTGATTGCCATGATCTAGTAATCACAGTGCTGTTGAATCAAGGGTTGGACTTGATGATCTCGGAGGTCTCTTCCAATACAGCTGATTCTATAATTCTATGATTCTCCCACGGCAGCGCTGGCAGCTCCCGTGGCCGCAGCTCCCATCCCGTCCCACCCGCCGCGTCCCCCACAGCTCCCCGGCAGCTCCCGCCCTCCTGCCCGGGGGAGCTGCGGGACCCGCTCCCGGAGCCCCTGCTGCGCACAAAGGGCCCGCCCAGCCCGGCCCAGCCCGGCCCGGCCCGGCCCGGCCGCATACCGGCCCCCGGCCCCGCTCGCCCCGCCCGCAGCGCTTACTCTGCGTGTCGGACAGGGAGATCATGGTGGCGGCGGGAGCGGGACCGGGACCGTGATCGGGATCGGGATGAAGGATCGGGATGAAGGACCGGGATGCAGGACCGAGAGCGGCGGGAGCGGCCACGTCTTCCGGAAACACGCACCCCGCCGG
>VWZG01008280.1:158900-182823 GCA_013396735.1 Grallaria varia
GGAGGCGGAAGGGGCGGGGCTGGCACAGGTGGGAACTGAAGGAGCGGCGCTGTGGGATGGGGGATCCGGCCGGGTGTCCCGGCGGTAACCCGCGGCGCGGCTGCAGCCGGCATCGTCCCGAGCCCGGGCTGAACCCGCCGGGCGGGAGAAAGCGGCGGCAAGCCGCCGCGGGTCCTGCTCCGCCTGCCCGGCCCTGACACCGTCCGTCCGTCCCTCCGTCTCTCCCTCCTTCCTTCCCTCCATCCTTGTCTCCCTCCTTCCTTTCCTCCATCCTGCCCCGCCCTGCACCCCGAGCAAATGCTTCCCTGCTTGCCCCCAGCAGCCTCCTTCCGTTTCTACTTCCCTCCGTTTGTCCATCCCCCGTCCCATCCCGCTCTCCCTGCCCTGCACTGATCAGCAGGTGCTTCCCTTCCCATCTCATCCCGTGTGCGGGCGGGGAATGCTGAGGCGGCCCCTGTGGATATTCAGGCATTGGAGAAGCTGTCGCGGGGAGGCGGGGGCAGGGGGGGATCACCGTCCTTGGGTCTGGCGCTGAGTGATACGGTTCAGGGGTCACAGGGGCGGTGCTGGGTGGACGGTCGGGCTGGAAGGTCTTAAAGGTCTCTTCCAGCCTTGATGTTTCCATGATTCCGTCAATATCCCTGCATCTGCATCTCCCTGCTGATGCTTTGGCTCTTTTGTGCCCTCCTCTTAATAGTTTTTTGTTGTTTTTCCTTTAAGGTGACCTCTCAGGTTTCTATATGGGGGATTTTTTACCCGGCTGAACTACGGCCAAGGTGACACATCCTGCTTGTGCAGTGTAAGGGCGCTGGGTCTGATGACCCTCAGTTAACAAACGTCACTTCTTAGGGCTGGCACGGGGGAGGTTTGATTTGAAGGCTGGATGAAGGAGAGGTAACGAGGTTTCCAGTGCTGGGACACTTTTCCATCAGTGCAGCGTGGGAGATGGTGCTGGTGACTGACCTGTCTGTGTCAGGCCATTGTGTATCTGCACAAAGGCCTCTTCCCTGCTTGTGGCTGTTTAGAAATGGGGTGAATTCACAGGAACTCAGCTGTTTTAACAGTGGGGTAAAACTGCTTGATGGGCAAGACTCTTCCCTTTGCCTTTTGTCTGTTGTAGTTTATGAGCTCTGAGTTCATCTTGAGTTTTATGAATTCATATTCAGTTTTTCAGGAGTTGCGTTTTTTGATGATTCAGGTGGTAATGGGGAGGTCTTTGTTGGTAGTGCTGGAAGAGAATTAATTCTAAAATATGCTGAACTACAGCTTTTAGAGGCAGGAGCTAAATTAAAGACTTGTGGAACTTTAGCAGCACAAAGGGAAACTTTCACAGGTCATTCTCTTCCCACTGCTTGGATAAGAAAAGGGCTTATGTTTCCTGAGCTCTCATCCTAGTGATATTTGTGAGGGGGCAGTAACAGTAGTGTTTGAATTTACAATGTGTCTGTGTCATCCCTATATATTTCTGGCTGTCCCTGCTTATTCTGTACTTTGGGAACACTAATATTTCCATATATGTTTGTGCAAGTGTCAGGTGGTATAAAGACAGAACTGTGCAGCTCAAATTATATGGGTGACCTGGACACTGCTCAGTTATCTTATACAACAATCAACTTCATTTGGAAGGGTGAGCTTTTATTTTTAATTGTAACCTCTTCTGGCAAAGTCAATGTTTCATTCACACTTTAATTTATATTTTCTTCCCATTTGTATGGGTGTAGTAAAATATTTGTTATTGTATCATCAGCTAGTAGGATCTGCTGAATTTGTTCCCTTTCAGCTTCCCTTGGGTTTGGCTTCCATGTATATAATAAACAGTTCAGAATTCAATAACAGAGAAAGAATATCAAGTCTCTTGAGTTTGGTATTGTTAGTATACAATATGACAAAGAATGTTGTTCAAAAAATGAGCCAACAAATAGAATTCTAAGTTAATTTCACTCATGATCTACTGAAAAATAACCCTCCTTCTCTGAACCAAACTACCTTTCTACATTCTTCTAACAGATTCTCTAGGTGTTACAGTAGCTGCTTTTTTTAAAAGGGGAATGATATAATTTGTTCAGGCTTTTCTGTAAAATAGTACTGGAAGGGATGGGAAAGAAAAAAAAAAGGTCAAGGGTATGGTCTATGTTAGAGCATGACTTGGTCAAAATTCACTTGGATTCACTTAGAAGGCTGTTAAGCTGTTCCCTTGGGAATTGTTTGGGAGTTTGTCTGTTCCTTTTTCAGTGGGGAAAAAGCAGTTGTCATCTAGTGGGGCTTATATAAAAAAGCAGATTAAATAAACCAGTTCTTAAACTGATATATTAATGCTGGTGTTAAGAATCTCTTGCAATAAATTTGTTCTAAGTTTCAAAGGCATACTCATAAAATATATATTTTTAATTTATTAATTTTATTTTCTCCTTAGTGACAGCTGCTTGGTTAAATAAGGTCTCCTGAGGATAACATTCTTTAATCTCCAAAGATGACAGCTGTTGAAGGTAATCCATGTTTAGTATTCAATGTGTTCTTTTTGCTGCCTTTTAGCTAATGGACACAATCACCTGATGTTACTGCTTGGTATTTGTATGAATTTAATGTATGCTCAAGAGAGTTTGTGGAGTCTGCTATTATACTTCAAATCTGAAGGAAAAATTTCTTTTACTGAATAACTTTTTGTTTCTTAGATGAAAACTAAACCAAAATGCCCCGTCTCTGGACGTGTTCAAAGCCAGGTTGGGTGGAGCTCTGAACAACCTGGTCTAGTGGGAGGTGTCCCTGCCCATGGCAGGGGGGTTGGAATGAGATCATCTTTAAGGTCCCTCCCAACTCAAACCATTCTATGATGAAAGTCAAACTTGTCAAGGAAATGACTTAGTTTTCAATAGTTTGAAAATATACTTCATATTTTAAGGTATTTTTAACGCTTTTCTGCTGAGTGGCAGTGGGCATTTAGGAAGACAAATGTCCCATTTTATGCCATTTGAAATGAGGATATCTTTTCCCATGTCATACATTTTTGCTTCCACAAGCATGTTATCTTATCTGCTATGGCTGCAGCAAAATCTCACATTTTGGGGGCCATCGGGGGAAAAATTAACTTCTTACGGCTTTCTGACGTGGCTCTGAAATAGTATGCAGGCATGCAGGGGTTTGTGTTAACTGTTCTTTTAAACGCCGAGGACTGGATTCCAGAATGCAATCTGTAGTTCACTCAAATGCACATTAGGATGTAAAGAGGCAAATGCCCACCAAAGATTCACTTACATAACCCAAGATTGTGGGGAGTATTTGCTTCACTTTTTTCAGATGTGAAGAATGGCTTGTCTTCACAAAAGCATATCCAAACCTTGTTGTCCTACAGATCCTCTTGTTCTGTGCAGGAGGGAGATTTTGGTATGTGGAGTGTAGCTCTTCTAAACACCTCTATTTCCATCTCCAGGAGATTTTAACTTGCTGAGGTTAATGCTGCTGCTTCTCACATGTAAATACTTTCTATTGACAATGTCCTCGTATTGTGCTCACCTTGGGATTGGCCTCATCCTCATCTTCATTGCAACTCTTGCAGCCTTAATGTCAGGCTGCAATGTGCTTTCCACTGCTTAACATGCAGCTGCAGGAAAGAAAATTTCAGGTGTTTCTCTGGAGAGGCGCCGCTTTGGAGACACTGGATTTTGATACATTTTTTCACTATTGACACAGGTAGTGATAGTGTTGCGAATCTCTCATACAGTGTATCAGAGATGGCAACTTACAGCACATTTGTATATATATGACCTACTAATAGAAGAAATGAGTCGTTAAGCCGTGACAATGCATGTACAGTGTTAGATGTTATCATCTTGTCAATGTTCCTGTCAGGCTGTCTGTTTCTCCACATGCTTTTTGTTGATGTTAAGTTTTGGATTGTTCTCAACCAACAAATTAAATACAAATTAAAACTGGGATTAGCACGTTACTGAAGTCTCTGTTGTGCCTTCACCTTGCCTTTCCCTACAGTGCTAGAGGAGGTGCTGGTTTCCATTGAGAATGAGCTCCAAGCTGTGGAGATGCAGATACAGGAGCTTATGGATAAACAGCAGGAACTCATGCAAAAGAAGACAAGAGTAAAGAATCTGATCAAACAGTCCTCAGGGGACTTGGAGGCAGGTGGAAGTAAAGACACTGAAACCTCAGCTGAGGCATGGAACAAAAAAGGTTTGCAGAGTCAAATACAAATATTGTAACAGAGAGGTTAACTGATTTTATAGGGGAAAATGCATTCATACGGAGTTTTGTTTGGCTAATGATATTGTCCTATGTAATTTTTGTCTGCTGGCTGACCTGTCATCTTAATTACATGGGGTGATGTTTGTACTTAACTCATTGGACGGTCCTGAACACTAATCTGAATTCTGGGCAGAATTATCACAAGAATGGCCTGTTACAACTACTTTTATTCTTTCCTTGTTGCAAAGGCACAACTTGATTCGATTTTCTCTAAGAATCCCAGAGTAAATTTTTATTGCAATGCTTGTGTACTTAAAATTCTTAAATTATATTCCACGGCCAAGAGTTGGACTCAGTAATTCCTGTGGGTTCCTTCCAACTTGGAATATTCTATGATATTGCAAAACCTATATTCCCAGTTTGTGTTCTAAAAATAATTGCTCTGGATTGTCTCAAGATTTCATAATACGAATTTTGCACTCTGAGTTGTTTCTTGCTGTCTCTGTGTTTCTTCTTTCTTGAGTGGGTAGGGCATTGGTGGTGTTTGACATGGGTTATGCAGCTTCACTGTCTTCCCAAATTAATGCAAGTTACATGGATGCTGACTGCCAAAATTAATGTAGAATACATTAGTATGGTGGAGTTAGTGAAAGTGGTAAGTGCCCCTTGGTGGTGTGAGGGCTGCTGTCCTTTTGGAAGTTCAATAGTAACAAGTTCAGTAGTAACAGAAGTCATGGATAGTTTGTGGGTCTTGACCGTGTTATGCCTTGCCAAATTTGGCTTGGATATTATAATTTTTTTTTTGCTGCCCTTTTTTTACATCATTTGCAATTTGGAAATGCCTGTATCTATTGTATGTATTTACTTTTTCTGCTTTTTATTAAAAAATAATTAATTTTGTAGTTTAATCCGTATTTATCTGTGTTTGAAGTAAGTGCTATGCATATGTAAGAATATTGATACTTTATAGTTGCAAATTGATGCTATTGAACGAATCATTTGTTTTGGGTAGCCTTTTGTCTTAATTCTCTTTTCCTGTGCTTTGAAAACTATCATCTTTGCAATCAGATTCTGTGTGCATGTTGAATAAGAGCAGTAGCTAAATTTGGTCCCACTATAAAGCTCATGGAAGTCAACAGAAAGCTTTCCTTGGTTTTAGAGAGCCTTGGATCTTGGCTGTGCTCTTTGCAATGTCGCCCCAAGCCCCAGAGTTAGTTCTTGTGTTGCATATATTGTAACCTGGGGTTCCCACAGTTTTTCTGCATTTTAATTTTAATGGCATAACAATTGTTAACATGATTCCTGTTGCATCTGAAATTTAGGTTTTTTACAATATAATTTCTTTAAATAATGCAGTCTTTAGACCTTTATTGAAGAAAAGAAAAAACTATTATAAGCATGTTTGGGTGATGATTTCAGAGAAGATTAAACTTTTCCTCTTTCTTTTTAATATTGAAAAAAATTGTATCCCTGCTTCATTATACTATTTGTTATTGCTGCATTTGTATGAGAGAAGTTGCAGGGCTCAGGGTCAGGTTTGATTTATTTTCAGGGTGGGTTTCTCATTTCCATTTAATTTTGGGCTAAGGAGTTAACATGAACATTAGCACTTTGAAGTTCTTCATCAGCTTGTGAGCTTTTTTTACATGAGATTACATCTGTGTGCAATGAGGGCTTTCTGGAGGTGAATTGTGTTTACATTTTATAGAGTTTTCAAAACCTGAAACTGCTTTATGCTGACTCAGGCTGTATGGTTTTTTTTCTGTGCCATTATTGAACCTTTAAACACTTTCCCAGAATCTAAAATTTTGTTGCTTCCAGATTCAGTTATTGAACATGTAAATTATCCTTCCTTCTTGTGTTTTAACTTGCTTATGAAACGTGTTTGTTGGGTTGTTTTTTTTCTCTTTAACAGATTTTCCATGGTATGAGAAGATAAAAACTGCACTGCAGGGTAGATTTAAACTCCAGAAGTTTAGGTCACTGCAACTTGAAACAGTAAATGCTGCAATGGCAGGAAAGGATATATTTCTTGTCATGCCTACAGGTGGTGGAAAGAGCCTTTGCTACCAGTTACCAGCTGTTTGTTCTGATGGTATGTAAGGGAAAAAAAAAAAGGACATACATAAAGAACTTGATTTATTTTCTCCCTTTTATAGTTATTTGAAGGATAATATTTGGAGAATTTGGTGTCTGATATCACAGTGTGGGGGGAAAAAAGAAGAATGATATAAGATACAGATTTGCTAGAAATATTTGCTTTACTCTGTTTATTTTCTCTGAAGGAGCAATAGCAGCTTTGAATTATTTAAATTATATCTACAAGGGACATATTTTATCAAGGTTCTGTTCAATATATTATATTATTAAACACTGAAAACTTTTTTAGAAGTTTGTCACTATTTTTTCTTTTCAATTCAATACACAGACTGTAAATTATTAACGTATGGGTATCTGTTATTTGTCTCTTCAAATTTGAACTTCAGATTATTTGGGATATTCCATTTCTATTCTAGTTTTTAAGCTTTTTTTGTGTGGGTGTTTTTGTTTGTTTGGATTGGTTTTGGTTGGTTGTTTGGTTTTTTTCACGCAACCCATTACTTATTTACAAAGATAGAATATACCATTACCTACCACTCCTTAGTTCTGTGGTGAATTAGCACCTCATGACTCAGATATCCAACTTGCTTTGTTTTGTATATTAATTTTTATGCTCTGTTTGTTGCAGCCCAGTTGTTCATGATGGGTATTTAATAAGAATTATCCCTGTGTGATCTGGCACTCACCTGTCAGTATCCAAGAGGGGAATCTGCTTCTGCATATGAAGCTTAAGCCTACATTTGGCAATTTCTTTGGATCAGGGCTGATGCATTAGTAAAAAGCATTAGAGGAGATGTTGGTGACATGTAAAGTGTTCAGTTGGCACAGTGGTTGATTGTTACAGGTTTCACGCTCGTGATATGTCCTCTGATATCTCTTATGGAAGATCAGCTCATGGTTTTGGAACAGCTTGGTATTTCTGCAGCTTTATTAAATGCCTCAAGCAGCAAGGTATGTTTAACTGCCAAGTCTTCATGGGTTTTGTGCTGGATGTGCTGGTGTCTCACCCCTGTGTTAGTTATGAGTATTGAATGGGTGACATTTAACAGCTAATGCTGCTCTATCAACAGTATCTTGCCAGCAAGGTACTGTGATATGGGTAATGTGAATGAGTATCTTGTGTTCTTGTTTTAATGATGAGAACACCCGTAAACCAACACCTTTCATGGAATAAATAGATTTCTCGGGGCTATTTAGAGGACATGAAATACCTTTGGGTGGTGTCTGTTGTAAATTTTTACTCAGTTTCTAGACTTGAGTAGGTGATTGTTGTTCACTAGTAACGTGTTGGGTGCTGCAGACTTTGATGTACAATTATTTATCTCTCTTTAGGATGATAAGCTGTTTCATCCAGAGGCCAAGAAGCAACTTATTTCCCAGACTGTTATTAGTCAATTGCTTTTTACAGTGAAATATATTTTCCTGACTAGCATGAGGCTGTGATCATTAACTTTGAACGTGGCACTGGATTTGATAAGTCCATGGCTTGATGCAATGTGCAAAACCTGAAGCCTGCTTTGAGGCCGAGCTCTTTGAAAACTCAGTATTAAAGATCACTGTTGTGTGGTCTTTTGTGCCAGAAGTTATTTCACATTCGTAGCACCACTGGCATGTTCAGTGCATTATCATGGCAGGGGGGTTGGAACTGGATGATCTTTAAGGTCCCTTCCAACCCAGGCCATCCTGTGATTCCATGATGATCATATTTCTACTGCATGAGCAGATCATGGCACAGAATTATCCCAGCTGCCACCTGTGAGAGTTTATGGGAAAAATACTGATACCACATAATGAAGCAAAGACAAATATTCAATACTCTGCTTTTTCAAAGTTCCATCACAGATTTTCCAAGTATTAAAGCTAACATATGTATAATGATCTCCTACAAAGGCTTATAATAGTGGTAAATACTGTGTAACAGTTTGTCAGTCTCTGTTAATTACCCCTTACGAATTGCTAATCACTTCCTAAGAACCTTAGCACTAAGCATCTTGATTGTGTTGTCCCGGTTTGTCCCCTGCTGATGTCTTGTTTTATTTTGAACAGGAGCATGTGAAGTGGGTCCATACGGAAATGCTAAACAGGAGTTCACAACTGAAGCTCATTTATGTGACCCCAGAGAAAATTGCAAAGAGCAAAATGTTCATGTCCAAGCTGGAGAAGGCTTACCAGGCTGGGTGCCTGGCTCGCATCGCGGTGGACGAGGTCCATTGCTGTAGTCAGTGGGGCCATGACTTCAGGCCTGGTATGCTCCTCAGAAATCCAGTCTGAAGGGTTATTCAGCCATCAAGAAATAATTAGGAAGGCCTGAAATAAAGCTAGATGCTTTCTTCATGTGTTAAGTAAATTCTTAGTGTATGACTAGTACCTCTGTTAGCTCAAGGAATTTAATCCTTGCCCAGGAGCTAAATGGGGATAATTTCAACTTAGATTTTTCTGTCAATGTTCTGAAAAACTTTTTCTTCAGTTTAATTGGATGGAACTTCATAAAATCAAAGGTTTTGGCTGCTATCTTTAATATGGATAATGCAGTTATCTTTAATCTACAGCTATATGAAAAACTGTCATTCTGCACACTGCTCCCTGGCACTGTGGGTGCCAGAGGCAGAGCATTTTGTAAATTCATGAGATATATTTAACCATCTCAAAAACAAGTGGAAACAAATGCCCTTGACTTGCAGGGGAAAAAAGTATGCTTGGGTCTCTTTCCTGTCTTGGCAGTTTTAGAATATTGTTGCTTACTTGTTACTGTTTCTTTGCCTTGGAAAGAAACCATGATTTGAAGCAATATGAACTGTAAATTCAGCCTTTGTGATTTTTCTAAAAAGTGGTGTCAGAGCGAAGAACTGTGCCAGTTAAACAGGTAACGTGGAATTTGGATATTGCACCTCTGGTTGCATTTCTGTTCTAAGGCAGTGATTGTCAGTATTGAGCCTTTAAAATGTTTTCTTAAGTCTGGTCTATGCATCCCAATTCCACATTGCTTGTTTTTTAGCAAAGCTGTGTTTACTCAAAAGCTGTTTGTAAAAACAAACTGGCACAATAACCTGAATGCTGGTTAATGTGATGCCACTCATATTTTCCTAACTTTAAGAACTCCTATTTCCAGATATTTTGCCTTCTGAATTGTCTGATAATTGCAGCATTCCAGTACCTGAAGGGAGCCTACAGGAAGGATGGAGAGAGACTATTAACAGGAACATGTAGTGACATGTCAAGGGGAATGACATAAAACTGAAAGAGAGTAGGTTTAGATTGGATATTGGGATGAAATTCTTTACTGTGAGGGTGGTGAGGCACTGGAACAGGTTGCTCAGAGAAGTTGCGGATACCCCGTCCCTGGAAGTGTTCAAGGCCAGGTTGGATGGAGCTCTGAGCAACCTGGTCTAGTGGAAGGTGTCCTTGCCCAAGGCAGGGGGATTGGAACAAGATGGTCTTTAAGGTCCCTTGCAATCCAACCTATTCTGTGAAATTGAATTAGGAGACATCTATTTTCGGTAACTGCAGAATTATCCCTTTGAATACTGTGTACAATAATATTTTTTTTTTAAAGTTTGGATTTGTGGAGAGAAATATCTTTATTTCCACTGTTTTGTTTTCTTGCCTAGACTACAAGTCTCTTGGTATCTTGAAAAGACAGTTTCCCAATACTCCCTTGATTGGACTGACAGCAACAGCTACAAATCATGTATTGAAGGATGCTCAGAAAATTTTGCACGTTCAGAAGTGCATTACCTTTACTGCCTCTTTTAACCGGCCCAACCTTTACTATGAGGTAGGTCTTGTCACCTGCTTGTTCAGCTGCATCACTGTGGTGTTGTCTCCTGTAAGGTACAGTTGATGAATTTTAGAATAGGGTTTTTTTAGAATGGATTTTAATAATCCATGAATGATGGTGTTCTTTGATTACTTCATGTTGTTGAACCTGTTGTTGTCTGCAGAGGGACTTGGGCTGCTCTCTCTGAGCAAGGCTTGGCAGACAGCACTGTGTACAGCACAGAAGCAGGCAGCAGGCTCCGACTGCTGCAACCTGTTGAAAAATATGTCCTCTGATGGCAAAAGTTACTGTGTCATGCTGTATTTTCAACTTGGCCACAGGTTCTTTTATTCTTCTTGATGGGGAAGACATGTGGGTTTGTTTTTCTGTGGACTTTTCAGTTGTATTCTGACTGCACACAGAAGAGAATTTTTTTTTAAATGGCAGAATAGTTTATTTTTATCATACTCTAAGAAATAGAGTAATAGGATTGTTTGACACACTATATGCCCACTTGAATTCTAACGTGTATATTATAATTTTGAGGTTCGGCATAAGCCTTCAAATAATGAAGATTTCATTGAGGACATAGTTAAGATCATCAATGGAAGATACAAAGGACTGTCAGGTAAAAAATGTCCAAAAAAGTGCACCTGTTATTTTTCATAATCATCTGCATTACAAGGATGTTGGGATGTTTTCAAGTGATCCTGAAATGTGTAGAGAAATAAATTCTACCTTTGCCATACATTAAACAGCATTAGCATAAATGAAATTTAATAAGATCCATACCTTGAACAATTTCTCTGCTCATTCATTACTGTTTAAATCTCTTTACTGTCTACTTGTATTTTCTGAAGTATTGAAACAGTGTTGATTTATATAAAACAATATTCACATAGATAAGAATAATAGGCATTTTTCAGGTTGTAAAGGCAATTGTACATGTGTCATGTAGTTACTAAGTGCCAGCAGACTTACTATCTTTGTTTCTTTTTCATGTTTGATCATAAAATTCACCTATAATTCAGTGCCCACAGTGGGTGTTACAGATTGATTTGTGCTTTTGTGATGAAAGCAGAACTCTGTAAGTTGGAGTTTGTGTAATCAATAAATCACGTAGTGCAAATTAAGAGGAGAGATATCCTGCAAAGGCAACAGAACTCAGTTTCCCAGAGCAGCAGTGTGTCCCTGTCTCTGCTGTGGAGCTCTGTGGATGTGATGAGCAGCTCCCTGAGTACAAACTGTGCCAAGATGATCACAAATCACATGGCTTTGCGTGTAATCCCTGATTTAGCCCAGACTGACTTGTAACAAAAAGCAGATTTATCTGAGACCTCAGGTGAGATGCCACAGATGTCCTAAGGAGCAACACCCCTTTACATGAGGTTTCATAAGCACTGTCCTCCTTGAACATCAATAGAATACTTCCATGCTTATGTGCATTGACACCTGTATTTCCTCTTTAGCCTACAAGTCCAAGCTGATAATTGAAGTTTCCTTTGTGGATACAAATACTGCAGACTGAATAGACACAGGCACTGTAAAATGGTTTTTATTTATTATTCTTAATTTAATAAAACTTTCACAATTTTTAAGTACTGGGGATTGTTTGGCTTTTTTAAGGCATTACAATGAGGCATCTTTCACTTTTGTGCAGGAATTGTTTACTGTTTTTCTCAGAAGGATTCTGAGCAAGTTACTGTGAGTTTGCAGAAACTGGGAATCAAGGCAGGGACTTACCATGCAAACATGGATGCTAAATATAAAACCAAAGTTCATAAAGGATGGGCAGCAAACCAAATCCAGGTTAAGTAGATACTTTCCATGGACTTGTCTCATTTAAACAAATTCTATTTTGGTACTTTGATGGTTTCTTAATTTTATTTTTTTTATTTTATTTTATTTTTTTCTTTCCCCCCCCCCAGGTTGTAGTGGCAACAGTTGCTTTTGGCATGGGAATTGATAAACCTGATGTAAGGTTTGTGATTCATCATTCTATGAGCAAGTCCATGGAGAACTACTACCAAGAGAGTGGACGTGCAGGTATTGTAGGAAATGGCTTTTGCAAGGTCACTATTTACACCCATTAAACCAGTAAAACTGTACTTCAATTTCAGCCATTTATGCAGTCTCTCGTCTTGGAGATGTTTCAAAGTGTACAGTGACACTCTACTCCTGTAAACAGACTTTAAAGCAAATATAAACCGCATTCATGATCTCAGACTTCTATTGCAGTGTAACAAAGAGTAACTGGGTAGCCAGCCCTTCACTCAGCATTTTTTTAATTACTTGATTTTTATGACAACTGTGGCTTGCCAGAATAACATGACACTGACTGACTGAGTGTATGATTTTTTTGTTACTGTTTTTCTATGTATAGCAACTGGGATGTGTGATTTGCTCCAGTTATCTCTAGATGATGTCTAATCATTGTGTGAATTTCAGTGGCCACAGGAATACAAGTAGGATGGGAAGTATGGAGCAGGGAATTTTAAGGATTGATTAATGTATCGCAGGACTAAATAGCTGTTACCGTAAAAAAAACCAAAAAAGTTTTGTGGTGTTTTGGTTTTTTTTAATCTTGTGCATCATTGCTTTTTCAAAGGCAGATTTCAGTCCCTGTGGAAAAACGCTTTTCAAGGACTGTGAGGGGTAATTGGTTGTGATTTTAATTTTCTATTAATTTTAATGCATTGCAGGTAGAGATGACCAAAAAGCTGACTGCATTTTGTATTACGGTTTTGGAGATATATTCAGAATCAGCTCAATGGTAGTGATGGAAAATGTCGGGCAAGAGAAGCTTTATGATATGGTATCTTACTGCCAAAATATGAACAAGTAAGTTACTGTGGTGCCTTGATTGCTTAGTTTTTAAAATAGGCTAATTTTGTTGGGGTTTTTAGGCATTTTTGAGGCATTTGGGGGAAAAAAAAAAAGACAATAACCCAAAACAAACCCAAAGCCAACCCATCACCAAAAAAATTCACCCACAACAACAAGAGCAAGCTTGCCAGCTTCAGGATAAAATTCTGGAAGCAGTTCTGTGGAGATGAGATACCTGTCAACCACTGCTGTTTGGATTTCAAATCCCATTCAGGAATGCTTTGGTTTTTGCTCTTAAGGTACCAGTGTTTAATGGCCATATAGGGATCCACATGTGTGTAACACTTCATCTGCTGCACTGAGCTATTTGGGATACTTCATGGAAAACACATCCATGTTGTGGACAACTAGTGCATGATGTATACCTTTGTTAGCCTCAGTCTAACAATGAGTTCATATTGCTACGATTTTTCATTCTGTTGAAATTGCAGACTATACTTTTCTGCTTTAACCAAACTGTTCCTACATCTGCATGTACTCATTATTCCTACTGGCATAACTGTCAGGGAGTACCATGTTGCAGTATTTGTTTTCTCATTTTTCCTGAGGTAATTCTTCATGCCTATTTTGAGATATGAGCTGTCCCAAGGGGTCCTCTTGTTGCCCATTTCATAGTTTATAATGCAATGTGTACACTTGGGTTCTCTGTTCTCCCAGGTGTCGCCGGGTGCTCATAGCGCATCATTTTGATGAGGTGTGGGATTCTGCAAACTGCAACAGAATGTGTGATAACTGCTGTAGAGAGAATGGTAAGTGAAGGTCTCAAAAGATGTACAAAACATCTGTTGCTGCACTGAAAAAGTGAGCACTGTGGTTTAGACATAGGAAATCCCCTAAGAAGCTAGTTCTGAAGGAGTTCTGAGAGAAAGATTGGCATCTCTAACTGGACACAAAAAAGGACCTTATAATTCTTTAAGGACCAGGTGTATTCTTGTAATATGTGGGAAATAATATCTCCTCATATTACATGCCTGTTGCAGAAACCATTTGAATAACGTAGTGGTCAACATTTGAAAAAAATTAGGAACTGTATTCAAAGCTGTTCTCATAACTGGACTTTATTTCCTTCTGCATGGTTTGGGGTGTAAAGCAGACAAACCTAAATTTAATTTTTTTTTCTTTAAACAGTTAATGATATCATAAAGTTGTTTGGCAAAATCGTGCAAGTGCCAATGTCTTAGCTTCTAGTTAGCAATGGGATTTATTTGAAATTTATACTGGGATCAGAGGTTGGGAAGAGTATGGAGCTGGCTTGTACCCAAGGCTTACAGGAGCCAAGTGAGAAAATACAGTTGAAATATATTCTGATAACTGCTGGTTCTCCCCCAGGGCCTTTTGAAACATAAGCAAGGTCTGAGGAAACATAGCAGCAATAGTTGTTTTCAGTACTCAATTCTTAGTATTGGAGGAGGCAGTTGCGGTAATTCTGTGCCATAATCTGATCATGCAGTAGAAGGGTGATCATTATGTACCACACAGATGTGTTGATACTCAGAATAATTATTAAGCTAATTTTTATAATGTAATTAATACCTTTTTTCCTGTCTCATTTTGTCCAAAAGTGTCTTGAGAGAATAAATGTCTGTTATGTTCTTCACTTCTTTTGTGCTTTCTAATCTGGTCATAATAAACACTGTGGGTGAGGAAAAAGAATCCAGCTGTAGAGTAACATAGTAGCCACCTTGCAAATTTTATGCTTTATAAATGCTCCTCTGAAATAATTTGTGTGGTTTGTAACATTAAATGCAAGTAGAAATGTTTGACAGATTGGAGTTTCAATAATGAAGTAGAAAGGAAGATGTGAGTACAAATATATCCTTATTGTCAGAGGGAAAGCTATGGCTTTATTTGTTAAGTTACAGTTTAAAAACAAAACAAAAAAAGCATTGCTATTATACAACAGATGTGTATTTATAGACATTAGAGACATTAATAGTCTCTAAATAACCAAATAACTTGCTATTTAAATGTTCTTTCACTTCTATTTGCAGCTTGTGAGAAGATGGATGTAACAGGATACTGCAAGGATCTAATCAAGATACTTGAGCAGGCTGAAAGCATGAGTGAGAAGCTCACCCCGCTGAAGTTGATCGATGCATGGTCTGGGAAAGGTGTGTCAAAGCTCAGGGTGGCTGAAGTTACTCCACCAAAGCACCCTCGAGAGGAACTGGAGAGAATTATTGCCCATTTACTGCTGCAGCAGTATCTGAAGTATGTAATATGATTAGTTTTGATTTGGTTGGGTTTGTTTTTTAACATCTAGTAGTCTTTTTTTTACTGTTTTGTTTCTTCTGTATAGCATCAATGGATACATTCTGTAATCTTTTTAGGCTTTATTTCAAGTGCATTTAATGTATTTTTAAAAACCACTTAAATAGTACTATATTTCCTCTTCAGAAGTTGGGAGCAACTTTTGAAATGTTGCATCTCATGCAATTAAAAAAAGCTGGGGTCTTCTGTATTCAGACTGAGGCTTTAAATCTGCAGCAGGCTTCGTTTTGGAGAAGTCTGCTGTTTATTTAGATCTCATTCACATTCCACGGATAAGGAAAGCAAAAGGAGTAGCCCAGATGAAGTCTAAGTCAGGACAGGCTGGGTAATATGGAAAGCGGTACCCAGAAATGTTAAGGAGGCACAGCAAAAATAACAGTCCTGCTTTTGTACACTGGCTGTCGGTGTTTTGTCTTCTCATATACTTCTTCAGGTTCCAATATTTACCAATCAAATATTTAATCCTTTTATTTCTGTTTCAATCTTTTTGCATCTGTTTCCACAACTGACTTTTTTAGATTATTAAGAGTGTGAGAAAATAACTTATGACAGCTTTTTCCCTCATTTTCTCCATCTATTTCAAGAGATTGACATGTATGTGTGAGTGTGTGTATAAAGGTCCACAAACTGAATTATGTTAAGTGTTGACCAGACTGGCTCTAAGGTAACTGACTGTCCGCTTGAATAAATAAACCAGAATCAAGCTGGTATTTGGAACATCCAAAAGAAGGGTTAATGTGTCCCTTTTGTCATGGAAAGGGTTGTCAAGATTGGAGCAGGTTGCCCAGGAAGTGGTGGAGTTGCCACCGCTGGAAGTGTTCACAGAACGTGTCGATGTGGCATTGCGGACATGGTTTAGTGGTCATGCTGGGTGATGATTGGACTTGATGATCTTGAAGGTGTTTTCCAACCTTAATGATGCTGTGATTTCCCCTTCCATGGACAAGCCTGCCTTTGTCCCCAACCTTCCCTTGTAACACTAATTTAATTCATGCAGGGAAGACTTCAGCTTCACGGCATTTGCTACAATATCCTACCTGAAGGTGGGACCAAGAGCCCATCTGCTGCGAAACGAGGCACACGTCATCACTATGGAGGGGATAACAAACAGGAAAAGTGTTCACAAGGTATTCATGTCTGTACTGATTTGCTATATAGGTATCTTCTCCGTTACAGCTTATTTTAATAGTTTGGTATCTGCTCAAAGTATTTTTTTGTACTAACACAATCAACACGATTTAAAACAGACCTCATAAGTATCTTCTCTCTGGTGAGGGAACATGGAAGAAGAAGGAAAACAATGTTGGAATTTTAACAGAATTGTTTCTAACTTACAGGTCAAGCCATCTCAGTCTTCGAGTTCAAAAGGAAGCAGTGAAAATGCTCAGACTGTTTCAAAGACTGTCCAGGATTCCACAGGGAAGAAGTCCCAGCAGCACAGACGGCCTAGCTGTGGTTCTAACGTGAAAGCAAAGAAGCTGAAGCATGAGGCAGGGGCAGTTGACCAGCCAGTAGTTATTGACTGAGTTTCACAGACCACATTTAGGATCTAATCCTGTTTTTACTTCTTCATGGACAATGCAGTAAGTTCAGTTTGTGCTTTAGTAATGGTATTTTCTTTTGCATTTTTTAAAATAAAAACCAACCAGGGAAACAAGTATCTAAAAAGAGTCTAGCAGTGAAGGGAAAAATGTTTCTTATAAAAATAATTGGTGTTTATCCTATGATACAGCAGTGAATACAAAATGTAAATAATGACTATGTTGCCTAGTTAACTCTTTTGGAAGCGTAGTGTATAGTAACACTATTGCAGGATCATGTGGGATGGAAGGGACTTCCAGAGATCACCTAGTCCAGCCTCCTGCTCAAAGGTAAAAAATCCCTGAGGATTACAAAGTACAACTTGAACAGAAGACATAAGATGCTTCAGAATTAGTGGGAATTTGGTAGTTTAGAGACTGTGGTGGAATTTTAATTTTGAGGTTTGGTGTCAAGACTGAAACTACTTTTTTTAATGGAAGGCAGAAAAATTATATCTGGAGTTGAACATGCTGTCAGGGTCTGAGATTGAACATGAGAAGACCTATAGTGTACTAGGTATCATGGGATAAAAGTAACTCTTGAGCTGTTACCTCGATGAGTTTGGAAAAACAGGAGCTGCTCCTGCAGTCCCAGTGTTTAGTAACCATAAGGCCTTGGTGCATTCAGTTCTGCTTGTCTGTCACAGCTGGGCTGAGGAAAAGGGCTGAGGGGCAGCTCTGCCCATTGTCACTTCCTGAGCAGCAACACCTGCTGGGCTTCGCTTTTGTGTAACCCTGAAATGGTGCTTCACCTCAGAAACAGATGTTAAATGGTTATGCTGTTTATTAAAAAGAATCTCTAAACCACATGAAAGTTACAAGTAAGAGTGAGTGGTCTGGTCCCTTTAGGGGTTTGTATTTCCCCTCTAATTTCTGTCTGTCTTGAACCTGGTGACCTCCCTTTTCTCAAGTTGCTAGAACACTACTGCCATCTTGATAGTTAGATTTGACTAATTATATAAGTGGAAAAGCTCCATAATAATGGAGGGCTCATTTTCATACAGCAAATGGACTTGAGGAAAGTGGTACTGTTTTCCAAACGAGCAAATGCTGTGACTTCACATCTTTCCGCATTCAGACAACACAAAAGCACAGAGCAACTCAGGGTGAAGGACCTTGAAAGGTCTGGTCCAAGCCCTTGGGGAAGGGGAGACTGGAAAAGATTATCAACACCCTGTCCAACTGTGCCTTGGAAAGCTGCTGTGATGAGGTCTCTCCTGCTGCCCTGTGGAGGGGGTACCAGTGAGGTACATGTTCTCATGTAACAACTTCCTTTTGCAGAAATAAACCTGGACAGCTGATGTTTTCAGTACAGGCAAGTGCCAGGGCCCATTAAAAGGTTCTCTAAGCTTTTTTCCAGGCCTGCTTTTCCCAATCAAGAAGTACTTCTGGTTATACATACAGTTAAGTACTGAAGAAAATCTTCAGCTACAGAATTTTTCTGCCCCCCTTTCAGCAGGGAGGGTGTTTAACTGCATGTGAAGTAGAAATACATCCCTGCTGCCTTCCTCTGAACATTGGTGTTTCCAGAAACGAGTGACTCTGCTGCCAGCCAGGGAAGGATCCAACAGCTACTGCTGACTGCAAGCATTGCTCAGCACACACAAAGTTGAGCACTAGATTCAGCTTTATTGATTTACTTACTTTTAAGACTGTAGCAGCCAATGACCAGAAAGGCAAGCTGAAGCGCATTAGAGACCCAAGTCCTGGGGGCTTGCATTTTGGTTCTCCCCCCCTCCCCTGACATATACATATATAACAGCGAACATCAAACAAACATCAATAAGAGCATGTCCTTAATCTTTATTTTTCTGGCAAAATCTTGACAGTGACCAAAGCTTAGTATTTTACCCATCATTTAACTGAGACCTTTGCAAAACATGGAATTAATTTAATTAAAAAGTCATCCTTGTTAGAGTGACTTCTGGGAAACTTCTCAGTATGTATTGAAACCTTTGCAATGAATTGTTCCTGGTTTGACACTAAATAACCAGCAATTCCAGAACCAAACCAAAAGCCAGGATGAAACAACTGATAACCTAGGGTGGCCCTTATCAGACTCATAAAGGCCATTAAGCAATAGCTTAAACTGTTGGGCTTTATCACTGATGCACTCTAAATTAAGCCTAGCCACTAAAAAAAGGAGGAGTTTGGTTGAAGCAAGTCTGTACAGCCACATTACTATAACTAAAGTGCATCTCCCATAACTAAACAGCAGCCAGTTACAATTGAAAACAAACAGGTTAAACCCCCACTGGAAGCTTAAGGGTAGATATTTTGTCACTAATTTAATTACCATCCCATCAAGTCAAATTGGATTTTCCTGGAACTAATATGCAGGACAGTGGTCAAGAGGAACAGACAGGAAGTGATCAAAACCTGTATTTCCCCAAGAATACTTTCATGATCAACTGTAATAGCTGCCTATTAGGAATCCCACTGGGATATGGGACTCCCATTTAAAATGGCATCTTGTAACCTCTACCACCTCAGCTGGACACAGCAGCCTGATCCACAGGCTCCTGCCAGGGAAGACTGCCGCAGGTGACCCCCACCAGTACTAACTGTGTTACCCTTCCCAGGAGGGCACTGCCCATCTGTCCTGGTGGAAATGGCACAGGATCTATCAGTGCAGCTCTACCACAGCAATGGGAGAGCTGAAGTGACAAACAGTTAAAAAGCTGCCCTCACCTGCCATCTCCTCATGTAAAGCTCATGTTCTATACTTAGCTGAGTAGTAAATACATTTATTTCAGAAATAAACTAATGGGGGGAAAAAAAGAAAAAGAAAAGGATAAGGCATCCATGTTGCCATGTATATTTGCAGCCCACATTCCAGGCAGTGAGAGCTCTGAGCTCCCTGTGCCCTAGAACTGTTCTCTGTTCACCTGAGCTGGCTCAGCAGAGCAGGCACTTACAGGTGTGAGCAGTGGGGTGGCAACAGGCTGCCTGCCTGCTTGTAAACATTCACCTGAGCACCTGGTTTGACCACGCAGAGGCTTTCTCAACTCTGGCCAGGATTCACCCTGCCCAAGGCTGAAATAGCTTTAGGCATGTAAGGTCACACCTTCACATCAAGGCATCCTGGCTCCCATGGTGGCTCAGGGGCTGAACTGAGGGATATGCACAGAAATGAGCCATAGGGAAACTGGGCAGGTAGAATTAGGTGTGGTTTGGGGAAGGGAGCAATGAGACAGGCATAGGATTTAACATGGGTTTTTCACTTTTAAAAGGCTCCCTCACATTCCAGTGAATGCAGCACTGTCTTAAAACATGGCCTTTGCTGTGCTGCTAAGGCTGTTAAAGCCCTGTTTTCATATGCTCATCTAGACAAAAAGTGTTTGCCAACACCAATCCACTTGCTTTTGTTGCTGCCTTTCTATACAGATTAAGTTGCCAGTCAGTATTTTGACAAGATCAACACAAAATCTTAATAGAGAATTGCATTTATCCCTCATTTCTAGTAATCCCAAGAAAACAGTTTTACCAGATGTATTACTTTGTACCAAAACTACACAAAGGGGAAATGGGGGTTTGTTCAATCAAAATAATCTTCTATATCAATACCTGGATTCAGGAGATCTTCACCATAGGCTGAAAGATCCATCTGATTTAAAATTAAGTTTTCAAAGGTTTCTTCCAAGTCCGTTTCACCGATCAGCACAGCTCCCACCATTCGGCCATTCTGCATCACTACTTTCACATACTCCTGTCCCTTGGTACATCTTAGCATCAGTTCGTGGTCTGAGCCCAAGCCCTGAGCATTGTACTTTCCCAAAACCACCACCTAACAGAAGGAAAAGAAGAAAAGACACTTGTAAGAACATTGCAGCGTCTTTTAGTATTTCTGCTGCCAGCATTTCTAGGCCTCAAAAGACTCATGTAAACAGGGAAGTATTTGTCCTTAGGCACCCTCCCACAAAACGCCACTCGAGGTTAGTAAGAATTAATTACTATATAAAGAAAACTGCTTTGTCAATATTAAAGCATCAGCTCAATGTTAACAAGTGAATATAAACCAGCAGTATGTGTTACACAGTGGTTTGAGGCTATTAGACTATATTTACCTTACCTTGTAATTGAAAAATCTTGTAACGTGAGCAAATAGTTCAAAGCTGAAATCCATATCAATTGATTCCCCCAGAGTATCTGCTGCCATGCATTTTGCTGCATACCATCCCATCTGCCGAGCTTGGGTCCACAGTCTCATCTAGAGAAGAAAATGAGAAAGATTTAAATCACAAGACGCACGTGGCTGTGCAGACTGACACTCGCTGCTCTCCTCAGTGCACACTGTGTTTTGGGATACTTGGGAGGGCTGGACAGCTTGGCTTCCAGCCTCCCAGATAAAATTACCTGTTATCAACACACCCAGGATTAGCTTAAACTTTCCCTTCTGGGTGTGTCACAGTGTGTAATCTGTTCTGTGGGTTAGCCTGTCGCTGAGCCACACCCATAGGGCTGGAGGTACCTGGTGCCACATGGGACTTGGCTCCCATGCCGCTGTGCAGATGTCTCCAGCTGCATACACATCTGGCAGTGATGTGTGCATGTGTTCATCTACTTTGAGTCCTCCATCTTCACCTACAGCAAACTGAAGTATTTGCACAGGTCAGCAATGAGAAAAGTAGTAATTTTAAGTAAGTCATTCAACTTCATCCATGCTAAGCAAACATCTCTGGTTACTTAATATGAGACTATTTTGAGTCACAAGACCTCCATGGAAGGTCCAAAGCATTACAATTATTTCTAGACCACAGCACAGGTTTTTAAAATACTATTACCGATACCTAAGCAGGGAAGTAACAGAACTTGCCAAATTTCAAAACACACTACGTGTGTTACTGGGGACGCCCAGTCTTAAGGTTCATTTTGTATTTTTGCCAAGGTGAAAATACCATTGTGAAAACCTAATTCCTGAACTAAGCTATTACAATGTAGGCCTGGAAATATCCCATGGCTCAACATCACATCTATGTTTTCAGCATTATCTTCTGCTTTAATCAGAGCACAGCTTTTTACTTCCTAATCAGATGGAACCACTAAACACCAAATACCCCAACATACTGGTTTTGTCTGGGATAATTTTCTTCCTAGCAGCTGGTTGGGTATTTGTTGGATTTGTGATGAGAACAGTGTTAACAATCCATGGACGTTTTAGTTGTTGCTGAGCAGGGTTTATCCAGAGTCAAGGCCTTTTCTGCTTCTCTGCTGCCCCATCAGTGGTAAGGCTGGGGCTGCACGAGAAATTGGGATGGGAACCAGCTGGGGCAGCTGACCCCACTGACCAAAGGGGGACCCCAAGGCACACAATGTCATGCTCAGCAAGAAAAGGTGAGGGCAGGAGGAGGAAAGGGAGACATTCACAATTATGTTGCTTGTCTTCCCCAAGTAACTGTCACACATGTAAAGCCTGCTCTCCTGGGAACGGCTGAATATCTCCCAGCCAACGGGAAACAGTGAATGAGGTTTTTTCCGGTTGTTTGCACAGCTTTTGGTTACAAATTGTCTCTATCTCAAAGTGAGTTTTCTCACTTTTAACTCTGTTGCCCCTCCCCACTGCGGGGCTCCAGTGAGCAGCTGGGTGGGGCTGAGTTGCCAGCCAGGGTTAAACCAGATGCTGAACAGAGACAGAACGATCTCAAGGCCTGAAAATTCACATGGCAGCTACGAACTCTGGAATCCATCCCTGTTTGGATGCTGATTCAGTGTGATTTCACTCCATGAAGATGAGCACCATTATAGCTTGGTGTTCCAGATGAAGAATACGGGAAATAACTGTTTCCTTCCCAGAAGAAAATGTTAGATTTGTAAGATAAGAACACGGTGCAGAATTAAGACAAAAATTATCCTACATTTTTGCCATATTAGCCAAATTATACAAATGTTTTTCTCTATTTGTATAGGCTTCGTTTAACAATTCATACTGCATATATACGGTGTACATACACATGGGGAGCAACATAATAAGCCAAGGCTATAAAGTAAATACATTTTTATCATGCTGGATGTTTCAATGTCAACATACCTGCCTTATTTTGAGCTGCTGTACAATATTGAAAATCTTTAGTAATATGTATTTCATGTCAGAACAGAAATATAAACCAGATGAAAAAGCTTCTTTCACCTTACTTAAAAAACTGTGTGTAAGTTTGGGTTGGCTCCCAGCCAAACCCTCAGCAGCCCGGGACAGCCTTCCCCCCCCCCGCCCCCACCGGAAAAAAAACGGAGAGGGAGAGAGAAAAGGTAGCAGAGGAAGATTGCAGGAAAAATATATTTATATATATAGATATATAATTATATACAATGAAACACTATGTACATATGAGTAGGGACCCCAGGGAAACCCCCAACCAACCCCAAGGGGAAAAGGGGAAAGGGAAGGGGAAAAGGGACAAAAGGGGTAAAACACAACAGATATACACAATCGAACTCAGGGAATAGCTTAACAAAATAACTAATACAATGAACTCTCACCACTTCCCTTAAGAACAGCAAATCTCTTCCCTCTGACACGACTCGGACAGAGCCCTCGGTTCAGGCCTCCAGCCCACAGAGATAAGCGAGGCCTAAACACTGAGGGCTGCTGTCACAGAGCTGCTGACCGGGAGGAAAGCTGAAGCCCAAGAGAGAGAACCTCCCCCCACCACCTATCTTTTATACACCTGATTACGTGAGGGAATAGGATGGAATACTTCCTTAGTTTTTGACCCCAGTTGTTAAGGAAGGCCTAGAGAACAACAAACCTCACCAAAGCCTAAAATTTAAACTACCACACTATGTAAGCTCCAAAAAAAAAATCAGTATACTTACATTATTGCCATCAAGAAATGGTTTAACATTTGGCACAACTCCAGTTGCACTGACAATGAAATCGCATCCATAAATTTTTCCATTAGTTAATTCCACATATACAGGCCATAGCACTGAAAAAGGGGAAAATTTTGCCCTGAGAATGTAACCAACAGAAATTATTTCATTAATTATGTCTTATAGTGAGATATGAAATAAAAAGAAAAAATATTTTGAGCTAAATGATTAAGAAGAGAAAAAAAATTAAAAGTTGAAAAAACAATCAGAGGTTACCTATAACATTTCTTACCTTCACTCAGGACTAGAGAAAAAAAAAAAAAAA
>VWZG01008280.1:182837-196155 GCA_013396735.1 Grallaria varia
AAAAAAAAAGATTTTGGATCCTAGCTCCAACTCCTAATAACTTTTTTTTTCACCTTTCCTAAATCAAAGCCCTCATTTGTAGGGAGAAAATACTGTGTCCTGTGGGATGTTTTCTGAAGCACCCAACTGCCAAATATTCTTTTCATATCAATTTCCAGATGCACAAGAAATGCCTCCAAAAAGAATGTCAGAGATTTGAATTCCTAGAATCTCATGCTGGAAGGAACTGGGTATTTTAATAAGCAGAATTATTCAAGAAACAAGGGTTATTTTTTTCTTTGAAGGTTCACTTCAATTTTGACATAAAATATTGGTGGTTTTTTCCCTTCTGTTTTTACTCAACTATTAAAATATGGCTTTATTGGACTATGAGAAGGATGTTCTGCGTACAGAATTTTGGTGACTTTATGGAAAAAGGGTCTGACCCATAAAATTTCGCAACTTAATTTTAGCCTGTAAATATGATTGCTGTAAGTTGCTAGACCTTCATTTATAAAGGATTTATAGTCCAAATCTGTATTTGTTTTAAAACAGCAAACAAGATCAAACATGCTCCAGCACTGCTTTATCTTCAATATGTTATTTCTAATGAGCACTGGCACTTACCCTGATCTGGTTCTACATGCTTCCCTTCTTTAGGAAAAGTCAAAGAAGTTCTCTGCAGTTGTACGAATTCTTGCTGGAAGTGTATGTTCTTTACTTCACACACTGTTTCAATATGGACTTTATGAGAAAACTAAAGAAAGAGTGACAAAATTGGAAACAAAATGATTAGCAATAACAAGATTTTTAATAGCAAGTATACCTTCACCTAAGTTGACATTACTGAAGTGGAAAAAAACCCCACCATATATTCCATCCTAAAGCATGACACATTAGCCAAGTTCCCACACTTTTCCCCTCTTTTCGGCACAGATCTAACCATAGCAAATGGAAATTTATCTGCTTTTTCAGCAGATACCTAATGTTCCTTGAAATTTCATGACAATTTAGATTTTTTTGGCATGCCAGAAAACATATTCAAGTTCCCCTGAGCTTACAGGAAGAGAAAACTTAACAGAAAAAAGTAAACTCATCTTTTCTGTCTTTCAGGATGGCAAATACTTCATTTTCTACCATAAGTGAAATTCTGCTAATAAGTTTATGTTCTAAAAGCTGTAGAAATATATATTCTGTTCCATCAACCCATGTCTCAACCACTTACCCCTATTCTGAGCTGAAGACAGAAGTTGGAGTTATCTGTTCTCTGAACTATTTTGTAGATTCAGGCCTTGAGCTGTTTTATTCTCCACTACACAAACATTTCCACAGCATTCAAAAGCCAAACCACTGTGAATTAAGCTGCTGACTGTCCTAAACATCCTTTAGCTAGTGTTCTAAAGTAATTTCTGTAGAATCTATGACTGATCACCTTTGAAAAGTGATTTTTAAAAATGCAAAGCAGATGCCAGTATGTAACAGCTAAGAAATTAATAAATTAAAAAAACTGATAAAAACATGAAATGTGAGGGTTTTTACTTTATTTCACACATGAAACTTTTCACAATGCTCTTGTCCACTACTGATTTTGCATTTTGTTATACACTGTGGTAGAAGACTGATGTTCCCTGTACCTCTGCACAAATCCTACTGTTCTGTTTTGCATGTAAGAAAATGTATATATTGCAGCTAAAAATCAGGACAATACCACTGCTTCTGATCAAAGCCAGGATTAGCATCAGTCCTACAGAAATATGCAAGCCACAATTTGTGTTTCAGTCTGAAGAGTAACTTGCTAAAACCATGCCAGTGGATCCAGTTAACCATCTTTTTCCTGAAGCGGAAAATTACTTTGTGTTAACATATTTTGATGTTTAATTCTTACAGGAGAACCAGTTCAGGCACATTTTATTTTTCTAATGAACATGACATTTCACATTCTGTCATCCTCACCCACTTCAAGCAACATTCAAATGAACATGTAAGCAAGACTATTCCACACCTCTTTAGTCCCTTTGAGATGTAAGCCCTCATGCCAGTCGGGGCCTAAGGCACTGCCCACTTTGTCAGATGCTGCTGCAGGCCTTTCTTTTTCCTGGCTCCCTGAAGGAAAGAGATGGAGCATATAGGATTTAGTGTGCATAGTTCCTTGCCCACAGAATTGAGAAAAAGAATTCTCAGTAAAAATACCATCAGGCTGCCAAAAGGGAAGACAACAATGTATAATGTCTCGAAAACATTAATTTGCAGACAAATCAGGCTCCAGGCCAGTACTTTTAACACCTTTCAACTTCATGTCTTTATTTCACTCATTTCCGAAGCAATCAAGCCCGTGTTAGGTGCCTGCATGGACCCCTAACAGCCAGCCAGCACCCAACAGCAGCAGGTTCTGGAGACCCACTGTAGACTTAGTAGCTTATATTTAAACTGATGTTCACTTGCTAGCAAATGTGCACTTCCCCTCCACTGAATTAATTGATTTTAGGACTCTTTTCTATATCAAATGCTGCTGCAGTACGTACCTCCCACTGTGTACTTGGTTCTTTTGCACTCAATCGGAGTCTCTCGTTTTTCAGCAGTTAGCTTTGGAATGAGAAATTCAGCTGCTCCTGCATCAAAAAAAGTGTTCCCAATGGCTTTGTCTTTGATAGCCCAGATTACTTCACAGCCCTGAATTTCATACCTGTGGACATAAAAGGGATAAAGTGACAGACTACCTGAATAGGATCTCAGCAACACAAGTAGAAGTGTGTTGAGTTCCCTTCCAGAAGGGATCAAAGACTTTAAAACCTGTCAAATTCACTTCTAAATATTTATATAAGGAACACATTAAAAAAAAAATCTCTTCAAGTTGACAGGTCATACTTTTTCACCAGCACAACCTCTACTGAAGCAGGGCAAGAGGGGAAGGGGAGGCAGATCAAAGTTATAATAATAATACTATTTCCTGCTCCCCTTAACGAAAAAGAAGTTCTGGCATTTTTTCCAGACTGTCCACTGCTAAAAACAGGCATTTGGATCTTATTTGTACTATGTGGAACATGAACTGTAAATTCTTAATATCTTGTGTAAAAGCTTCTTCCGAAGCTTTCCTAACTGTATGTGTCATTAAACACCACTATTTTATGTCATAGTAAGCACCACTATACTGAGAAAAAAGTACCTGTAATCAGTTTTCCTACTAAATGCTTTAACAGCTACAATTTTATAGGTCAGCCTTCTCCCAAACTCATGTACACCAAATTTAACACTGCATTGTGAAAGATTTTATTTAAATATGTGTCTTTCAAAATCTTAGTTGTTTACTTACACTAATTCAAGAGCAATCCCACCATTTCCTACCACTACTATTCTCTCAGCTTGAGCCAAGTTCTTCTGAAAAGCCTGCATTAAGAAAGGAAAAATGTCAATTATCACTTAAAGCATGTTCCTTCACACCAATAAATTATACCCCTTTCAATATTTTCTTGCCCTAGTTTGATTTTCTCAGTCTGATACACACACAGGCTGAGCTCTGTAACAGAAGCTCATGCAACCTGTGAAGCTGAAAAACATTAAGGAATGAAGTTACTCAGCCTTACAAGCCTGAAATGGAGACAGAAGAAGTTAAATAATTACATTTAAGCCAACTAGACAGAGCTTTCAGAAGTCTCCTGGATTCTGGTCTTTGGCCTAGAGACCATTTGCTTTAGTGACATATAGTAATTCAGTTTTATCACAACTTGCATAACTCTCATAACAATTTGCACAATATTAAGCCGCACAACAATATGGAAAATTAGGACTTTAAAAATTCCTGATCAGAAATCAGGAATTAAAAAAATTATTTGTACCAAATCTGAGAGCCAGTTTGATTTATGCAAAACCAAGCCTCCAAATCACATCATAGTGGTGAAATTAAAAAAAAGGAAAAAAACCACTACAGCCCAGACAGTATTTTTCAGATTGTAGTATAACCAGATTATAACACCAGGAAAACTGCAGTCCTTGAATCCCTTCTGAGAAGGAAACTGGAGTTGTAACAAGGGGACTAATGAACCCCACCAATCACCTTTAAAACCAACCAAAAAAAACCCAGAAACAAACATTTTCAGACTCATTCTAAGTTCAGCATCAGTTTTGACAAATGATGGCCCAGTATACTATGTCCCACAGTGGCCAACAGTGGATGCAGAGGAAAGACCATCAGAAGACAAGAAGCATATGAAGATCTTATCGTGGAACACCACACAGGTTCCAGAGACCACTGGTGGCACTCAGGAGGTATCTTTCTCTTCACTTTAAATAAGATAAGTTTATCAAGGGCTGTCACTTTTGTTTTTAATTTTCTCTTTTTTTTTTTCTTTTTTGTTAAAGTCAGGTAAATTTTTAATATCCAAAACAACAAAAATTTCAGTTTCACTTCAGATTACTAGAAAAAGTAATTCAATTTTTATTCTCATGGTCAAACTTTGTTTGATGGATTGCAGTTCCATGTTATGGAGAAGCAGTGCTCACTCTCAGCCGGATTGCAGTTCCATGTTATGGAGAAGCAGTGCTCACTCTCAGCCTGCCTCCTCTAATTCTGGAGAATCTACAGCAGTGAAACTTCACTTGTAACTTCCATGCTTAAGTTTTGGTCTATTAAGTCATTACTCATGTGAGAAGTTTCCCGCATCTTTGACTACAACTAACTCTTTTCTGTAAAATAAGGAGAAGCTACAGTAAAACTAGAAGAAAATAAAAGTCATTCCTTCAGTAGCTTTTCACGGTAAGCAGCAGCCCTTTGTACCAAGCACCAGTCACACCTTTCCAGGGAAGTTTCTACTGGTGCCTACTTCCTATTTATATTTTCAGATTGGATTATTCCTGGAGAGTGAAAGAATATAATTTATTCTATATTATCATGTTAGAAATATATAATGTGTATAAGCTATCTATAAACTTAACAAATTTAGTGGCTAATTAATTTATTTAATGCTATTAATAAGGGTATTTTTCTGCTACTGAAAATGCTCCTAATTAGGGATATATAATAACAAACACCAGCACCAGCTTCTGTGTCTCTATTTCACTCCACAATAATTTTCAGTATTTTGCATTAATATATTAAATACTCTTAAGTCCAAAACACATTTACCTGTGCACTGTCAGTATCCCGGATTCCTAATACATATGGGTTTCCTTCAAAAATTAATTTTGGTTTTGCCCCAGCACACAGGCAAAGTTTTTCATATATATATTGTTTCCCATCTTCAGTTAAAATTTTCTGTTAAAAATTAAGAGAAATGAAAAAATCAATTAATCTAAGAGAATTCAACTAAATCAAGAGATCCAAGAGAACATCAGCTTTCTTTTTTATTAATGTCATAGTAATTTGCACATATTAAATAAGGAGCAGCCCTTCACACTCTCACTGATCGTGTGACATTTATTTGCATCACACTCACCATAGACCTAACTATAGGACCAATAAACTGGAAAGTGTACAGGGTGCACTCAAGATCGAGTTTACCACTTGGTGGCACTTTGTACTCACTAGCTGAGCTAGAAGAAAACTTTTCTATGTGACAAATGTCCCCCTGGCCCCTGCAACAGAAGCAGACCTATGCACTACTATATATTAGCAACTAAGAACCTCAATCAAAACCTTTCAACAGCAGTAGGCCTGTGTTAACCAGGCACAGGCTAGGACACAGTGTAGAAAGACTGCAAATTCTGTTCTTTGCTGAAGAAAAAGGGGAAGCACTAAACAAGCTACATCTTTCTGAAAAAAAAAAGGAAAATCTTAAATTTTAACATTTTATGACCTTATTTGTGGTTTTAAAAACTAGAAGCTACATAGTGGTCTTGCACAAAGAGAGTTTTTAAAGGTTTTGGGCAAAAGATCCTCCAAATACATGAATTATTTATGTCCACAGAGACCTAAACAGTAATCATGTAAAAATCTAATTAGATTCTGAACGTTAGCAGAATCTAAGTGGAATCATATCTCTGAGACTTAAAGTGAGCAAAACCAGTTTTGGATCTAAATGTGAATTTCTGTTAAATGCTGAAGTTAAAAATAACGTGTTGACACAGATGCTAACAAGGATCTGTACATGCTGTACACTGCTCATACTTGGAATGTATTTCCTACTAAAAAGAAGGAAGAAAATGTGGAAAGCTGGTTCTTTCAAGAATTTCTTTTTTGTATCACAAAGTTGTTAACATTTTGGTTTCCGTGGCAAGAAATACTACGAATCAGAAACATCTCCAATCAAGGGTTACAGAAGTTTTCAGGCTCCTATATTGACAGACAGTATTGGTTTTCACTGACTGTTTTTCCTGCTAGTCCAATCAGATATTCAATCCAATATCTCTAAGGTGTCAGAGATTTAAATCTAAAAGACATGGTTTCTTAATTAACAAGTAATTTTTGATCAACAATTTGGTCCCCTGCATATATTTCTACTTGAAAAAACAGTGTAAGCGATAAGTGAAAATAAAGTTAGAAAGTATTTTCTTGTAACTTTGGTAACTTAGCACTTCAATAACTAGAATGTTCTTGAACAGAACTTCTCACCCAAAACACTAAAAGCTTCCAATATTACTTTTTATATAAATAACTTGAAAAACTACATACAAAGAAAACATTAGCTTACGTGTTCATCACTTTTCAATTGTTTTACTCCAGATTGTATAACTTTAATATTGGGATATCGTTTTTCTAATAGGGAACTTGGTTGCTCTTCTACATCAAATTCCTCAAGTGTTTTGGAGACCTGCAGGAAAAAGAGAGATATTTAAAACATGAATCATTTATTCCTCCCTTGTTCTAAAGGTTGTAGCAGAATGTGTTACCTTCATTTCCAGTAAAGACGTCACAACATAAAGCCCATATGGGCTGAAGGCATTTTATCATGTTACTGCTAAAAGCTCCTTTTTCTATACAGAATATTTTCATGCCTATTCCTGGTTAAAGAGTTGAAGTACTACAGAGAATTTTGACCATAAGGATAGAGATTAAGTTCCCTCAGAGTAGGAAAGAGCAGTGCTTTCCAAGATCTGAGTACCTCTGCAAAACTAGCCTAATGAACCTACTAGCCAGAAATCTGAATTAATGTGTGGATTTTATTTTCTGTTTCAAACAAGCAGGAAAGAAATCACTGAACCACCAGCTGCTGCAGACATAGATAAACCTCAAGGCAACTTGCCAGAAGGCTATCCCTTCTTTTGCTACTTTGTCAGAAGTCTGTTCCTGCCCCAAACTCAAACACATTATTGTATGTGAGAACCATAAGCAAGACTAAGATATCGTTTCAGTGTTTAAAATGATAAAGCAGTGAAATAAAGCTTCAGTAAAGTAACTCTGAAAACACTTCAACTGTGTAAATACCCCTACTTGGTAAGTAACCTTTGCTTGAATGGTGTGAATATATTCACTAGTTACTAATGAATATGAATTACTGTAAAATAGCTCATATGTCCTACTAACACCACTGCAATCACACTAATGTGGAAACCATTTCAAAGTCATGGGCATTTTCAGGATTGAGTTCTAAATTAGCTGTACATACAAACTTTGAAGAGGTCTTACCATGAGAAAAGTTAAGTCTCTTACCTGTTTGAAATTAGTTACAGCTTTTACAACTGAGGAAGCTGTCATTAGAAAAATGTCTTCTGATGGGAAGTCTGTGGCCAGCTTGCAAAGAAACAGAAACCATGATGAGAGTCATCATCAGTTTTGACTTTAGGACAATAAAACTACTGGCAAAAAGTAATGTGTGTTAATACATTACTTTAGTCGTACAGAATACTATGGTACAAACCTGACTTCAAGATTATGGAAATGAAGATCATTTGGAGACCCAATATTTTAATTAATTCACACACAAATATACCTTCAAGAACTGCAGTCATGGTGTAAAGGACTACTGTATTTTCACAGTATTCCAAAGGCCAACTCGTGGAATGGACTATGACCACAAGGTGTCTGGAGACACCCAGTTGCTGGACGCACATTTTTTTATTGCATAGCAGTGACTAATTGTTTACAGGCTTCATTTTGACAGAGGAAATGCTGATTTCTACTGGGTATTTTAAATGTTATTTACTAAACTAATAAATGGATTATTATCTTCAGGGTTCTACTAAGTAATGCAAGACTTTTAAAGCCCCGAGCCAAAGGGAAGAGTTCCCATTTTAAACTCAGCAAGTTTACAGGTAACACTAAGCTGAGCAGTGCTGTCGATCAGAGGGAAGGGACGTGATCCAGAGGAAAGGGATGCCCTCCAGAGGGACTCCAACATCACCAGAGATCACATACTATCTGAAACACAGGCTTTATACTGCTTTGCAGTTTTAACAGATGAAATATTCTTCTCTGAACTAATAACCACATAGTTTCATTCCACATTACAGGTACAAAATTACTTCCAGTCACTGTTACCTTAAAAACATCAAAAACCTTGAAAACAAGAAACAGGACATATTTATTCTTACAGGTTGAGCTCATGGAGAGCTGATGAGAACTGGAGAGGCTCCACAGCCCTAAAATACGGACCTGATAAAAACCATGCAGTGTTTTTATAGAAAGGAGCACAGCATAGCAGCCCTCACCTTGGCTGCAGCAGAGTCCCCTATGGCTATGAGGAGTAACTCCTGCAGGGGTCCTGCACCTCCCTGACCTCTGGACCAGCACACCTCTTTCTCCAGTCAGGAAGTTTTAGCCTTTTTATTACAAAGTAATCGTAAGCTGTTTCAAACCTCCAGGCTGTTTGCAGCTCAGTTTGAACCTCTTCAGAAGTATTTCTAGGCTGATAAATACCGTTCCAACATTGCTGCCCTCCAACTAAGTCTGGTTTCTGGCGTTTTTTTCAAGTGGGACAAAATATTTTAAGAAATGAGGGCAGGAAATAGGACAGAATACAGAACTACTGTATAAATGAGAATATTTAGGCAATCACCATATAGATCTAAAGAAGTGTTACCACGAGCAGCACAAGGCGAGTCTGAGGAGATTTATGTCTTTAAGGAAGCACAGGCACCCTGGTGGTCCCGCTGATCTAAAGGAATGGATCCACAGCCGGACACTAAGCCAAAGTACCTCTATTGACAGCGGTGGGCAGTGCAGGTCTGCCCCTTACAAAATTCAACTCCATTCAAGTAAAATTCCGGCTAGCTTATATAGTGAATTTCAGTAAGTACATTCCGTGGTTAACTGCTACTTATCAATCACTACAGATCCTTCTAAGCTTAAACAAACATCTTGTAAATTACCTAAGACATACATTTTTAGGGCTTAGACAAATGCTTCGAAGGCTACCTATCTTTTGGCTATATATTTGCTTTCTGACTAGATAACGTTTACTGATTTAAGTCTCTACGATAGATAGGTCTTTTGATTAATTTCTTACAGCTGCAGCCTTCTTTAAGGTTTTCTTTATTTAAAGCGCTGCATCGTTAAGTAAATTTGTGTTTTATGGCTTTACAGTTTTATCGCTGCTTGTTCAGAAACTCCTGTCTCCTGCTTATCTTTGACAGAAGACGGACAGAAAACATTTGTTTTTTCCACAGGACTAAGGCCAGTTCCTTATAAAAAAACTTCCCAAATCGCTCCACACAAGTTGCAATACCCAATTCTCGCCTCACCGCCGGCGCGGGGCCGGGGCCAACACGGCGGCCGCTCCTGAGGCGGGGTCTGCGCGGAGGGGGCGGCCCCGACCCCTCTTACCTTCTGGGCGCAGGTGACCCCCGCGATGCCACCGCCCACCACTGCGAACCGGCTCCGCGCCGCGTCCCTGTCGGCCCCCGACATCTCCCGGCCCGCTCCGGGCCGCGGCCGCGGGCACCGATCCCTCTCGGGCCCGTCCTAGTCGCGGCGGCGGCAATGGCGGCCCCGCCTACGACGGCCGGCAGCGCCCAAACCTCCTCCGCGCGCGCGCCGCGGACACGCCCCAACCTGGGTGTCCCGCCGGCTTCCCTGCGATTTATTTATAGTACTACTACTACTAATAATAATAATAATTGTGTTTCCTTGTGCCGTGGCGAAGCCTTCGGGGTCCTGAGCGCTGGGGGATTGTAGTGGGCTTTGTCACGGGACCAAAGAAAACAGGTAGGTAGGATAAAGTTTAAAGGCGCAACTGTATGTCCAGGCCTTTTGTCACTTCCTGACAAACCATCGGGCAAAATAAAAAGTCACGGAAAAATCCGAGAGGCTGTTTTCTCCCCTGCCTCCCCCGGCTTTGGACACAATGCTAAAAGTACAATGTGGGCCATGGTGTAAAGGTTTGGACTGGATTTTGGGGAAAATTCCTTCATGGAAAGGGTTGTCAAGCCCTGGGAGGGGAGGTGGAGCCGCCATCCCTGGAGATGCTGGAGACGCCCTGGATGTAGCCCTCGGGGTCGGGGGTCAGTGGAGGGCTTGGCAGGGGGGGGATAATGGTTGGATTGGTGGTCCTGGAGGGCTTTTCCAGTGGGAAGGGTTCTGTGGTTCTTGATTCTGTGGGGCTGATGTGTCTGAGATGCTTCTCTCTCTGGTATCACCATGGGCAGGCACCTGGTGCTCCCCTTTGGGTCTGTGTTCCTGCTCCAAAAGGGCACGGCCGGCCGTGCCCGGCTCCGTGGTGGGGAACACACGGGTGTCTCTTCAGTCTTTGAAGCAAATTACTTGACTGTTACCTTTGTTTGGTTTTGAGGAGAGGATAAAAAAGTGTCATATGAGAAGGGTGTCAAAGTATGGAAATAAACATAAATGTGACCCAGTGACACCTGTAGTTTGGGATGAGCTGCTTAAAATGAGTTCGGGCTTTTGCAGTCTGCTTTACCTTTTCAGCATATTAGTAAGCATGATTTTCACTCTAACATTGACCTTCAGTGGAGGGGTTTTTTCCCTTGGAGGAAGGGATAAAACCACTAATTGCATGCACTACAGAAGATGATGCTATTTTATGTCTGAAGACATTCCTGTGGCTATCAGGACTTCAATCACAATCTTTAAAACAGCTGCTTCCTGATGGCAGTTAGTTATAAATACTTCCATTTTGAATTTTTATTTTTTTTTTTAAAGAAGTAATCTTTTTCCTACTGTTGAGGGTAATTGAAGTCCAGACAATTGCTGCACCTTTTGGTCATAAACTAAATTCGCTTCTGCAAACACATCTCATTCCACTGTGAATTACCTGAGTAAGTGACCTGGCCTAAATGATGCAAGAAATTGGATAGACTTGCGTCATCAAATACAAGAATACCTTCCAAGGATTTTATTCTGCAGTAAATGATAAATGATGGGAGAAATTCTCATTTTGCTTAGACTGTTTGCTTGTCAAAGTAAGAAAATTTGTTACTGCCTCCATTCACAAAAAAATGTTAAAAGCCATTTTGGACAAAATGAAGCAAAATAAGACCCTGAAAACATTTGCTCACAATTATAGTATGGATGCAGGGGGAGCCTCTGCTCCACCAACACGCACACAGATGCAGAGTATGTCAGGTGTTTATACAGTTATTTCATACATATTCTTTGCATCATATGAATACATATTTTTTGTTCATTTACTATCTCAGTAATGAGTTCACTATAATTCATATAGTTCCTGACAAAGATTACAAGAAATTAGGGAGTCTAAATGACTTAACATCAGTCTTACCATAATTCATATACTCCCTTGATAAAGGCTTAGATGACCACTCACTCCAGTCCTCCATAATTCTTTATGGGGTGTAGTTGAACTAATCCGTTTGTTTTATTTCTTTTATGGGGGTGCAATTAATGCATTTGTTTCTTTACTGGCACTAATCATATCTATACCTATCACAATCCCTCCCCTTTTTCATCAACTCATTGATTATATCTGCTTTAATCTTGACAATACTAACTTAGCACACTCTTCATTTCTGGTTATTGGATTCTGAGTAACTAATAACACTTTGGCACCTTGTGCAGCTTTTGGATCCATTGGCATAGCAGATATTTACATTCCTCGTACCACAGAGACTATCAATCTTATTAAGCAAGGAATTAAATATGGCAAAAATATACTGGAAGGTTTTTTCTATACAGTTCCTTTTAATATAGTCTGTACGCTGTGTTGTACTATTTCTTTTTTCTTTAAATCTTTTGCGTCGCCCCCATTGGAAATGTCCCAATTTCCCAATTTGGGTACCCAATTTGGGTAAAGCAAATCCATTCTTCTCCCCGAGGACAACCAAGTCCTAATTTGGTCCCTCATTTTCCTAAATTTTGGGCTACCCAGAGTTGCTCAGACCCGGTTTTGCAGGTTTTCAGTCCCTTAGGGTCATAACATACTTTGTTCATGAATGAGTGATAACTTAGGCTTTGAATCATTCAGCCTCCATACCACACAGTCTGGTAACACTTTGCACAGTCATTGGAAAGGGTCTGAGCCCAGAGACAGCAAAATACCCAAAAGGGTCCAGTATAACGTAAGTCTCCACGGCCCATGCCCATCTGGGGTTGCAGCCCGTGGCTGGCTATCAGTGGCAGACTCAGAGGTTAATCTGGTCTTGCCCCTTTAGGGTCTTCAATTTTTGTTAAGGCTCAGTTCTTACCCCTTTGTAGACACACTTCACTTTATGTTGCAAAACAGTGTTCTCTCAGCAAAAAAAAAAAACCAAAAACTTCCCAGGTTTTGGGTAGCAATGATTCCCACCCACAAAAGATTTTCTCAACCTGATCAGCATATAGAGGTTTTCCCACTATTGTGACATTTCCTACATTGGGCCTCTTTTTTTTTTTTTTTTAATATATGTATAAAAAGTACAAAACCAATGTTGTCCACAATCTTTACACTTACACTTCACCCAGCTATAGTGACATGAGTGGTGATATTTTCTACAAAGCACTTGTCGTGGTGGGTAGTCACTGGATAAGGGTATACCGGGGGATCTTTACTATGAGGTTCACATACAAAAAGGAATAACTGAGTTACGGGAATAGTCCGATAAGGTTCTAATCCTCTGGTCTGGGGAGGAATTATTCCCTCATGTTATGGGGTGTATTGCACAGATACAAGGGATAGCCAATGAGGTACACCTCAGCTTCTTCCGCATGGCAGTTAGTTACAAATACATCTAGTTATAAATGCAGCTGAGCATTGCCAGCGTGCCTTGTCAGTGTCTTATCTTTTACTTATCCTTAATCTTAAGTCTCCAGGGTCTGACGTCACTTACCACTCCTGGGGTGGTTCTACTGGTCCTTTCACTCTAGTCACGTGGGTCCATCCCCGTTCTGCAACGTGGATCGCGGTTTCCGTTGTGAGAAATACCTGGAAAGGACCTTCCCAATATGGGGTTAAAGAAATTTCCTTCCACCTTCTTATTAAGACCCAATCCCTAGGATTTATCTTGTGTATTTTGA
>VWZG01008284.1:5552-23157 GCA_013396735.1 Grallaria varia
AATAAAATAATAACAATATAATAATAATAAAAGCAATGGTAAAATCACAGATTGAGATGGTAGCTAGTAGTATATCCACATAGTATGACTAAAGTATGGCTTTGCTTTCTTATGTCCAAGGTGACAATGCAGATTTATATTTTGTATCTGATGGTATGCCAATGATGAACTTACTGTATGAAAACTTGAGCATTGTATGCCACTTCTTCCCATAAATCAGAAAAGTGCATGAACACAATTTTCATCCTTTCCTAATCAGAATTCACTGGAGTTACATCTTTATGAAGTGTAATGTTTACCAAATCATGCAAATTCATTAAAAAAAAAAAAAAAAAAAGAAAAAGAGGAAAAAAAGGAGATTTCATACTGGTTTTGAGTTTCAGAACTGTGTCAAGAAAAGCAAGGTCAATTGGATGGTAATTAAGAGAAATCACAAATTGCTGAGTTATGGGAGACAGCCAGTTGGATGAAGAAAACAAGGGACCAAGAAAAGAATCCAAACTTTAAGGCTATCAATGAGTTTACCATCAAAACAGTTGACTACAGAGCAGAACGTGAATAAAATTACCAGCCAATGAATAAATATTTGAGTTTGTATCTTAGCAAGATGCTTCATTGTTATATATAATTAATTGACCTTAGCTTGAGTGAGATTCCTTTACTATGCTATAAGGATTCAGACTTCTCTATTATCTGTCTTTGTTTCCAATATGTGTTTTGGGAGAATGAAACTTCTCTTGTGTTCAGGAAGAACTCATATATTTTTAGATTGCTTGTTAATTTTTTAATGGGGAGAAACATACAGTAAGAATTTAGACAAA
The DNA here is from genome assembly GCA_013396735.1 of Grallaria varia. Taxonomy (NCBI): domain Eukaryota; kingdom Metazoa; phylum Chordata; class Aves; order Passeriformes; family Formicariidae; genus Grallaria; species Grallaria varia. Next base: position 6,374 of record VWZG01008284.1, read on the forward strand.
TACTGAACATGTGGGCAGCAAATTAGGGATGAAAGACCCACAGTCAGCTCATTAATCAACAAACTAGGCCTAATATTCTGATTTAAAAGTGATGTCTCTTGAATCACACCCTGACTGGTAATATTGAAACTCATTTTCAACCAAGAAAGTGCACAGAACATGAATGTCTAAGGTGTTTTCATTTATATGTCATAAATAATTTGAGCAAGTCCATCAGCTGTTTGTTTAATAATTTTTCAGAGTCAATATAGAGAAAATTTTCATCTATGCCCCTTTAAACTACATGAAAGCAAGAACTCACCGGGCTTCCTCAAGTAGTTGCACTGACTTGATGACTTTTGATGTAAGGAAGCCAAAAGACCCACAAACTTAAGAGCTAAACTATCTATTTAGTTAATTTGCTGGAAACAGCCAAACTAAATCATGTCAACATAAAATAGAGTGGAAATGCAAACAAAGGAATAGTAGGGGCAAAGATTGTAGATGTTACGATATGTAGATGTCACTGATTACTGTGATAAGTATGCTTAGAAAACTGACAAGTCAAATCAGCTTTAAACTTCGAAAATGTCTACTAAATTCATTCATTATCAGCAGACTTCATGCCAATGCTTACTAATTGCATATTAAAAATCAATATTGATATAAAATTTATCAAATTGTCTTCAATAAACTCTCAGCACAAAGTGTACAACCTGTTTTCAACACCTAAAGTCTATGTACAACTCCATATCACTGATGCCATGTACTGATGACTGGTTGTTGTTACTCCCAGGTGAGAACCAGGCCATCAGGCTTGAGAGCTCTTTGACAGGATAAGTCACAAGCACAATGTCTTATCTTGTTTCTTCTACAATTTTCCTCACTAGTCCCTTACATTGTTTCAGTGTGCTTATATTCAAGTTAGAATTAATCCTATGATGATAAACACAATTATAGTTTATAGATGTAGGCCCCTATTTCAGCTACAAATAGTTGTAATACACTATCTCTGTGCCTGCTGTGGAACATACGAGCTTCTCAAAACAAAAGAACTTCTCCATTTTAGCTATCTAAGTTGCAAAACAGTTTTCTGGCAAAGCAGTTTCAGCCAGTATCTCTCTAAACAGGGTCAGTAGAAACCTCCAACTTCTGCCCTTTCATCTTTAGCAAGTGCTATTTGTATGCAAAGATTATTTCTAGGTTTTTGTCTAGACAGTAGTGTAAATTGTGAGGAACAAACAAACATACTGATTAGATGTGTATAGTTCAGATATCTTGAGCTCTTTTGTGCCTTGAGATTTTTTCTTGCCGCAAAACCTCAAAACTTCCTGGCTCACTAAAAGAAATTATCTTTGCCTATGCTATTTTGACACACCTCCCATTCCTCCTAAACAGAAAGCTGATTATAACATTAGGGACACTTCAGCATCAAAAGCCGAGGAGATAAACGTCTGCGCTGAAGAGTCTTGGCTAAGCGAAGGTAGGTGCTGAATGAAAGAGGTGCGGCTGTTTGCAAGTAGAAAGAGTTTTAAATGGAACATGGAAGGAGAAGTGGAAGTACAAATTAAACATGATGGAGTGGAATGCTATTGTAATTAATTTTTCTTTTAGTTCTTTTAGCACATAAAATCCACAAATCCAAATAAGTACATATAGGGAAGCCCCATTCTGTGGGTTGTTCACCCACAGTAATGTGGTGTGAAATGATGACATCAGCCATACTCTTTCCCTTGTAATTTATATAAGCAATTGAGTTTTACTCAAATTATCCATTACAACTAATTCAAGCATTTTTTTATTTTTTTTTCCCCACCTCATTTAATAAACATCTGAAAAATATCCTGGTAGCTCCACATGAGCTGGAGAATTATTTTTCAAAATTATTCTAGTGTGGGTTGAAATACATAATATGAGAAAAGTAAATTAATCTTTGGAATTCACCACAAATTATACATTTTAAGTATGTGCGGTCAATGTTACATGTTTTTGGTATCTGATGTCTCATTACATATAATTGTTTCCCCTTCTGGCTGCTTTGTCTCATTTAGGTGAGAAATAAATAAAAAACAGTGCATGAAAAATGCTACATCCACCATAGAAAACAATTTTATACCATAAGACAAGTCTTCTATATCAAAATACAAAAGGCAAAGTGCCTATATTGACAACATATGAAATGTTTTATATGAAATATGCCTTTTTCTTCCTCTGGGTTAGTTTTACTCAGTTCCCCTGGATGAATGTCTCCACCATCCTCCTGATACCAAGATCTCCACAAGGAGAAATCATTGGCTCAAGCACTTAGATTTGCCCCAGCAGTTTGAGTGCGTCTGATACCAATTTGAGACCAGAGCTCTTGTTGTGGTTAACTTCAAAAATAATCAAGAACTTTTAAATGAATATCCATTTCAAAATGAATCAATGTTCACAAATAGCCAGAGGATTCACTTTGAAACCTCATTACTGCTCTTAGCAAGCACGTTAATGTGGACACAGACATTTAACAGATGTCCATGCTTTTATTTTAATAACTTTTGTCTATAAATGTAAGCTATTATATTTAGAAATGTAATAACAAACCATGCTGACAAATGTTAAAACACGTAACCATTCCTCCAAACACACGATATTTATCGCAATATTATTCTTAGTGACAAATGGGTATGATAGAGGCTGAAGAGAAAAAACGTGTAATTGAAACAAATGTTCACAAATAACCTGTTTTTGCAACTTTCCATTTGTTTCCTTTTTGCTCTTGTTATAATTTTTTGATTTTATTTCAGGTAATTACTTTTTTTTTTTAAATAAATGTAATGCTATTGCGTGTGGAATACCAATAGCTAGTATAACTTCCGCTAATTTAAAACAAGTTCACATTTTCCTTTTTTTTAATTTTCTGTAATTCACAAATATACTTAATTCTTTTATCTTGTGGATAGTTGTGGTTGTCTTAAGCCTCTTGCTTAACTTTGTCTGAATAATACTTTAACCTAAGACAATTAGTACAGGTATCAGTCATTTAGTCTAACATTGTAACTGTATCCTGAAAGAGTAAATGAATTGCCATTACAGAATACATTTCTTTTCAACTAGAGTCATGTTTTATTGTGCAGAAGACTCAGAGGCATGTTTCATTATGAAGTTGCTCAATACTACTAATGAAATTACATTAGAAAATCATCAGTTACTTAACTACAGCACAGAACATATACAGTATACCTATATGAGAATTGATTTTGTACCTTCTAATTTGCTCTTTGTATCTAAATTAACTTTTTATACATGTAGCACTATAGTAGCATTATTACAGTGATAATCTATAAAATTATTATATCATGCTACAGCTCTGAAGAAATTCATAAAGGCAAGATTTTATTCAATAAAGGTAGGATAAAAGCTTGTTTCCATAGTGTTCTAAAAATATCATTATAAAACATAATTATAGTAATGAAAATAATGTAACTATTAAAGCTATAGATGCACTTGAAAAAATAGTAAATATGGAAGTATGTGCAAAATGCTTTCCCATATGAAATTGTGTTCTTTTCTTTGTTCCCTTGTGTTTATAGGGTTTTTTCCTTTTATGATTTTTTTTTTCCATTTTGTATCCACGGGATTTATATTAATGGAATTATCTTCTGATATGTAATATTATGTTTGTGAAGTGTTTCAACTTAAGACTAGAAATGATTGAATTGCTAGTAATTTTAATGCCGGTGTAAATAATGTTGATTTAATTTAATAACAAGTATATTTCGAAACAAAACCTTAGACTTTAGAAACACTTGTATCTCGACTTCTTCCTATGCTGAACTATTCTATGGCTCTTGCATTCCTGCTGTCCTTTCAAGGTGCTGCCACCACCAATTTGCTGCCTCTAGAAGTGAGGGGAAGAGCTTATTAAATGTATCTACCAAACTGTTTCACTGAAGATTAGTGTGTACGGCATCATCTCAAAGGGCTGAAGCCATTACATGAGAAAACATGGTATTTCCTCTAGAACAAAATGAGATTAAATAAATGCACTCATGTCTTTTTCTGTACAGATTCCGAAAATCAACATCTAGCAGTAATTCTGTGATAAATCCACTGAGGACTGTTTTGCTGCGGTTTATTTGTTTGGGTTTTTTTTTATCAGCTCTTCTGAAAATCATTCTTCCATTGGTTTTTGACAACTTCATGCTAGGTTGGATCTTATTTAACCTTACATCTGTGTCATATTTTGTTGTATCAGCCCAGGTGCTCCTGCCTGCCAGGTTGTACTACTGTAGGTGTAAAACTATCTTCATACTGTTAGGGAAATACATCCTTCCTAATTGAAGCTATGTAAAATTTTGACAGTCAGTTAAAACTCTCATCATTGTTATTGGAGAAAGAGACAGAGAGAGAACAAAGTGTCTATAATTCAGGCTGTTTAACGATATGTATCTCTGAGAGAAGACAGGAATCAGCCTTTGGAATAAACTGCTCCACAGACTATTGAGGAAACCTAGATGATTACATTAGATTAAATTCCTAGCTCTTACAAGGTTAAGGGTTAAATTTGAAGTTCACTCTTTATTCCAAAGTGATCATAACTTTCTCTATTTTTGTCCTAACTCTTGTGCCTTTTCATTATTTATTGGTTTCATTCTTAAATCTCTGTTTGCCCTTTAGGTATCTCAGTCTCTCTCCTTCATCAGCTTTCTTCATTCTCTGAACTCTCACCATTCAAACAGGTGATTAGCAAATACTGGTTTTTCTTTCTAATAAAATGTCTTCTTTGAAAAATTTTCTGAATGTTGTAACAGCTAGTTTAGTTCTTCCTTGTAATTTCACAATATGAAAAAAAAAATTGATAAAATATTTATTGCAATTCTATAATTCTTCCTTCTATAATGCACGTAATTCTTCATTACCCTGCTATTGAAACTGAAAAACATTGCGTTTTTCTGGTCTCAGGAGCTCTTCAATTTAACTCGGTGACCTGAATACCATTTTAATATATTGAAGATAAGCATGCAAAAACTATATGTTTGTTGAATGGCATTTTCCCTGAAACGTTTTTAGAATAAATGGTGGCATAAATGCGTTGACAGCAGCTAATCTCAGAGGATGAGGTATGCATCCCTAATAAGATCTTTACTCATGTTTAAGGCAAGTGAATGACAGGCAGTGCAAGATCTTATCTAAAAGACAAAATACATTGCAGTGCATAATAATGCATGTAACAGGTCTACTCAGATATAAGCTATGGATAAATGCAAGAAATCACTACAATAATATGCCCAAAGACAGAACACTTATTGTCATTGTTGATTAGCGTGCTCTTGAGATCAATTAAATCACCTAACTCCTTCAGACAGTAAGAATAGCAGAAATAAAACCTAAAGCAAAAAACATATTGCACAGTGTGCTGACAAGGTCAAATTGATAGTAATGATGTGTGATGGCAGCACCGCAATAAGGTTGTCTTATACTGCATGCATCTGATACTGGCTTTCTTTACCAATATCCTGGAGTACAGACAGAAGCTCACTAAAATGATAGTGATTACCCAAAGGGCGAAGGCAAATAATTGGGCTTTTCAGTTGTTGGGCATTCTGCAAACTTCATGAAGCAGAAAATATTGTACCTCATGCTAGCTCTACAATGCTTACTACCACTGGGATCAAATTGAGCTTATACTGCCTTTTGTTCATTTTTAAAATGATGTGGTGCTTGAAAGCATATTAAGACAGTCCATAAGGGACTCTCTTCAGAACAAGTCTACGAGAATGTACTCTAAATCAGACAGTGAGGCATATCATACACAAGATGCACTGTTGTTCTTGAAGCTTAAAGTTAATGCTGGATGGGCACTTCAAAGCTTGGTGTAAAACCTGGTTTGAATAAACCCCAAATTTTTGGATGGGTGTGTAGTACTTTTGCAATACAGCTTCTTCGTAGCTTTTTATAAACTAAACCAAAATAAAGAAAATCCTATGCCTTACACACAATAAAATACCTTCTAACACTCCCTGAAATTCTTCTGTATCTTTCCTTTGCTTCTTTCTACAAAAGAAGTGATTTAAACACAAGTAGCTTTAGTCTCTATTGAATAAGACATGCTCATAGACAGAAAGGTTAATGAAAAGCAGAGTGTCCTTTGGAAGGGTATATCAAACATTGCAAAGAAATGCATCTGGGAAGTTACTTCTAGTCTTATCTGATGTCCTCACAGCTCATACAAAATGTGAGTTGCTGAATAAAACTAAGCAGAGAAATTTTCCATGAGATATTTTTCTGGCTTTTTTAAGCATTTAGATGAACAGTAGATTATGTAATGCAGCCATATACAATGGTCCTCTGCATCCACTAGGAAAAAAAAAAAGAGTCATAAACCTGAAAATTTTGGGGTGACATTGAAAGCAGAGGTGAACATTCAGAAAACAGGAATTTTTTAACTTGACTGTTCTTGGCTTTCCTCATTACAATGTTAAAATGAATAACTGCTCTCTTCCTAACTGCATGACATTTTCTGTGTGTTTCTCTTTTATGGTGTTAACTATTCAAGGAATCACAGTTAGCATAACAGGATTTCAATGAACTTTGTTAGTCAGGTGTGTACACATATTCGATTTTTCTGTCTGTGCACATGACACTGCTTTGAAATTTTGTCTTCTCTGACAAAATTTAGCGGATTTTTGTAGCTATGACTTCAGGTACAGCTCTGAAGAGATAGGAGGAAAGAGTGTCAGGTTGGGGGAAAACCTCCTGTGAGAAAAAGGATGTGTGTTAACTATAATTGGAGCTGGGTAGAGACAAAAAGGAAATGGTGCCCATGACATTTTGATCCCCCAAATCAGTCACCTCATGTATTCAGTTGCTACAGAAGGAAAACAATACAATTATTTGGATAAGAAGGAATCTTAAAGATCATCTAGTCATCTTCCACTAAGAAGGTTGCTCAAAGCCCCATCCAACCTCAACTTGAACAATTCCTTGCATGGAGCATCCACAGCTTCTCTAGGCAACCTGTTCCAGTGCCTTGCCATCCTCACAGTAAAGAATTTCTTCTTAATATCTAATCTAAACCTACCCTCTTTCAGTTTAAAGCCTTTGGCCCTGATATTGCCACTACATGCCCTTGTAAAAAGTCCCTCTCTGGCTTTCTTGCAGTCTGGCTTCTGTGTGTTTCAAATCTTTATTTAATATTTTAAATAAAGGCTTCTCTGTATCAGAGGTACACTTTATGCAAACTAGAGGCTTCTGAAGAGCTGGTCTTTAAACATAGCAAGCATATGACATTTCTCCCTATTCAAAGATGGCCCCATTTCTGCCCCTCAACAATCTCTTACTATACTGCTGCGGCTGTAGCTGTAAAGCCATTTCCTACCATCATACTTATAACTTTGTGTTCCTGCCAATCTCCTGTCCCTTGACTCCTTAAAAACTTATTTTTTAAAAATGTTTGGGCTCTCTCTTCTGTCATTATTCAACGGGGGAATTATATTCTATTTGGAGAATCATTACTAGGCATACACATTCAGGCAAACCAAACTCGTTATTTATGTTGCATGTTGTTCCTTAAAAATGCTTGATATGCTTTCTGAATACTGATTAAGTTTTTATCTTACATGATTATACCCTTTTTCCTCCCAAAGGCTGAATTTCTCAGAAAAAATTGCTGGAAAACAACAACAAAGGCCTAGAAAATCCCACAGTAATTAGTCCTTGTAAATAACTGCCTCAGAAATCACTTTCACATCTACAAATGTTCAGAAGAGGTGATGTAAGTTAATAACCCTTCTGAAAGACTGTCCAAACTCATAAATACCTAAAAATAGCTTTAGGAAAACCTACACATAATTTTTTTTTTAATTTGTTTTAACCTATGCATGATTTTTGTAAAAAAATTACACATACTGCACTTCAGTTACCAAGCATAATATTTGCTTTTGCCCAAAGTTTTCTTTCTAAAAGAAGAAAAGCCACTTTCTAAATACCAGCCTTTTATTATTTTCTTCCTTCTCAGATTAACTGTAAACACTCAAAGATGTTACTTACAGATATACAACATTTTGGAAGTTTGCTACAATCAATTTATTATCAGCAGAGTACTATCCTAACATTTCCTCTTACATTATTAATCTTTGGTGAAACACAAAGCTTAAAGAAGATTTGTCAGTGCTTCAGTTACTCCATACACTCTCCTTGTAATAGCAGGTAAGATTATGACTAATGTAGTCTGCATAAAGATGACTTCCCTAATATGCTGAGATTAAAAAGGAAAACCAAAAGCACATTTATTATGTTGCAGCTCTGAGCTTTTGTGCTAAATAGGAAAACATATACATGTAAGCAGTATTACAATGGTGGTAATTAGTTCTGCAGTAAGAAATACATTAAAATTTACTGTTCTTTACCAGGGGGGAAATCCTTCTGAAGAATTGTATGTGCTTCTGTGAATAACAGAACAAGAGAGACTCCTACTGGCTCAAACTCCACAGAAATTTTTTTTTACTAGTTTTGTTTTTTCCCATTCTTTATGTACTTACATTACATATTGACTCCACAATAATACCAAAAGGCTCTGAAAATGAGTGAATACAGTAGACACTCTCCTGCAGCTCAGAAGAGCTAATAGAATTTTTTTTTATTTTTTTTATTTTCTGAGACAAAATATTAGGGGGCAGGGCAGAAGTTAATGATGCATATATACAATCACATAAACTACCACATAGTGCTTTGTGTGGTTCTAATATGTCTATAACAAACTATGAAGTTATTTATTCAGTATATGCTGCTGTTAGTGTAGAAAGAGATTATTTGGTGCAAATACTTTTATACCTATATGCAACTTATGCCAAAGTAAACTAAATCAAATTGTCGATAAGTACATGGTTCACAAATTGTTTAATTCATCTTAATTCTATTCTCAGGCTAAATTCTAAATTATTATGACAAAGTGTTAGGAGTAACAATGACATTATTACATACAGTTGTTTTCCTTATAGGATGTTTGCTTTATTCTGTGCGCAGGAGGATGGTCACTTCTCAGAGAAAGGAGGAACAGCAACTCTGTATTCCCTCATCCTCCTCCTGCAATATATTCCTATATAATACACAAACCTGCACTGAATAAGGAATTGTTACCCACTTTAACTCTCTTTGTAGTACTCTCTTCATATCTATATATGGGCTATATTTTTAAAAAGATTTAAGGGCTGGACAGACCAAGATATTTAATATCCAGGTCCCACCTTATGTAGTGAGTACTACACACTACACAGAAATACTGGTGTGTCTTTGAGGGCTACAGTTCAGGAGTGAGAATATTCATTAACACAGCCTATACTGCACCACAGGGGCAGCACAAAGACCCCTATGGAAGCCCCAAATCCAGGCTGGTATTTAGAAATAAAGGAGCAAACTGGCATGCAAAGATAGTAGCTGCGGTCTTCAAAATATTGAAAATGGCAGTCTCCTGATCCACTAATTCCTGGTTTTCAAAAGCATAAATTATCACAGTAACTCTTGCTTTTGGAGGTAATAAGTGTTTCTGTCCCTTGCTGATTTTTTTATGCTATGAGGAGATATTCTAATTCTAAAATTCATATTCCAAACCATTTTGTAAGTTGTCATTCAACCTAAAAGTAATAACCTTCACTGGTAACATTTTTTTCTGGGGGTTGTCTAAGTATCTGCATCAAACGATGGTGTTTTGTCAGCAATGAACAGACCTCACATCTCAGCCACCACTGGAATTTAATGTTAAGGATTTTTTCCATTGTGTCAGCTAGAGTTAAAAATGGGTTTTCTCAGAGATGGTTAACCTTACAGAAAACATAACTAGTTGGAACAGTAACATTTTCTTCTATTGAATAAATTACCATCTATATATTCTTCTGGGAAATGTAACATTCTCATTAAAAAAAAGCTTCTCTTTAAGGGGACTCAAATGCACATTTTCAGAACCCTCCTGGCCCTTACTGAGTTCATATTACAGTTTTCAAGATGAGACATTTCTGAAAATAAATTTTATGTACTTCATCTTGAAAAATGCACCCTTACTGCTTTAAAGCAAAGGGAGAAACGTCAGTGATTTTCTCAGTATCACATCAGATATTTATAAAAGGTTTTACCACAGAATTCTTTTCACAGAATTTTTCAAAAGCTTGCTTAATTCTGAGTCATCCTCTGTCCCTCCCTCTCTCTCCCCTTCATCTTTGATGTCTTTCCTGCCTTCTTCTAGGAATAGTGAAGGACTTCACTAACACGTAGAAGGTAGAGGCAGGAAAGCTGCAGTCATAAGCATTAGCTCAGCATGATATATCCCATCTGGGAGATCTGAGAGCACCCCCAAGCTCGTCTTTTAGGGACTTATAGCACATGGCCTCTTATGAGGATGTACTTGACCTCATCAGGCCCTTCCATCTGCCCAACTGAAGTTAACATGATCTATTCTGTCCTCATGGGGGTACCAAAGCAGGGGAGGATAAACAGTAAAAAACCCACAGTGAGGCAAGCATGGTGAGATATTCTGCGCTAGGGGAAGAGGTTTTTTCTCTTCTGCAGCTCATTGATCTGAACTGAAAGGAGGCCAATATTGTTTCATGATGATGCTGCTGATTGGGTTTTAATCTGATTATGTGAACTAGATACAGAATATAGTTTTGCTTTGTGGGTACAACTGCATGACAATTTACTACAATATATGTTTTCTGAATAATTATTGTCTCTTCTATTACTTAATATCAACTTTTTTAGCAATCAGTTAAAGTGCTAACTCACACGACATCTCTGGGCTAGTTTTCAGCTACTCAATAACAGTAAATTATTTAAAGCACTACAGAAGACTTGTGTTTTCTTACTGCTTGACAACTTGCAATACAGGATTTAGTAAGGCTGGGAACTTCCACAGAAAAAGTGGATGATTGCAAACATTTTCCTCTGAAGTCGGGAACACAACAGGGTTTAAAGGGTACTTGCAGTAGACAGCTGTCGCCTGCTCAAGTACTTTTATGTTGCCTTGCCCTGGTGACACTGGAGGTGTAAATAGGTACAGAGAACTCATGTCTCTATTTAGAATTTTGATGGAGTGCTATTTAGGTCTTCAGCTTAGCCCTCAGAACAGACATGAAGCTAAATGGATTTTACCACTTAAAAATTTAGGTGGGACATTGATGTATTAAGTTGAAACCACAGATTCCGGCTACAAGAGAAATTCACCCTGCTCTAGGAAGTCAGGAGCAGGCACAGGACAATGGCAGGAGAGAAACTCTTTTGTTCTTTTCACATCATTAAAAAAGGACATGAATAGATTTTCCAAGTTTTTCGTCTAGTCATTTCACTCTTCATTTCACAGAGAGGAAGTTGAATCTATTCAATACTATGAAGGAATGAGTTTAGTGATATCAATATCGTCATAAATACTTCAGAATTTTCAGCAGTAAGCCAGTACTCTATGAGAACGTAGCAAGAAGTGTGCTTGATTTTACTAAGCCAGGTATTAATAAAGAGATAAGCAGAATTTACCTGTAAGTAAAAATCATTAATTCTAAAGTTTCAAAATTTCTGCTTACCTTTACTTAATCCGTTAAATGGGCAATGCAAACAGGTTCATTAAACAAGGTAAAAAAAAGATTTTGTATTTCTTAAATATAAGTTCATTTACGGAGTTCATTAATGTTCCATTATTTATGAATTTATCATCACAGTTATAAACAGATAGTCTTGTAATACTTTTTTACTTTTACATGGTTCCGATAATAGCAAAAACTATTGTGAGCTGCTAAAGCTCTCTAAATGGCAATAAAACGCAGAGCTAGGTCTCATATAAATGAGACCTAATCCTCTGCAAACTTTTAAAAATATACCAAAAAACTCCATAAACGTTTTCCTATTGCCACTGCTGCGCCTGATCCTGAGATTATTAATTAGGACAAAAAGATCCTTTTCTCTACACAGCCTGTATGTAGCCAGTATGTAATATTATGCTGCATATGTTTATTAATCTTTGCCTTCCTCTGCATTAGAACTTTAGGCTCATCGAAAGTAGAAGTCTGGCTTTTAAATGGAGCTGTGAAAGTTATATAACAAATATTATTGCTAAAGATAATACAACAACATATTTGTTTCTGTATTTGACCCAGAGGGATTGGCACAAGTTTTCAAAGTCATGTTTTTAAAATAAATTATAGCATCCCTTAGGTCACCATAAATTTAGCAGTCCCATGTTTCTGCTGAGAATATGCTAATTGTAGATTTTTTGCTGATGAGCATCATATTGTATAATAAATACGTGAAAATATCAGTGAAGCATCCTTTCTTTTCAGCATATTTGCATGCAGTGGACATTCCCTAAATAGAGAGGTTCAAATTATTAAGAAAGAAAAGATACTCATTAGTTACAACTGAAAAGATTTTATAATTATTTTTATTTACAATTTCTGAACAAAAAAAAAAAAAGCATTTCAAACAATATTTTAATGCTATTGAAAATATATATTATTAGTAAAAGTGTTAGATTCTCCTGCCTCAGCTAATAGCGGGTTTGTCAAAAAGTAATACGAATGACATTGTTAGGGCAACTTGCAGGGAAAATTATTAAAGATGACTAAGTGACATAATCATGTTGTGTCCAGACATATTGTATTTCAGTGATAGTTCTCAAGTATTTTTATGCTGAAAAAAATTTTCCAAATATATAAAGTAAAAAATTATTTTTAATTGCTTCTTCTCATACTGTTCACCAAGATGCTGCAAATTTCATTCATGCCTGTAAATCTCAGTGATACTGATGTGTTTTTTATTCATAAGAGACTGTAATACCTTCTGCATCTGCACATTCACAAATTGTCATCTCAGATCAACAGAGAAAGATTTGTAATGGTCTTTTCTACTGCATTTGAAACACAACATTAGGGATTCTGATCTATAAGCAATAAGAGAATATGAAATATGTGATAGAAAGATGCTGATAAAACTCAGAGTCCACAATAGCAGAAATATGCTTGCTGTAAGTTTTTGAACAGTCATCACAGATGAAATACTAGGTTTTGGTAAGTGAGCATAAAAGTACAAAAATCAAGAATAATAGTTCTGGTTTCAGACAAATTGTTTCCCATTATAAACTTTTAAATTTTGTTTGCACAATGAGAAGAAAAGAAAAAAGGAAAAACAAACAAACAAAAAACCTAAAACAACAAAACCCCACAAACACCAAAATCGGATGACACTATTATCATTTGGACCATTTGTATAGTGACACTTTTAAAACCAGGATATTAAATTAAAAACCCACACTAAAAAGACGAAGAATTATATTTTCTTGCTGTTTATTATATATTGTACTGCTGTGTAGAGTTTCTTAACAAGGGTTTTTCATCCTGTTTCAGGTGAAGTGTAATTTGATAAATGAGTTTAATGCAAAGATATCTGCCTTAGAGAAAATTCTCCACACATTTCAGAGAGGCATTTGTGCATAAAATCTGTTTACCACATTTTCTAAAATGGGATGTGGTCAGCACTTGCACCATGAAATAATCCAAACCATTTCCCATTAGTTTTTAAAACAAATTATTTATTAATCACAGAAACTAAAATAAATGTAACTAAAGACTTCATGCATTGAGAAACAACATGATACTTTCACTTTTAGGCTGCTTCAGCAAACATACATACATGCACAAGAAGACAGCGCCTTCTTGGCCAGCAGCATACTAATCCAGCTCTCATTTCACAGGAGACCTGAGTAAGTGGGCATTTGTTTGGTTTGGGGAGAGTTTAGTTTGGTTTATTGTGGGTTTGGTTTTGGTTTGTTTTGTTTTGCTTTAAAAATATAAGCTTATTACTACATAGAAGCTACTTCTCTTTTGATGTGCGTGTTATCATTTCAAGGGATGTTTTGATGTCATTGAGAGTGATTGAAGGAATGAGGATACTTGGAATTTTCCCAAATCTTGTTCATCCAGGATTAGCTATCACCTCCAATAATAGTGCTATCCATTACTCTTTCCTTTGTTACATCTGCATGTCACAATTCACAGCAGAGATAAGTTCCACAGAATCTGCATTTTTTGATTTCCACTTGCTAAAGATGTTATTGTATTATATAGGTCCTGATCATATGTACTTGATGTAACTACCTACATCCAAAAGCCATCAAGAATTATAGCATGTTTTCCAGTCTTTTGGCAGTAATTCAGTCATGGCTATGAAGAAAATGAAGCCATTTTAACAGTAGTCCTTACACAAAAATGAAAAAGTGTAGTGCTACAAAATCAAAATATCGCATGCCTCTACTATGCAAGCTCATATGTGATAGGCATTGTTTTTGAAATTAACAGTAAGGGGACTACAGAATCAGAGAGTATAAAAAGAACTGTGAATTAGATCTCTTGATATATTAAAATAAAACTATATAAAACATTAAAAAATGCATTTGTAAAATATGCATGACCTAGTGCACTTATTTTTAGGAACTCTGTATTTTAATACTGTATTAGACGTTGACTTCCATGAATGTCAATCAAGTCCATATTGAATATTTTTTCAATAACAATAATTTTTCTTTAATAGTCAGTATCTTAAAAATTTGATTGATGTAAGGCTGACAGCAATCTAAATAGTACTGGTTTTTTATTGAAAGCTTTATTAAAATCTTCTTTGAATCATGGTGTGTCATGTGCAGACCCAGGAGCTGGAATCAATGATCCTGACAGGTCCCTTCCAACTCAGCATATTCTATGGTTCTATGAAGAATTAAGAAAGGTGAGGCCCAATGTGCCCATATAGACACTGACTCAATGACTAAGAGCAGAGGATCACAAGTGATGCTATGGCTCCAGTGGACTGCCAGGGATACCAGGTCATCTGGCAGCAACAGCCAATGACACAAATTACACATGAAGGCAAGAGTCACACTAGCCCTCGGCTCCACTGATGGCACTGCAATTTGATAAAGGCATGACTTCCATGGACACTGTGGGCAGCATCCTGCCCACACTGCCGACATTAGTCGAAGGGCAGGGTATCAGGGGGCAGGGCGTCAACAGGCGGCTTATGCCAACAATGTCAGCCAAGGGGCACGGCTTTGGGAGCCAGGTGTTATTTTCTCCCCTTAATTCTCTCAAATCATCACTTGACATGAAGTTGTAGTCTGGGTGAGGTTGGTGTTCTGAAACCCGCAAGGTACAAGGTACACAGAAGTTGAAAGCTGGCGCATCACAAGGTGGGTACCAAGTAACCCAAAAGTCTACATTTGGCATAACTGTAAATCCCAAACAATTATCTCTGAAAATGTATCTTTTGTGATTTTTTTTTTTTATGGTTCTTAATATCATTATTTGGAAATGAAAATTTTTCAAAAACTTTGTAGCAAGTCTTACCCATTTCAATGCACAGTTATGTAATGTGATCTGGTTGAAAGGCAACTGAAGTTAATTGACAAAATCCTGCTCACTTTAGTGTATTTTGTATTGATTCATATGATTGTACATCCCTCTGATGAATGGAAGAAAAATACATTCAGTGTCAGTTATAGACATTTATGATATTTAACTCTGATCTTCATGAAAAACAGGCAAGTAATAATTTTAAATCTAACATTTCAAATTTGGCAAACTGATTTCCGATTTTTATTATAAAAAGTAATAAAAAATTCTATGCACAAAAGAAGATATAAAGGATGAGAAGCTCTTCAACCGACATAATATTAATTAGTTGCGTTTTTACCAGAATTAGTAGTCACAGTTGCAAAATATTTCTCTGTGGCATCTTACATGGAATTCTCAGAATTAAGCAACTTTTTGTCTTCTACTTTAACATAGAACTGCCTAACATTTTCCTTATGCTGAAATAATCAACTTTGAATATGAATAGTTTGCGAGTTACTGCTGAAAATACCAATTAGTAATAAAACCTGCATTTCTTTCTGCTATTGTCATCTTAGTTACGCACATGCTACATAGATCTACTTTTCTTCAAAACTCTTAGGGATTCAGGGGGGAAAAAAGAAAAGAAAAAGAAAAAGGTCTGTTTCTTCTTTTTTTGCTGTATTCTTCAAAGAATCCCTCAATAGACTTTGTCTTGCCTTACAGTCTCATCAACTGCTAGATACCTTAATTACTTTTCCTCGTGATTACTCTTATTATTTCTGCTTCTTCCTCACCTGGGAAATTTGTCTATTTTTTATAGCTATCCCTCTGTCACCCTTTTTAAACACTGAAGCAAATCCAATTTCCATGTGATATCTGCCTCTTCTGACGATAAATTACCTCTGCCTTGTTTCATAGAGCGTAATGTTTCTTTTGTTGACCCTTTGTTCCTCATATACTTGAAAATTTTCTTCTTAACTGTACCCTGTTTTGTGACCTTCCTTCCACTTCTCCATCTTTGATTTCCTCATCTTCTTTTACATTCAACTTATTTTACTTCATTCTGTGGTCCTTTCTCTTAGTTTTTGTGTTTTCTGTTTTGTACCACCTGCATAGATATTTTTTACTCTTAGTTATGTTTGTATTAATCTTCCTTCATTACTAGCGTGGTTTAAGGTTTGTTGGTTGTTATTTTCCTTGGGTTTGTTTTTAATTGTAGTTAAATTACAACTACATTGTTTATATTCACATTTTTTAAAGTTTTGGTCTTTTTCTTATTTTTAAACTATTCTCTTTCTCCGCTCATTTTGATGACTGGACACTCAGCTTAGGTTTAAGGGATGCTACTGTTCCCTTTCACTTCTAATCAGAATCATTATTTTAGCAAAGGAACAGTTTCATAGTTTAAAGTGCAAGAGAGTTTCCCTCTTTTTAATTATTAGATTATATCTGTGCAGAAAA
>VWZG01008285.1:0-11464 GCA_013396735.1 Grallaria varia
TTCTTTGCCCCTCCTTTTGTTATAAACATATTTGGAGAAGGACTTTTTGTTATCCCTAACAGAATTGGCCAAATTAACTTCAAATTGCACTTTTGTTTCCCTGATTTTTTTCCTGCATGATCTAGCTATATTCATAATTTTTTTGTAAGTAGCCAGCCCTTTTTTCCACAGTTGGTAAACTTCCTTTTTATCCCTGATTTCCTCCAGAATCTCCCTGTTTAACCAAGCCGGTCGTCTTCCCCGCCAGCCAGCCTTTCGGCACACTGGTACAGCCTGTTCCTGTGCGCTCAAAACTTCCTGCTTGAAGCATGTCCATCCCTCCTGGACCCCCTTGTTTTTAAGGGTTGTTTCCCAGGGTATGCTCTGAACTAGTCTTCTGAATAGGTCAAAATCTGCCCTCCGGAAGTCCATTAATTATTGGCTAGTTAATACCTGAAATAATGTACCGTGAATATATTGTTTTATGAATATTTGTGGATCCCAGTTTGCTCTCTGCCATGAAAAATAGACAAGAAATCATAAATTTGTTGAAAAAATGAAAGTCACACAGAAAAATAAAGTCCCTTCCCTCCCTTTCTCAACAGTTCCAAGTTCTCAACTCTCCCAGACTTTTGTCTTCTGGAACATGTTCACACTAGAAAAAAGGGGAAAACGTCAACTAATTTAGAAACATCTGCCAACTCTTGTTAAAAGAATAAGTTGCTCAACTTTCACAAGTAATTTACCTTATATTGAAGTCACTGCATGAAAATCAATAGAGAGGAGAATGGCCGTACAGGTGGCTGCCAATGCCTCTATTTGTTTTCACAGGTTCTGCCATATTTTCATTACCAGGAGCCAGCATAATCCTGATCCAGAACTAAGCTACTATTGACCGTAAAAGTCACTCTATCTTTAATAGATATATTTTCCACGTAGTGCATTTTAAGGGTCACCATCACAATCAAGGAACCCTTCTGGATTTCACTAGATTCATAATTTTCATGTAAATATGAAGGTACACATGTGCCTGAAATAGAAAAGCATAAAAAGTAGAAAGAGTACTTTTATGTAGACTCTGTAACTTATAAATCACAGCTTTCTTGATCACACCTCTGATGCTGAAATTCTGTAAAGATTTACAGTATCATAACTGACATCAACACATGCTCTGTTCCTGTGTGCTCTGAAGATACATGACTGCAGAGATGTCACTTCAATTTTGAACACTAAAGCTTACGTCAGACTTAATTATAGAAGAAATTGAGGTGTACTGTACCTTGGCACCGGGGTGTGATACTGCACTTAAATCAAGACAGTGGTGTTATTCAGAAACTAGGAAGTAAACGGCTGCTGCAGTGGGCAGCTAATTAATAGTGCTGGAATTAAGGCAAGAAAAAGCTTCCAAGCAGACACGCCAGGTTATTGCATACCAGATGACAGAATAGTCAACACTCCTAACATGCAACTCATACCAGTAAATCTCATGATAAATACAGCTTTCCTACAATAATTTCCTAATAAAAAGTTCCTAACATAAGCATCATTATGGCTAGAGTCAAAGTTTAACTAGTCATGTTGACACAATGAGAGCAAAATGCAATGCCTCAATGTCTCTATCAAAGACAGTTCTGAAGATTTCTTCCTTGCAGATAAATCTGACTAATGAAAACAAATCCATTGCATGCAAATACAGGTCTGCTTGAGACAGCAACCTCAGGGTAGCATTATACCCACCTCTTTGTTTTTACACACATGTGAAATTACCTGTTGGTTTAAATAATTTAAATCAATTTATACAAGTATATTGTGAAACTTCATTTATATTGCTTTCCTTGAATAATAATAAAAAAAGGGGCTCATTTCCTGAAGTATTTGGAAGTTGTTCACACTCCAAATTTAAAAATACTCTCAGTCAGCTACAATGACTACTTCTAGCAGTCATCAGCAAGTAAAACCTCAAATTATTTTCCATTCTAAGTGAGAGGAAAACAGTTGGGTTTGATCTGATTAATGTTGGATCTTAAAGAAAAGCAGCAGATAATTCAAAATTAGTATCTCCAAAGTTACTCTTTCCAAATATTCACCTGCCTTCTAACAGATACTCCTGTTGGAGAAAGGGATACTTGATATCCTTAACCCTGATACACATACTAAGAAGCATGATAAGCCAAAACTGTCTTGAAGCCTCCCATGCTGCTGGAACAGTTGGGCATATCTACCACCTTCTGCAGGTTCCCTGTGTCCTATTAAGAAATAAACACCAAACTTAAGCATGCTGATTCAGCTTGAAGACTACCAAGTTCTTTCAAACAGCAGCAAGGACAAGTACCACAGTCAGCCAGGCTATCGACAGGCCTCTGGAAGTTCTCACCTCTTAAGAAGTGCGTCTGGCAGACAGGACTTTCTCAAGAGTCTAAACATCTAAGTTCCAGGAAGGGAGTTAAGTTCTGTAGGCTTGAATAGTGGCAGCAGTTGCAGAGAAGGCTCGCTGCCTTCTCTTCCAGTCAATCTGACACTCTACTTGTATAATAATGGCGGCAACAGCAGTTTGTGGCAGCCCATGCACCACAGAGCAAGTTTAGTTGGTCAGATGGCATGTATTGTGCTCTGCATGAACTACATTTCAGCATACTCTTCAGTCTGAACCAAATCTTTAAACCCTTCCTGCTTTTCAGGCAGACCTCTATCTGAAGAAACTTCACATTTGCATTCCTGATACTATTTAATGTTAAATAAGCTGACTAGAAAATATCCACACACATCTATTTTCTATATCTTAAGAATATGATACTCAAACTGAAGTGATATTGATATGACTATTTCTGCAATACTCTGACTTACTTTAATCATGGAGTGACATAGAGAACTCCTAGCTCCCCTGTCTGGATGCCTGTACTAAATGCTGAAGTTACTGTTACTAAGCTTTCTGTGTACAACTTCAACAGGCCAGGATTAGACACCAGGTGTTTATAAATCTTTACATACCACAGAGCCATTACACACCATCTAATGTTATAACCTGAATCCTGAAAAGCAGTTATTTCCATGGGCTAAAAATATCTTGCTCATCCAGCCCCACGAATAGCCTAGCAGTTGGTCAAGATATTTAATTGTCTGAATTAGCTTCTATGACTTACAAAGGTAACTGATATTGGGTTCCCATCAAGCCCTCCACGCAGAGACTGTGCTTAAAGAGACATTACTACACTAGAGCTCTTCACCTATTGGACACCTTTTGGAAAAATTCCATGGACTCCAATAATAATGGTATTTCTGCAAACAGTTATACATGATAAAGGTCATTACAATTGAAATACAGTGTCATTAAAGATCCCTTTCAGAAAGGGATTATTACTGCGAGGAAACTAGTTTCCAATATATAAATTATCTTCTTTGAAGTGCAATGTATTGTAAGAGACAAAGTAAAAAATGTATTTGTTTTAGGTAGCAAGGTTTTAGTACCCGAAGGAGTGCAGGGGTGGTTTCCATAAGCAAGCACTCACTACAGTTAGCTTTAAAAATCAAGTAAGCTTAGTATTCAATTTAAGATGGTTATTTGTAGAAAGTGTCAATTTTCTCAGAAAACTGTTCCATCCCACAAATAGTTTTGACTTTGACAAGTCAATAGACAGTTGATATATCAAAGAAAATTACTTATTAACAAAAGAAACTGGTCTATCAGTATTTTAATGGTTTTAGCTTATCATTTAGGTAAAAACTAAGCACTTATTTGAGATGACACAGCATGATTAAGGGACCAGAGTCTAATTTGGTACAGGTTTCAGTAGCACCCAAACTAGCTGATCATAAAAGTCTCAGCATCAAATAGAAACAGATATGACTGCCTGTGTATCCAGGTTTTGATTAAACTCATAGAATCATTATAGTTGGAAAAGATCTCCAAGATCACCAAGTCCAGCCTTTTACTGAACCCCACCATATCAACTAAACCATGGCACTGTCATGTCCAGTCATTTCTTGAACACTTCCAGGGATGGCAACTCCACCACATCCCTGGGCATCCCATTCCAAAGCTTCACCATTTTTTAAGTGAAGAAATTCTTCCTGATGTCCAGTCTGAACCTCCAAAGGCGCAGCTTGAGGACATTTCTTCTTGCCTGGTCACTCACTGCCTGGGAGAAGAGGCCAACCCCACCTGGCTACAATATCCTTTCCCATACTCGTAGGCAGTGAACAACCTCAATCTCCTTTTCTCTAACAACCCTAGCTGCCCCTCATATGACTTCTCTAGACACTTCACCAGGTCCACTGCCCTTCTCTAGACCCAATCCAGCAACTCCATGTCTTTTCTTGCAATGAGGGGCCCAGAACTGGACATAGTGATCCAGGTGCAGCCTCACCAGTGCTGAGTACATGGGGACAATCACCTCCTTGGTCCTCCTGGCCACTCTGTTTCTGATACAAGTCAAGATGCCGTTGGCCTTACTGTAAATTAATTATTCTCAGTATTGAAATAATTTTATGTCTGGTCTTAAGAATGTTGCATTAAAAAAGGCCATGCAGAAAAATATCATTAGAGATACCCAAAACATAATACACTGTTTTTCAGAAGTCACATACCCAGGGACTGGATGCAGTCTAATGATGTAATATTAATTGGTCCAGCAAAAAATAGAGCATAAATTCTGTTTAAGTGCTTCTAGTTCTGTGTTAGCTTGTGTGAAGCTAGGTCAGTTCCCTGAGTACACCTGAATGCTAACTGAAGGCTAGAAGATGCTTATTACCATCAGTCCCAAAAGCATGTACATTTTCATTCAATCATCTCAATTCAATAAATTTTTATTCATGTTTTCATACCTTCTGGGTAAACCATTACATTGCTTGTGAAAGAGTTTCTCTCAATCCATCCCTTTTCACAAAATATGAATAGACCAAACCAAAATCCTGAATGCAAGCCAGTTCCCACAATTTCTGATGTTAGCTCAAGTCTTTTCAGGGGAATAGTTTAATAGAAGCTCGAGAGTATCACTTTACTTCAGCACACAGTATCTATCTGTGTATTCATTAGCACTCCACCTTTGCAACATATTACATAGCTGCTTAAAGTAATCCAAACCCACCAATTCACAATGAATTGAAAGCAACAAATTCTTTTCGGCTTCAGCTTTCCAATACAACCTTTCTCATTCAGTAGGAGACTGCAAAATGTTATTTCTCCTCAGTCTTTTAAGGTAAAATACCATAGAAATTTACAGCAGTTCCAACTACCTACTTAAAAATAGCAAGTGTAAAATTTTGTGACAGATCAAAAAAATCACAGAGCAACAGCTGTTTTAAAGCCTGAGTTCTAAAAATAATACTTAAAAAAAAAAAAAAAGCAAAACTGAACTACTGAGAACTGATTGAAATGCTAAGTACTACAACCCAGTAAGTATACATTAATGGACATATTTTGCAGTCCCAATGACTGATAGCCTTCAGCTTCAGCCATTTGTATATTTCTGGTCAATAATCCTAATCAGTTTTACATAACATTTAGGATGTGTTTACATCACTTCAACTTACTGGCAGGATGCCAATTTATTTATTTTATGTAAAACCACTTCCATTAGGCCTTCAGAAAAGGTTTCCCCGTTCCTGTTTAGTTCTCACATTTATAAATTTTTGGGGCATACTTTAGTTCATGGGTCAAGATACCCTCCTAACACCCCAAGAAACACTTAACTAATAGTTCCAGGCACCAACTCAATATGTTGTCTAATTTTAGATCTGCTTCCAAGGACCCAAAGTCTCCCTTATGGATTGTGAAATAAGGTCAAGCACAGAGCACTAAATGTAATGGCATCAGAGTGAATACTAGCGTGTTTAGCCCAAAATTTTGTAGTGGAGGTAGAGCTGAGCTCCATGTTCTTCTACATTCTTTCATATTATTCTAATGAAAGCTGTCATCTAATGTAATCTCGCAGGATCCTTGTGTAGGTAGTTTAGGGTAACAGCATTCCTTACTCCATCAGAAAAAATGATTATTATATCCATGTGAAATTGTTTTCAACAGTCTACAAAGTTTTTATAAACAAAACTTTCAAGTTGTAGATAAAACATTGCACATGTACCTAATGCTTTCTATTTCCTTTATGTTCTGATTGGCCAAATTCCTCACTGAAGACATTCAAACATTACCCTGAAATGCATTAAACAAGAAAATATAGTGAAAAAATTATATAGTGAAAAAACATTCTCTACCAAAAGTCACGGTGACATTAGGGAAGGGGAAGAACTTAAAAGTTCAGTGCCTGTGCACAGACTGTATGTGGCCAGTGCACACCACATGAAATGTATGTGAATGAACTCCATATTTATGAATAACATACTGCATCACTTTGATGTTGGTGTATCTAACACTATGGTTCCGATGACATGACATTACTACTTAAGTTTGTGAGCCTGTACTTCATAGCAACTAGTAGGTAATAGCCGTCAGTCACACAGGATTTATACATTTTTGAACATAGCATCAGAAATGAAAAATAAACACCTTCTGGGGAAATATATATATTTTAAAAAAACCCTACCTGATTATTAGGCTACTGCAAAAAATAATTTTCCATTAAATTGACATGATGTGATTAGATTTACTGTACAGACAGTGAACTATAAAATGTATTATAATTATATGGTACAGGTTCAGTCTGTTTTAGCTTTTCTCAGCAATAATTCAAAGATTGTGGCTACTTCAGTAAAACACATTTAGATTATCTCAAGAGTGTGAGGTAGTAAAGTAAGTTAACTCAAATGACATCTCCTAATTTTAGTGGATATTGGTTAGAATTTTCTTGTTGGAGAGAATTGAGGTGTATATTGAAGGAATACACACCTTCTCCCCCACCATCCCCTTCCCCTACAATCATTGAAATCTAGTATAAGCAGCAGCTTTTCTTTTCACCAAGTTATGGCAACACCTTGTATCACACTTGAGTCATTCTTCACCTCATTTACAGCTCAGAATAAATGCAACAATTTTCAGATGGGAAAATTGAAAGGACTGCAACAGCATTCGTCAAGAATACCATTCATTCATTCACTGCTCTTCCCACCTAACTACTCCAAGAGAGTAAAGTGATCCAAAAATTGAGAAATATATTTAAAATTCCTTGGCATAAATAATTTTCTGACCAATACTGGCAAGATTCATCCTAGCTCTGTCTCAAGTAGAATACAGCAATTGCACGGATTTCTAATGCAGATTTGTCTAGATTCCAGATTATTATGTCCAAAATTTCATGATACATGTAAGTCTTCATCTGTACAGATGATAGTGATATTAGTATTTCCACATTATTCCTAATAGTTATAGCATAAACTAATCTTGAGGATTAATTTTTTGATATTTAAATTCTGTTTTGACACCTATAGCACTACAGAGTCTCTACTGCCAAATGCAAACAGGATTTTATGAAAGGACTCTCTGAAGCACTAGAACTCTAGGTCTATATAAATATTATTCACATAGTTTTATGAAGTACTTGGTGTGTTTCACAGCCTTTCTGGCAAGGGCCACAAACCTCTGATTCTCCATGTCTGTCACTTGAAACACAGGGTCCAGTTTTCAAGCTTTTATAGCAGTTGTAAGCATTACCCTTATATAAAACTAACTTGGCACATCTTGTATGCCATACAGTCAGGCTTGCAAGTGAACACATTTCTACAGAAAGAGAACATGTGTTCAATATCCAAATAAGTACACACAAAATACGTATATGCCTATAAAAAATGCTGCCTGTTTTTAAGTCTAGCAAGCACAAGAAATTAAAATGAAAAACTTGTAAAAAAATCTGGCTTCGCATTAACTGAGACAATGTATTTCTGTGATAGTCCTGAGGCACTGGCAGTTATGTCCATTGATTCTTCACCACTCTGTCTAAAGATCAATCTACCCCTCCTAACATTACCCTTTTTCCTAAATAGTAATAGTGCAAATTGCCTAAAGACCGCTTATTTTTCAAGAAAGGCATTTAATAGCTGGCTACTCAAACAGTAAAAATCCAGCATATATTAAGAACTACCAGATAAAGTAGTTATTTTGCTCACTTATTTCTATACACCACCTATTAGTATCTCCTCTCAAACAATATAGCTACCACAACTAAACTGAAATCTCCAATTAGCTATTTTTAATTTGATTACACAAAGACTTGTTAGTATTTCTTTTAGGTACTATTCTAATTTATTTATTTTAAGTAAGTGACATTATAAACTGATTTTAATATCTGACAGATCAGCTTAGAAGTATAAAGATATGAGTAATAATAAATTTGAAGGTCTACACAAGTAAGAAAACATATGGAAATCTAAAAAGTCTAACTTTCCAGAACTAGAATTACCTAGTGTGTGATATGCTCTGAAGTCTGAATTTTATCTATTTATTAGCTAATACTGATAAGTATCCCTCAAGAACACCAATTATGTATTTTTTGGGGGGTAGGTATCCTATCTTGGTTCACTCAGTTCAGGCTATTTCTATCATAATCCTGTGAAGTATTTCCACTGTATTCAAATGCAGTGTGGATAATAGGTCCATGACATTATGTATTTCACAGATCCATCTCGTCTAGCTGCATTGCTTGTTAATGGAAACAGCCAAAGTTCCCCATAAATTATTTATGTACCATTAATAGAGAGACTTTAAATTTGTATTGATATTCACTAAAGCTATAAAGAAACATTGTTGGTCTTTGTATTTACAGAAGAAATAGGAACAGCTGTCTTGCCTGTTAATAAGGCCTTAAAAAAGACATTCCTAGGCTTCCTACCTCTCACTCCATGAATGCAGTATTATGGTTCTTCATCTTCTTGTAGATTTATAGGAAAAGGAGGCCTTTTTTATGCCCAGTTATGACATTTGACTGTGTATACATTAATGGCAGAATATTGTGTCATTATGCCAAGTGCAGTCATATGCTACGACCTATACAATTAATTCATCATTATTAAAAGTGGAAAGGCAAGACCATAGTAAAGGAGAAAGGCAGGGACAAGACAAATGAGAGAGCAACACAACTGATCAAAAATTAATTCACCTGGTTCCATTTAAAAGATGAATGAAAAGTAAAAAATCTAGTAAAAAACCCAACAATAAAATCAGTAGTTTACACATGACTCTTTAAAAATAGAAAGTTCAGTTTAAGACTGAATAAAATAAAAACTGATATCCAGTTAGACATGTTAGACATTCTGATTTGCAGGTACTTTACCAATTGTTGTTTTCCTTTTTTTTTTTTTTTAAACTATAACATTAGATTTATTTTAATGTGAAATCCAGAAGAAAATTATTTTGTACTGAAGCACTAAACCTAACGTAAATGAAAATTCTTTTTCACCTTTAAATTTCAGAAATGAGACACCACTTGTTACCAGCCTCCAGGGAGAACATGACTACCCTCTGAGCCCAGTCATGCAGGTTGGTTTGATTTTTTTTAAAATCTATTCTACATGGTTGTTCACCCATATAGATCACAACACCCTAATTCGGATATGAGCACATATAACGTGAGAGAAATTGTAAAAAATGCTGGGAAAGTGAAGATACGTTACATTCACCACTCTACCTGTAATATGGCCAGTTCATCCTAGCAGATAATCAGGTCAGTCAGGCAAGAGTTACCCTTGGCAATCCATGCGGACTTTTTCCAGTCATTGCCTTCATGTGGGCAGAAATGTGCTCCAAGAGGACTTGTTCCATGTTTTTCCCAGGAATCAAAGTTAAGTTGACTTGTCTGCACTTCACAGGGTTGAACCTTCTTGTCTTTTTTAGAAAGTGAGACAGATACAAGATTTTCCCTCCTTTAGTTATCAGTAACTACTCAATGTCCATAACTATGCAAAGACCAAAGAGAGCAGTCTTGAAAGGACAGCAGACAGTTGTTTCAGCACACTTACATACAGCCCATCAAGACCTTGGTTTGTGTTGAATTCTCTGAAGAAATCCTGACTCAACACTCAATCAGTTACTGCTGGTAGTTCTTCTCCTTGAGACCTTCCACTGAGGAGAAGCGTCTGGAATCTGTTGTTCATGAGACCTAAGTAGCCAATACTTCAGCCTTATCTCTGTGTGGCGTTACTCAATGATTACCCATGTTCAGCCTACTAGCGCAGCAGTATCCTCTCTTGTTGCCATCTTCATAGTCTCTATTCCAGTTGATCTATGGATTTCTCAACATCATGATTTTATGGCCAATATTTCAAAATTCCTTCTCTGCTCTATGTCCCTCCTACTTTCTCCAGTATCCTCTTTCATGCTGGAATGTGTTGCAAGGTCCTGTTTAGACAAACCGGTCTCCCAATATAGATGTTGTCCTGTTCATCAGAATAGCCAGTTCCTGCATTTAAACAGTCCTTAGTTTTTCAGCTTTTCCCAATGCCTTCGGTTTTTGGTGGGCATCCCACCTACCACTCAGTTTCCTAAATAAGTTGAAGTTTGCTGGCATGAAATATAGCTTATAGAGTACTGCAAATTCCAGGATCAAAACTTTAGATAAGTCTAAAATACATCCCTAGGCACTAATTTGAACACATGCAGTAAAGGCCTGTATTCACAAGTTTGGAAATGGAACTAAGCTCCTGAATCATCAGTCTCATTTTTAAAGCTCTGACTTAGATGACCACCTGAAGTATTCTCACCCAATTTCTCAAGGGAAAAAAAAAATAAAATTACAAGAAGTCACTAAACCCCAAGTTATTCTGAGCTGATTGCCTCTTCCATGTCCAGACTTAGGCATATCAAGCAAGGAAGCATTGGAACTGCATTGTAACTTAACCCACACGACTGCTGCTAGATGGTCTGGATGAATTCTCTCATAGGATGTAGCACCTCAACACAGAACTTGCGTGTCTGCAATATCTAGGAGTTCAGCTTCAGCAGTAAAGTCTGCAAACCCATTAAGACATTTGTAACCTTATAAAAGAAACGAACTTAAAAAAAAAAATAAAATCAATTTAAAGCAACCATTGTGCTCAGAAGAAAGCTGCCCAGAAGCAGCTGATTGTGAGAAGAATTGTACGTGATGCCCAGAAAAGGATGAATTTCAATCATCTTTGAACAGAAACAGAATTCTAGGAATTTTACTTCCCCCTCCAAAAAGTATAGGAATGGCTAGTCTAAGCTGTTACTACAGAATCTTTTATATTATATATGCACAGTCAGAAAAAGTACACAGCATTATGAAAATGCCCATGGCATTACATTTAAAGGAAAGCTAGCATTTTAAATCCAGATAGAGATAAAGCTTTGATATGCTAGACATCTAAACAAAAAAAAAATCCCATTGTAGTACAACTAAAATCTGATCAGCAGCTTGTGTATAGGTGGGAGACTAATTTCAGAAAACAGAAATCCTCCAAGGCCATAGTCACTTTACAGCACATCCCATAGGAAATATATGAAGGCTAAATACATGAAGTTATCCCAAGGAAGTTATTCGAGGGAACTGGCAGATGGGGGGGGGGGGGGGGGGGGGGGAATAAA
>VWZG01008285.1:11511-74188 GCA_013396735.1 Grallaria varia
GGGGGGGGGGGGGGGGGGGGGGGGGGGGGCGAAGAGTATAAATTAAACAATCCACCCCATTATTTCTTTACAGGCCCCAAAACAATTGCCTGAAGGAGTCTAGCCAAGAAAAGGAGCTTAACAAAGCTCATAGAATGAAAGATGATTGCCTGATAAAGATGCATTCTCACTCTAAGGAGGAGGCTCAAAAAAAATTGAGTCAAGACAGTCACTCAGGAAAATATTTTGTGGAATCCAAACCATACAGGAACAGCCTATGAACTGAAGATGCTGTATCTAGAAAGACATGTCCAGAAGATAGTTGTGAAACAATCATCTCTCAGTTTTATGGAGTGTACTCTGTAAAACTACTCAACTTTCCTGGTAGTAACTTCCCATGAACCTTGTCCCCTTGCAAAACAAAAACAAAAACAAACAAAAACCAAACACCCAAACAACATTTGGAGATAAATACAAATACAAACTTAAGTGTGTTAACTTTTCTAAGTGATGCTGGTACTTTCTTTTTATTCTCTCCTGTTCTTTGAAAGAGCTCATCTTCAGCCTTACCCCATCCATCCCAGGGAATGAGTTTTCAGGCTCATGCACACTCTTGCTTAGTGTTTATTTAAGATCAGGTTCTCCCTTTTGCACAGTGCCAAAGGCACTTGGCCCGTAGAAAGAGCAGAAGAGTCAAAAAAAGTATCAAGGATTTATTCAAAGAATATTATTTTCTTTCACATAAATACACAGTCCAAAGTTACTTAACCTCCAGAAATTCCCTCTAAGCACTGCTTTTATGAACTGTAAATCATTGATGACTTTTTTTAATTTGGTACCAAAAAAAAAGCCAAAGTATTTGCCCAGTTCTGCTATCTGAATATATATATATATATATGAAACTGAAATACTGCAAAGTGCCACAACATTGAGACTTTTTCCCCCCCCTGCTTAAAGATGACTGAAGGCAAGAAATTGAAAATCCAGGTTTCACTATCTAGATAACCTAATTCTTAGATACAAGCTACTTGATGTCCTGTCTATATCTAACTCTTCATATCTTTTTATTATTATATTAAGAAGTTAATTTTTTTTTGTAATTTTCTATAGAGAATCCAAAAGTCAAAATACATACAAAGCAGAAAGTATTTGAACATGAGGAAATGGATAGGTAGTGAAAATAAAGCAAAGTATCAAAAAGGTATGATCAGAGAATTGACTGGGAAATAAATAAAATTGTATGTGTTTAGCAGTTCAGCTGAGAACATGTTATTTGTAGACTGTATGAACTTTAGAGAGAATACTTCAGCTTGCTCAGACGGCTTTAAAAGAAAGTATGGAATCTGGAACTGGAAATCTATCACAATGACTGGTGAGCTTTTCACATAAAAGGTGTTTTGACAAATAACACAAAGTATAACCTGTATCCACTGAACTTCAGAGAGGCCAGGGCTTTGGGAAGAATATGGAGTAGTTAAAGTTGAGAAAATTACAGACACAAGCAATTAACCAATTTATTCCTGCATATCATGTCAGGACACAAACATAAATGAGCTTTGAAGATGCAATCCTAGCAAGTTAGCAAAGATCAGAACTCTAATTTGTCCCTATAATTTCAGAGCATGCCATCCATTTTCTGTATTACACTTATGCACACTACTCACAATCCCATGCTGTGGCACAAATGGACCGACACAACGTCATTAACCATATATCACATTTTACTTATAAACAGTTACATACCTACTTAAATACAGTTGTTGCTACTTTCCAGTATTGCAACAACAGAACTACCAGAACAAGAAATGCCAGCCTCAGTTTAAAAGTATGGTACTTATTCAAATACACTATATTTATCTGTGTTGATGCTACAGACAGAAGAAGACACAAGATGACATTCACTGAGAGAAAAAAAAACAACAACCACACCATAGAGCTTCTGGTTAATTAAATTTCTATGGCTCTTTAGGTTCAGATTATTGAATTGTCTTAAATTGTCCCAAAACAAACAAAAGTATTCAACATGCTTGTTATAACTCCAAACAACAATACTGTGACAGTCCTCATGTCACTACTCAACGATACCATTGTGCATATTTCAAGCAGTCCACTTCCACAGAACCTTTACATTACATTTGTGTAATGCACTACATAATTATGGCTCAACTCCACTATTAGCCTGCATTTTACAGTCTCCTTTCACAATTCTTTAAATATGCTCTTGTAGATCATCAACAACATATGCCACCACCAGTTCCTTTTTGATTCTGCTTATATGTTTAAGTGCTACTTTTTTCACAGCAGTTCACAAACCCAAGTTATATAAGCACCAAAAATTAGAGACTTCTGTGATTAGCCATCTCTTCCAGTCTTACCTGAAATCTCAAAACATAAAATAGTCAATGGAGATCAGTTAGCAATACATGTAACTCGGCCACTTAAAAAAATACATTACAAAAGTGCTTCCTTGAATTATATAATTTAACCTAATGCATCAAGACTATAGCAATGCCAATAATCCTTCTATTTTGATCAAAACATTCGATTATAATGAAAATATGAATACCTTGAAATGAGAACACTCCAGCACAAAAATGCTGCAGTCTGCTTGCCAGATATCGTTCAGGGTTACAATACAGCATGTGCCTGCACCCCTCCCATGTAGCCCTTTCTTCTCTGACCTGCATGGCAGTCTTTACTACCCCATTTACAATGTATGTGTTGCATTCATGCACAGTGGAGAAGCACAATCAAATCTGTTACTTGTTGGGAAGCATCAAACCTTTACCTCCTTGCCAATCTGACAGGATGACTGCTGAGCTCACTAGTCCTACCTTAACCTTCAGCAGGGCTCATTTATTTCCCAGAGGACACATTCGGAAAACTGACAGTCACAAGAACAGTGGCAAGTTAGCAAGAGCTCATCTGGGGGAGGGGAAATTCCAAACCAAGAAAAGCTTCTCAAAAAAGGTTAATAGCTTTCCAAGCTTACATGTAGACTAAACAGGGACAAGCCTAATAAAATTAATTGCTTCACAATAGCAAGCTTTGTGTTTATATTCTGAAAATACTATTAGCTGTATCTGCTTAAAACAATATTGAATGGTCAGGTGGTTTGCAGTCTTAAAGCATGTTAGCATAATCAGCCTTAAATTAAAACAGATGGGAATGACAGATATGTTAAGGTTATTAAAGACCTCTAAAGGATAGAGTTAAATAAGGTTACCTAATCCATCTTAGAAGGGTATTATGAATTGCATCACTTACACAAGAATAGCATTCTTGTATCTATTTTAGAAGACTAAATAAAATTACCAATACAACATAAGTAATGGCATGCATATGATGTGTACCTACTAGTCTTAGTTTTTGAGGGAAAAAAGAGAATATGTTTCCTGATATTAAAAGATCATGCAGATCCTGATACATTCTTCTGATGTTGCAGTACATAATGAAAGCTGACCAATGAGAATGATATATCAGCATATTTAGAGAGAATGAGAATTCTACCCCTAAAAACCTTAAGTATTCTGGTATAGACTTCTCAGAGATTCCTTTAAACCAAACCCCCAAAACCCCAAGCCCCTCAAAGCTTGCAACACATTGCTATTGTCACCTCTGCAAAGTGAAATCCAAATTTCAGTTATCAATCTCATCTTTATATATGCAACAGTTATTAACATGTCTTTTAAGAGCCTGTTTTTGCCACAGTAGCTATGATAAAAATGTCTGTGATACCTCATGGGTTGACATACATGAGCAGAGTAGGAATCGGCCCTCAAGCCTCCACTACCATACCAATACTCTGTTTTCTTCTTGTGAAACTTTTTTCAAGCCAGTAGAGTTGTTAACAAGCAACCAAAATACCTTATAATATGCTAGAGTTACATACAAATGAAGTGGGAAACAAGGTTAAGAGCCTACTCACATCAGGGAGAGGCTGAGGGAGCTGGGGTTGTTTAGTCTGGAGAAGAGGAGGCTTAGAGGTGACCTCATCACTCTCTAGAACTACCTGAAGGGAGGTTATAGCCAGGTGGGGGTTGGTCTCTTCTCCCAGGCGGTCAGCAATAGGACAAGGGGGCACGGGCTTAAGCTCTGCCAGGGGAAGTTTAAGTTGGATATTAGAAAAAAATTCTTTACAGAGAGAGTAATCAGGCATTGGAATGGCCTGCCCAGAGAGGTGGTAGATTCACCATCCCTGGAGGTTTTTAAACTGAGATTGGATGTGGCACTGAGTGCCATGATCTAGTAAACTGACTGGAGTTGGACCAAGGGTTGGACTTAATGATCTCTGAGGTCTTTTCCAACCCAATCAATTCTATGATTCTATGATTCTATGAGGGAGAAAAACCTCAACTCATACGCACTAGGTAGATTCTTAGCGCTGGGCCATCTTGTAAAGGCCTAGTGAACCTTTTCCTTTGGAAGACAACAGGCTGTTTAGAAACTCAACCAGGTACTAGTGTTAAACATGTTTTCAGAGGAGAGATGCCAGAACCAACTTCCTGGCAGAGAAACAATTTTATGAATTCTGTTTGGGTTTTGGTGTGAATAGGTGCTGAGACTTGCCAATGCTGCAATACTGTCTCAGTCTGTACAAAAGCCATATAATGTTCTTTTTTAACCATTCCCTCCTCCACTTTATAATCCCCAGACTAACAAATTTCACTTCCCAAGGGTAACTGAAGATCAAGTAACAGCTAAGGCTCTCAGAATCACTTTTCTGAATTTAGATGTCTACTGAAACAAATCCCATTTTGCAACCAGTTTGGAAACCATTTTCAAGGATTCCCAACATCAAGGTGAAAGGTACATGAACAGTTTAATCCAGTGGAAGCACCTTGTATCTAAAGTTCTGTCCTTGTAAACTTTAAGTTTTGAAAGTGAGCCTGAGCTGTTCAAAATTCTTCAGTGTCTCTATTTTTGAAAGTAAATGACCCAACACCCATTTTTAGTGTACAATTTGCAAAGAATTTTGACATCTTTACCAATTTTGCTGCACTGGAAAATGTCAAGTGACCAAGTGAATGAACTTGTTTAGTTCATTGCCTTTGTAAGATTAAACAAAGCATTTTATTCAGCAACAAGATACATTCAACTATTTCAAGAAAACTACATAATTGAAGTTTCCCTTGTGCTTTTATGTATAACAGAGCCGTGCTAGGTCAACCATCACCTATTGAAATGTTTGTCTACATTTGCCCAACTGCAGAGCACTGACCATAGTTGGGTGCATTCTAACCATCCACCAGGATTAAAAGTAACTAGGCTGAAATATAATGGCAGTATAATTCACTAAGACTAAACTCAGAACTCAGAAAGAAGAGGGATTAGAATTTACATTCTGTGTTTGGTAGATCACATATACACTTTCATTTCTATTCAGTAGAGAAAGTTGCAGTGCAGAATATGGAGTGGAATCTTCACCAGTGATAAAACACATAATGCCAAAGCATGCACATTATTTGAAAGTAAAATGTATAGCTCAGACAACATCAACATCTATAGAACTGGAAGAAAAAGTTAGACTCACAGGTTCATTACAGAGATCAAAAATCAAGACAAAAGAGGACCTTTATCTCTAAAAACCCTATCAAAAACTTTAAGAAAGAACTAGTATATTAATCTCAGTACACTGCTACTGTTCACTATTCTAGTCAAAAGTCTTTTTCATATATGGTAGAAGTTCTGGCACAGGTATTTTTTTGGAATGACAGATATTCACCAGTTTCCAAATAGCCTATACTGACTGGTAAGTGATTTCTGGCAACCTCCTGAAGTTCTCTTAAACAAGAACAGTATCTTTTCTTAAACCTGCCTTGTAAAAAAGGAATTGAAAAGGTTTCATGTAAAGTGTTATTGTTGTCGTTGTCATTGGTTTTTGTTTGTTTTGTTGGTTGGTTTGGTGTAATTTGGTTTTTGGGATTTTGGGTTGTTTTTTTTTTTTAACCAATTCTTTGGAGGACAGCAGGAAGAAGTGAAGAGTAATCATAACTGATCCTGGAAGTACACAGAAAACATCTCTCTCAAGTCACAACAAAAGCATTGCAGAAACAAGAAAAACCATGCGCCACAATTAAATTTTCTGACATTTTCTGACATTACTAAATCAAAAATATCAACATTAAAAACAAAGATCAGCTACTTCCCTTCACCAAACAGGTCAAGTTAATAACTAGCATGCAATAACCCCAATCTTTGCACCACCCTTACAGTGCACTTTGGTTCATATTTTCACAAACTAAAAATTACTTTTTAATATAGAAAGCAAGATGGACAAGTGTCATATGATTTAGAAGCTCTGGCTGTTAAAAAACCCTGAATTGCTTCCAGTTAAAGCAAGATTTATCTTAAGTTAGCAGGTTACTGAGTTGAAACAAGCATTGATCAAGTAAATTTTACAAATATTTAAAAGAGGACAAATTAGATAATGTTCCCTATTCCATTATTTTTGATGGCTCTATTCTTTTTTCCCTTAAAAATGCTACATGCTGCTTGAAGGGCACTTGAAAAATACCAATTAGTGCATTAACTAGCTAAGAGCTAGTGGCACCAACATGCTGCTGCTGCCTGAGGCATCAGTCTCAATTCTGCAGAGGAAGTAGCTCTGTTTGCAGACCTGGGGCACTACCAGAGCTAGGAGGTAGAGAGGCAGTTGGGCTTTAAGAAGCATAGATGGATTTATCTGCAACACATTTGTAATAGAGAATTAATTGCCTCCTTTCTCTGCTGTAGCCATCACTTGCAAGCTCAGTCCTACAAATAAATTTGTTCTCCTATACCTTTAGGCTGCCAAATACTGACTTGTGTAGTTATTAAATGGCAAACTCCTCTAAATCATGCTCCGTTATTTTCATAGAACCCAAGATTCAAAAAGGTAAATCACTACTGGAACTAGCACCCTTCTACTAAATAGAGTGTTTCTGTACATTATCCATAGGACCCAACCTCAGAGTACACTAAGTACTAGCAGCCAGATTAGAACACTGCTGAAATGCAATGCCTTGAGCAGAAAAAAACAGCAGCTACTTCAAAGAATGAATAAAAAGTACAATTTTAAGATTAAAGGAAAAACCAAAGAGGTGCTCACATCCTCAGGGGCCTGCCATTTTCTCCAATGTCAGACAATCTCATTAGCCCGTCAAGTACAACATATGGGTGTATGTGAGGCTACACTGTAGAAAGTAAAACTGACAAAGATTTTAATCTCCATTAGAAAAGCTCGAGAGCACAGCATTCGTTTATTTAATCTAATATGCCAGGGTTTTACGAGGACACAATTGAGACGCCTATCAGAGTCTACCAGCCAATGCAGAAGGCTGCTAAGGAATTATACCAGTAAGTATATTTGAGTTTATATTGACACTAGTACACTGTTTCAAATAATGTTATTTAGCAAGCTTCCAGCTGTGTATGGTAACCCCCCATTTACCATTAGTCCCAGCAGAGTACTGCAAGTCAGAAGGCAAGCAGCTGTTTAGGGCAGAAAAAGCACCAGTCTTCAGTGCCTGCTTCGACCTTGACAGAGCCTTGGAAGCACATGCAAGGGGTTGTTGCCTCTGAGCAAAAAAGGAGAAAGGATTCTGGAACAGAAAGCTATACAATAGTAAAAATGTGTTCTGTCTCAGAAGTATCTTTACCTCTGAGTCCACAATTCATGGGGCAGAGGCACCAGAGATGACAGTTCCTCTCCTCCTAGCTTTGCTTCCGCTGCATCAGTTTTCCCTTATCATTACTAAGCTTTGGATCACTCTAGATAAAAAAGTCCTGGAGTTAATAAGGAATGTAACTGCAGAGTGGGGAACTACAGGAACAGCAGATAAGACTACTTTTAGCACTTCAACCCAGTTAAGAATACCTATGAGATCAGTTGAGGTTTGTGGCCAGTTATGTTGAAATATCATTTATACTACAGTAGATACTTGGCATTTCTTTCACCCAGAACTGTATTTCCAAACTTAAGAGCTGTTGCATTGTTCCATCTCTTCTCTTCCCAACAATGTCTCAAATTGAACATTCCTAGGAAACAGCTGATGTTCAAAAGGGATAAATGAAAGCAGTATAATAGATAAAATTAGTTCTAATATTTATTTGTATTACTAAACAGAAGTGGACTACTTGAGGCTTCCAGGACTGCAGAGTCTGCTTTTGTCTACGTCTTAACCTGTCAGAAGACACCAAGGAAGATTCTAAGACTGAAGAGTAACTTTTTATCCTATCATATCTAATTAGGAATTATTTTACCATTGTAGTTTTAAACCTCATTGCCTCCAATCCTCACTGTGGATTGTACCAAGACAATTGTAACTCTGAGACTGTACTCCCAAGAAATGCAAAACAGGCAGCTGACTAACTTTGTTCCAGCAATATGACTGAATCAGTATTCCCAGTGAAGAGTTAGAGTATCTTCAATCAAGCCACATGCATATAGAAATATCTGAAAATATCTACTCTGAGTGCTATTATGGAGGCTTTTCACTTATCAGTTGGTTTTTGAAAGGTCACTTTTACATTTCTTGCAGTAAATGAAGTTGTAACTATAGTTTAGTTTCGCATCTAGTTGGGATTTGATTAGCTTGGTATTTTTACACATACACTGCACTGAAACAGTTCACTGTTTCCTCAAAAATGAAAATATTATAGATGTAAGACTCTCTGACGAAATTGAAGTACTGTACCTCTGTCAAAGTTGATACAGTTTTCATGAAAAGCAAACTCCCCTCTAGCCTCATGCCAATAAAACTGTGCAAACAACTCCAGCTCATATTCCACTCCATTAGGATTCAGCTGCTCCATAATAAATGGGCTACACTCTAACTCTTGTGCCTTGCCCAGCAGCACTAGGTAGAGGCATTATGTTGAAATCATTTGGGCGGCTAACTTCTACCTTAATTTATTAGCCAGGCATAGTTTGCACTTTAACGAATTTGCCACAGGAAAAAAAGTTAGTGCTCTGCTAGTTTTCCCACCATTTTATCACACGCACCGCAAATGCGATAAAAGATTCTCTCCACAGCTCAGGAGCCATAGACACCAAGAGCACTTTATCAGCGATTATCAGCTAGTTTTGAAGCACATTTGCCACAGCATATATGACTAAGTCATAATGGCAAAACTAAATTCCATGTACAGATGCTTTATCCAGGGTAAAGTCAACTGTAGTTCTTACTATAATATTAACTATTTCTTGACTTGTTACAGTGATTTTATCTATACTAGGTTCTTACTAGTGTGAAGCCTAGTCTTGCTCTGTGCAACAAGTTTATTCTTCAGTAGAATTAATGTATTTTGGTAAGCATTCAATTGGTGGTATTTTAGCTGACCTTGGTTTCTTTAATTCAATATTATGAAAGCAATAACAGGCTTGGAAAAACTCTAGAAGACACACTGAAGCAGTTCTTGTTCTCAGTAGTAAGCATCCAACACTTAGTTGTTTGGGGGGGGACAGTAAACAAAAGACATTTTGACTATGTTCTCAACCCAACCCAAATCTTCTGTCCCTAATTCAATTCAGTACTGAAATGAAAATTCAGAGAAATAATTTCTCAATGACTCACTTCAACAAAACATTTGAAAGTTAAGTAGGTCACAAGCTGCCAGGGCCATAAATTTAAAAGCTTAATACATTTAAATTTCATTCATAAATCTTTTCTCCTTCTAAGAAAAAAAATAAGAATCAATTTAATCTCATCAGCAACATAATTAGGAAAGTGTGGTAAAAAATCAAGGTAAAAATCACACATCTGCACAATTTAAAAAATCTTGAAATAGGAGGAAACTGGGCAGAAACAAGCCTGCCTCATTCACACCACAGAATTAACTTTTAGGAACAGCATGATTTTTCATCATGCCTACAATTAAGTCACAAGGTCCAGAGGTTTTGTGTTTGAAAACAAGATTTCATAGCTATTAGAGCTCAGAAAACTGTGTGCTATTGGGTAAACATTACAGCAAGCTGTTGGACAAGGAGCTAGTATTGCCAAGTTAAATGCTCTGCTTTATGGCAGGTAATAACAAGTGATCTATTTTAACACTATAGCAACATCCACTAAGTTCTCACTGAGAAATTCAGTTTCTCTAGGGCTTAAGATGTTCAACCTTTCCTTAAAGATACCAAAAGCTCGCTTCCCTCCTTTTGCAGACAGGATACAGTTAGATTAAAGAAATTGGTGTGGCACTTTATCTCAAACAATATCTGTATGCTCTCTTTGTCTATATTTAAGTCTCTCATAATCTTAATCCCTCATACCACTACCAGATTTAAACTTCTTAAGAAAAGATAAAGATTAGAAAATCAGTGCTTTCTAACAGAAGTCAATGTGTTAGCTTTGGCCCATTACTGCTAAAGAAACTGTCAAAAGGCTCACAAGAGGAAAAAAGATATGAAGTAAAGTCCTGTTGAAACCTTTCTAGGAAGTAAGTTAAAATACTCTGCAAGCCTTTACTCCCTATCTTGATTGCTTTCTCATAGCAAATATCGTACCTAGTAAATCAGCTTAGTAACAGTCATCAGGGAGCTACTCATTCCATTCTGGTTATCAGGCCTATATTAAACGTTTCTAAGGGAGAAGTGTGAAACATTAAGAATTAATCATTAGCACCCCAAGAAGAGCCAAGAATAAACAGTTGCATCACTTCTTGTGCTTTTTGTAACTACCTTTATTTTGCAATTAGACTCAGAGAAAGAAACAACAAAAAGTACTATGTAACTACTTTGCATTCAAGGAACTCCTCAATGTCTTCAACAAGCTAGACATTAAGGTTTGGAACCAATCATGAAAAAACCCCATGGAAAATAATTTTCAATTGAAGTCAACCATTTTATTTTTTTTAATTGGGATTTCAAATTTGATCAGAGCCACAGTCATAGGTCTGTAAGAAGGTAGCTATAAGAAGCATCTCTCCACACTATACTCGACATAAAACATCCTACACAATTAAAACTACATCACCTACCAGCAAAACCTTCCCGAGGCACAGAGAACCCTGAGGAAATCCTCTGGGTGTTGAATTTGTTGCGTACGGCAACTGAAGTGGCTCAGCGCCTCCTGGGAGTACCTTAAGGCATGAGGAACCCTCACAGAAGTTGCAAGTGACTTCATGAGTGGTGCTGGCAGAAGGAGTGTGCAACAGGGGTGGTGTGCATGACCAAAGGTGCTTGTGTGGGAGCTGCTGGTCTGGGCTTGTGGCACTGTGATGAGCTATCCTTAGTAGTGGTGGGCACCGGTTCTTGAGCCTGTTTGCTGGGGGTGTGGTGAGAGAGTGGGAGAGTCTCATCTAGCTAAATGAAGTACATCAGAAGATCTTGTAAAAATGCAAAAAACCACACAACTCCTTGTGGAAGGAAGCTAGGCCCAGACTTAGAGCTCTGCCTCTGTTTGCTGGGGAAGTGGCAAGACTGTATTTGAATGAACATAAGCTAGGTGCATGGCTTCTTCTGAAGTATGCAGTTGGGTTTCTGAAGGGACCAGGTGAGGGGTGGTAAGAGGCGAGATCTCCTTAGGAAGGAACAGATGCATGTGGGCATCTCCCGTATGTCTCATATGCTGTGAAGGTGGTGGTGTAGAGGGAGTGTGGGAGTGGTGCTCACAAACAGCATGTCTCGTTTTGGCATGTGTCTTGGCAGCTAGCATCCTTGCAAAACAGCCCCGGTGGTAGGGGGCTCTTTCCCAGGAGTGGTAATCAACTTGAAAGCAATGCTGCAGGAACAGTGTCACAAGGCCCCTGGTGTTGGACCAGCACCCTCTTGTTGGGAGGCACTGGTGTAGGCAGGCATGTGTTAAGGAAGAAGGGAACCCTAAAGCGGAAGGTGCGACTTGAGTGTCCTGTGGGATGGCAGGAGGGTGTGACGGTGATCAAAATTGAAGTAAAATGCAGAACTAGAGAAATAAGTAAAGGGAATGGAGAAAGAGATCCTTGTGCTGGAGTGGTGTATACATGAGGGTGATACAAGAGGCAAGAGCGTGCAAAGGTGATTTTAGCTTGTAAAATGTTGGGACTGTAGAAGAAATGTGGGGAAAACCTCTGTAAACAGCAGTAAACACCTGTGCACAGCTTCCATGTGCTGTGGAAGGTCAGGGATACGCAATGGCATTCTAAATAAAGTGCTTCAAGTCAGGTGAGGCATGCAGTCTGGTGAAAAGGAACTTGTGGGCTAGCAGTGTCTTGCTGGACAGAAGCAGGTGCCTAATGCAAATCGTTTGCTATGGAGGTGTCAGAAGTGTCTAAATCCCTTTGGTCCTAATGGACTCATTCTAAAGAATCCTTCTGGGTGAGGTGTAGGCTCCTCAGGGAGGGACAGTGCCTGTGTGCAGTTTTGTAAGCTGTGAAGATGACATGAAAAGGAAGAGTGTGTGCTATCAATTACTTTTATGAGTTAAAAACCTTGTCTTTGAGGGGAGTTTACAGTCTAGGGAAAAGTGATGTCCAGTGGGGATGGTCAAAATCCTCTGTAAGGATTGGCAGGTGGTTGTGTGGGTGTGCCAGTTGGAACAAGACTATGGTGGTATTCATAGAGTAAGGGCCTAGCTTTTGGGCAGGCTTGCACTCTTGTCAGAAGTGAACTGCTAGTGAGCAGTACAACCTTGGCCAAGCGTGGCACATGCTTGTGAGCAGTTTCCAGTTGCTGTGGGACCAGTAGAAGTGTGGCTACAGTAGTGTTCAAAGACGGAGTGTCTCCTCTGTTGGAAGCAGGCTCGTGGGCTTGTGGAAAAAGTACTAACCGGAGGATAGAGGGAAAGCTTCCCAAAGGAAAGGCGCACACCAGTATATGCCTTCCACATATGCTACCCTTCCTAGGATGGGGGACAGGAGAGAGGAAGAAATAGTGATGGTGTGGAGTAGAGGGTATGGTGGTGTTTCTGAGTTAAAGTCCTCAAGTTTGAGAGGTGTTTGGATGGGCTTAATCTCCCACTTTAGGAACTGCTTCAGGTATGGGGAAAGTCTTCCCCTGGAATGGTGGATGTCTGTGTGGCCTCTGTGTGCTGTGAGGCTGAATGCAGGAGCATGTGATTGCATTTGCAGACTGAATGTCTCATGTTTGCAGAAGGGACCTGTTGCAGGTGTTGGAGCCTGAGCTGGGGTTGGAGGCAGAAGCTGGTGTGCTACTGAAAGTTGGCAGGAGTTTGGCTGTGATGATATTTGTAAAGTAAACAGTGTTTGTATGGGCTTCTATTGTAAAAGTGTGCACTGCAGAAAGATTAGCCTCTCTGGGGAACCTCTCTGTGTGAGGTTTACATGGTCTGTGCGGGCAGCAGAGCTGGCAGAAGTGTGCAATGGTGACAGTGTTTACCAGCAAAGTAAATGCCTATGAGAGGCATTTGTGTGAGCTGGCAGTCTCTGGAAAAGGGATTGGAGGGGGTGGTGGGATGTGCAGAGTTGCTTAGAATGAGCAGATGCCTTTGAGGGTGGCAGGGTGAAGTGTGTGCTCTGGCAGCATGGGTCCACAGGTTAAGGAATTCAGTCAGGTTTGTGGTCTTGTGAGAAGTGCATTGTTGGGGGAAGGGCAGCCTTCCGTAAGACTTGCACATGCATGTGTGCAGCTTCCATATGGTGTGAAGGTGGCGGAGAGTGGGTGTCAGGAGAGTTTGGTGATGCTATTCATGAGCTGAATGCCTCATGTTTCAGTGGGCTTGTCTTCCAAGAGAGGACCTGTTATGTGGGGGCTCCTTACCCATGAACTGAGTGTCTTATGTTTGAGTAGGTTTCTAATCTTGCGAAAAGGGGTCCTTCAGAAGGCAGTAGCCACTCCTAAGTTGGGCAGAAGCTCTCAATAAAGGATGAGGATGTGTTAGAGGAGCCTTGTCTAGGGGTGACAGGGGATTGTGAAGTGAGACATGTGAGGCAAGAGCTTGCTGTGTTGCTGGCATGGTGAGCGAAGTGAAGCCTGTTAGGGCAGGCTTGTAGCTATGCAAAAAGGCATGTTCTGTGAGGTAACGAGAAAGCCTTGTCCTGGAGTGACCACTGCCTTTGCACAACTTCCATTTGCTGTGTGGGCCTTGTAGGCAGTAGCAGTGTGATGAGTGCAGTGATTTATGTTTGAGGGGGTTTCATCTTGAAAAAAGGCCATTCCATCAACTGGGGATGGGTGGTGGGTGGACCCTTGCCTGTGAGTGGCAGATGTCTGAAAGGATGGCATAAGCTGCAGAAGGGATGACTTGAACTTCTGTGCATGACCTTCTTAGTTAACTACCCACCTCCCTTTCCCACATTTTAGGTTTATTTACATTGAGAAGTGAAGCAAAAAACAACCTTAGAAACTGTTAACTTCATGTGTTATCTTACCCTCTCTGGATTATTCCAAATCTGCTTTTCTTAGCTGCCTCTTAGATGCTTAAACTGAAGCAGCTTTCTCTGGAGACTTCCACCCACTAGAGACCCTCTTTAAAATAAGTTCACAGAAAACTGATGAAACTCACCTCAGACTTCAGCTTCTATTCTGACTATTCTCTTCTGACTCCCTGCTTTAGAACACGTTTTTAGGACTATTACACTTTGACTTGTCATTTCTCTGTCCCATCCTTCTCTACTTTATTATTGTCTTGCAGAGGCACAAGCTACACATTTCCAACCCAGCTCATATCCCCTCTCAGCACCTACCTGCTTCCAGTCACCGCAGCTCAGCAGGAATTTCTGTTCTCTGTTGTCTTTATGCCACAATCCAGATGGAACCAGGAGGATAAAATGTCCAGTTAGGCTTTTGCAAACTGATTCTCTGAAGCTGCAATTACTTGCAGTGCCTGGAAGGCTCTGCTGGTATGCTACAACTGGCTATAATTCCCAGTTTAGGAATCCCTGAAATCCCTGACTTTGCTCTGTCCTAATGCAGGTCTTTTTAGAATTTGAACTGAGGTTAGTAGGGGTTATAATTTAACTCGATTGGTATGAAACTACTTTCATTCCAAATATTGTTGGCTGTGCCAAGCACACTGTTATTCTTGGGGTATTTAGAGTCGGGGCAAAGGTGACTGATAATGTCCAAATTTTT
Organism: Grallaria varia; assembly: GCA_013396735.1. Classification (NCBI taxonomy): domain Eukaryota; kingdom Metazoa; phylum Chordata; class Aves; order Passeriformes; family Formicariidae; genus Grallaria; species Grallaria varia. Next base: position 26,477 of record VWZG01008285.1, read on the forward strand.
GTTTGCTGTAGAGGAAAGAGATGGTGGGCAAAAGCTGAAATAAAGAGGAGGAAAACCTGACAAGTGAGTATGGTACTCTAACACCTAAATACTCTTCACTAGAAATGTAGGTTTATAGGTTCATCCTTCTGAAAGCCTACTGAGAGTAATAGCACTGAAGGAATTATTATAAAGTGTCTTTATGCTGAATGTTGAAATTCATAACTGTATAGATTTAATGGTTTTGAGAGATATTGTGTGTGCTGTTATAGCAGTCACCTTAAAAGATAACATTGTTTTACACTGAGTTATTTTTCCTGGCTGTTTAGAATTCTTTTAGATATAATTACAAAAGTGTGCTGTAGCAGCAGGTAAGGATGGGATCTGTCACCTGTTACAATCAGTTATTTTTAAGTTTCACTGTTCTTAATAGTGTTGTTTTGAAGACTTCTCTCAGCTATGCTGTTACTCACCTCTGCTGGGTTTGTAGATCTAGTTTCTCAATTGCAGATGCTGGCCCAGTTTATTGAAGGAGAGAACTGCCTTGTGAGGTGTTAAGCTTGATTCTGCATGGTGTGGTGCACTCTGGACTGCTGTGATCTTGGCATGCACTGCTAAATTTTCATTCCACCAAAACCAGGTTTATCTTCACATGCTTTAAGGTAGTGCTTCTGGAAGCTGTAATTGCTATGGTAATTTCGCTCATACAGTAGGCTTGTGGGTACACCTACACTCATGTCTACTCAGGCAACTTCAGTGGCTGCAGATACAGTTGATGATACAGCAATCAATGGGAAGAGTTGCAATGGTTTTGTTAAGCTTAGAAATTTTTTTGTGGGAACGGATTACTTTCCTCATCCAGAGTTTTATACCTGAAGAGGAGCTGAGTGAACAACCTACATTATACTCTTGAGGGTTTCACTGAGGCAGGAAGAAGCTGTGAGCCAGCTTTCAAGGGTCTACCCTTGCCTGTTAGGAAGATAGCAGTCTGTGAATGGCTCAATTGGAACCACAGCAAAGAATAGTTTATGAAAAAGAGATATTGCTGCCATCAGCAGTCCTGTCTTGGTGAACAGTTCAGAAGTGAGGTAAACCTGTAGAGCTTGAGATGCCCAAATGCCTCACTAATCGGCAATCAGTGACTCACAACAAATATCCCTTCTCCTTTCTGCAGCACAAAAATACAGGAGCTTTTACCTTTTTACTCTGGCTAGGATGAAGCACAAGGTACAGAGGGCACCTAATAAACATGTTTGAGGCTATTTAGGAATCTATACCATCTTTTTTCCTTCTCAAAGCAGAACACTTCTTATTTTTCTTGTCCTACTATTTTTTTACTTATTTTTGGTATGAAAGTAGTGTCAGTGTTGTCTTTCTCTGAGGCTGTTTCGTTTTTGGTTTTTTATACCAAATAAGTTTAAAAGAATCCTTTCTGAGTAGGGTAATGTAGACTTGGAGATTCTTTATATTGCAGTAATGTATCTTCCATAGAAAACTGCATTTGGGCATCTTCTGTTTTAACTGAAAGTATCTCATGTTCTGTCCTGCTTAATCTTTTGTAACATTTGGATGAAAAAGATGACTGCCCTCAAATGTATCACTGTGATGACTGAACATTTCATACCACAGTTAGTGACTCTTCTAAAGAATAATAACTGATTTTATTGCACTGTGACAAAGTTTTAGCTAGCCTGACCTTTCAGCATGTACAGGATTTCAGGAGCCAGTAGAATCACCAAGTGAGGGACATAATTTGATTTTCATAGTTAGAAATGTTTGTGCTTGATTAAGCATATTGCGCTTTACATTGCAATTAAATAATATTTTTATTGTTTTTGTAACAAAAAGGAAGGATGCAGTGATACAATCACAGATAAAATCTATAGACTGTATTTAGCTACACATATAGAAAGCAATGGACTCTTGCCTTTGATAGAAACTACGGTCTAGTGTGAGGAGTAATAGGAGAGATAGTAAAAGTACACAAGGAGGAAAAGGGGTGTGAAACACACACTGATTTTACTACCTTTATGTTGCTGTCCCTTTCTTTTATCAGGATTCCTTTAGTTTGCCTTGAAAGACAGGGTGAACTCTAAAATAGAAATAATGTTTGCTTAACAGTTTTAAGTGCTGTGTTTTGCTGAGATATATCTAAAAATGGTGCTTGGCAACAAGGTTCAGAGATTTGTAGTCAAATAACATGAGTGACTGGAGCGACATATTTGAAGACAATTGACCTTCTCACCATGAAAGATAATAGTGACTTTGCTATAAGTGCTTCTCTCAGTAAAATCTTTCTCTTGATGATGGATTAATCTTGAATGGTGGCTTGAAAAGTTTCCGCTAAAGAATAATAGGACACATTTATTTTTTTGTGAATAGTTACATTATTGACTCAATTTTTCAGCTTCCTTGTCTTTCTTTAGGAAACCTATTGGGGCTTCCATATTTGACTCCTTCAATTCTTTGAACCATGTCCTCAGGCCTAACTCAAAATTTCATTTGAGAACAGCATTTTAATTTATTATCTAATTCACAACTGGGCATATTATCCACAAAATATTTTCCAGAATGATTGCTGGCACAGAACAAAACAAGATTAAGTACTGTTCACAACGGGTTGCTTCAAAGTTATTCTGATTTTTTTCAAAGTCTTGTGTCTTGTTTTTAAAGCCAAGTGTGTGTTATAATCCCAGCCAGCAACCCAAGGCACATACCTGCTCACCTAAAAGGAACTGAACCACTCTGTCACCCATAAAATGAAACTTCTTAGGACTTGCTTCTGGATGTAATTTAATACCCTGAAACTGAGAGCAAATGTGTAAAATTCTAGTAGACTGAGATACCCTGTAATGTATATCTTTATGTGTGAGCAATTCAATTCCACGAAACTCTTCCCGGGCAAATTTTGATCTGACATCAAGCAGTCTGAATGACATTCTGAACCAAATGTAGTTATCTGTGAGGACAGAAGTAGCAGATGAAATATGACAACGCAGTAAATTCACATTCACGTTTTGGATTGGAAAGTATTTTTGATTTTTGTTGTTTTTTTTTTGTATAACAGTTTAGTAGATGTTATTTTAGAAGGAAAAATTAAAGTGCCTTAAGAGTAATGGAAAGCAAAAAATTTTTCATATGCTTAGTACTAAAATCTGGAATATTTTAAATAGTTCAGGCAATGAAATCTCTGGGTACAGCAAAATGGGAAAGATCTGGTTAGCTTTTAGCAGGCTTTATCTATGCACAGGTGTTTGCTTGTACTCCCTGCATAACATTATGCTTAGATAAATGTAGTGATGTAATAGTCTGTGGGCCATATCCCAGGCTGCCAAGGTAATTACCTGGCCTGCATCCTACTTTTGACCATCCAAGAATTTGTTGGCCTGGCAAAGGAATGAGCCACAGGCCAACCCCATATTCTGATGGTAGCAGCTTATTTGAGATAGTGTTGACTTTCCCTGCCAAAGGCCAAAAGGAAATAGCTAAAAGCTTTGTGATCTGTGCAGTAAGTGTATTTCTTCTGAAAAGTGTTACACCTACTGTACCTACCTAGTAGTTTGTGTCATGATAGGAGATAAACTGAGGTATATTATTCCAATCTCCACAATTGGCAAAATTAGCAGGAAGGTGTGCTGATCTGATAGAACTCTTTTATTACACTAAAAGTGTATTCACAATAAGGGAACGTACCTACACGACTCTTGGGGTGGGGAGGGAGTGGGAAATTTATGCACACCTGACAGTAGTGCAACCAACATTGAAAACTTTCCAGTTAGACTAGAGGGTTATTCTGAACCAGATTTTTAATCTTCTTCTAACCCAACAGAAATCCATTTAAGTATCAGTGTCTGAATTGTACCATAAACTTGAAGCATTAATCAGGATTACAAAAAGACAGATGCCAGGGAAAGGGCTGTGACATTAAGGAAGATGAGAAGGAGCTTTCAGGCTAAGGAAGCTGACACTGCCTTTCAACTAAGTCCATGTCCCTAACATGTTCTGTTGGACATATCCAGAGGCTGAACACCAGGCATCAGGAATCAATAAACCAGAGCAGTGTTAGTGAAATTTACACTGGGTGGTGTTGTGCATACATTGGAGTGACTGACGAAAGGGTGAATTGAAAAACAAACTTCATCTGATACATTATAGCAGCATTTTTCCTCATTACATAGAGGTATTTAACATATGAAGCAGGTGCGGTGTTCAGGGGGAATTTTCAGCAGAAAGTGCTAATTGGAAAAAAAAATATATTGAAAGGGTTTTTCCAAAAAATTATGTTTTTCAGGGAGTTTTTGAGTGTCAAAAAAGACAGTCTGAGAGCCAAGACAGTGCTGCAGTCAGAAATAAAATAATAGCTGATGATGATATTACTCTAATCTCAAGCTATGTCTAGGGTTCTGGGATGTTCAGGATCATGTAATTTCTGCAGGAAATATTTAGCAATTTGCACAGGGAAGGATAGTTCCAGGACAAGACATGGGGAGAAACCCTAGCCAAATGAGGTGCACAGGATCATCTTTCTCTGTGGAAGGCACAGGTTACTGTCCTAGGTGATGCAAAAAGTTGAATGAAGGTTCCTTCTCTCTCCATCTCTTCTGGTTTAGACCGCTTTTCCCCAAAAGAAAGTCTGATTTATGTTTGAGCTTAATGAGAAATTTTGGTATATGAAATACATAGACATGACCTTGAGAGTTAATGTTTGATAATATCCCCAATTATGGTGAGGATTAGCATGGAAAATTACTTCTACTGAAATCCTTTGCAATATTGCTTTTAAGAAGGAATTTGCTAATTTTCCATACATAATTTTCATATCCACCTGTCTTGTAATATTTTACTTGATATCACATACTGAAGTGTTTGTCAGGCTTATTAGGATCTTGGTTGGTTAGTTTCAAACAAATACAACTAAATATTTATAAACCTTCTTGCAGACAAAAAGGAGAAGGTGCAATATGTGCACCATAATACCATAGCTGCCTTGTTGGTCATCAGTTCTTTGTGCTTGGAAGTATGTGCATTTCTTGAACATGCTGTAACTCATCACTATTGTATATTGGTGCAAATTCCTGAAAGTCAAGCAAGCATGCTTTTTAAACAGAATCCTTGGCAACAAGAAGAAAGGCAAAAAAATCCAAAGGGCTTATTTTTCTAAACATTGACAGAAGCTACAAGTAGAGAGGTGAATCAAGTAAACTGGATAATGTCCAGAAAGTGAGATTAAGTAGAAAGGAAAGAATTTTGGGCTCAGGCAGCAGAATGATAGGGTAATTTTCTAGGAGTTAATAGCGTGACACCCGTGAGCCTTTTAGTTCTGTCTGCCAGCGTATTTATTTCCTTTCTAACTTCAGTTTGTTTTACTTTTAATGGTGTCCCCAGCAAAAGAATGAGTCAACTCTTGCAAATAGATCCAAGTTCCAGAACAGTGCAAGTTTTTATAAATTAACCGACCAGTTTTCAAAGTCAGAAGAATGCAAAACAAACAAGTTATTTAGAATATACTTGAACTGCTGTTGGACACGAAATAGTTGGAGCCAGATCCTTTGCTGATGCAAATGGGTGTAACTTCCATTGATTCCAACAGGGCTGTGTTGAGCCTTTACAATACAATAAGATGCCGCGTAGAGAGCTGTTACCATCCCATTTTCAGTTTTTGTTGAAAAGGACTTGAAATATTTTCTCTTGAATGACTGTATAGCATTGCTTTCAACAGGTTTAAGATGTTGAATAAATGAAATTGTTTTAATTTTCTTCTGCTCAGTAAGTATTGTCAGCCTGGTCAGTACTGCCAGTTGTTTGAAATGAGGTTCTAAATTGACTGGAGCGCCCATGAAGTTCACGATCACCAGAACACTGAGGAAAGCTCTGTTTCCTGCACTTTTATTCCCAGGCCCAGGATGCAGTCAGTAGTCAATTTCATCTCAGAAAAGATGGAGCATGAGATGTTCAGCTCTAGGACTGAAGAGAAAGAAAATGTTGAATTTAATTTCTGTGTTTGCTGCTTAGTGTTGTGTGGTAGACTGGTCAGAGTTTAAAATGCTATTGATAAAGAAGGCACCATATTGTGGTTGCCTGTGACTGAGTTACATTATTGATGTCTTCAGAAGGAATAAAAGCATTTGGATGTAAGGAAAAGTTTATAGTAAATATGGTTGCTTCTATTAAAGTCCAGTATTTTTTTTCTTTTTGCCAATATACAGAATTTTATTCAGTTACATGATCATACTTCTTCCATATGTGCATAATTTGGGATATGTAAAAAGTATATTCAGAAAAGTATGAAAATTAAAAATGTTGCTCATAATTTATTTGAATATATTCATAATTTTTATTTCTAATGTTTTATTTTCACCTACATAAAAATAATAAAAATCCCAAAGTGTTCTAATTCTATAATGTTGATTTACGTATACTAATTTTGTGGGTTTACTATATTTAGTAACATTTTCCCTGTATTTTAGTTGAAAGCTAAAATGATGAGAAAAATTACAGTGGAGGAAACCTCCTTGCTCCCTCACCTTTTTCTAGTGCAAAAAAGCATTACAGCAAGAAAATCGCAGTAGATATTTTCTTTTACTGATGTTAACTTGCATGTTCTTAAAACACTTCTTTATTGATGACTTTGAAGAGCTCTACATGATCAGCACTGTAAGACAAGAATTTAAAGAGTTTGGGCATTTGTACTAGAGCAACGTCCACTGATCAGAATCTGTTCTAGGCAAAGTAATCTTGGACCCAAAATTTCTGTCAAAAAGAACAGTCAACAAAAGCCCTCATTTCAGGACGTATTAACAGATTTGGCTAATTAAATTCAAGCACTTTATAACTTATTCCCTCTTCTAGTTCATACATAACTTCGCAGAGTAGAGAATAACATGCTTTATGTCACATTTCTAATTCTTACCTACTACCAGACACTGAAAGGGGTATTTATTTCTCCACTCTAGGTTACCATTACAATACAAATTACAGCAAAAAGTCAGGTTCCTTTGGAGCAGATGTTAACCCTTGATTTCAAATGAATCACTACACTTTGTTCCTGCTGGAATATGACCAGCTAAATTTAAAGTCTAAATTTGAATATACAGAGGTAGCCTGCCTCTCTGCACCAATTCATTTTAGTCTGAAGCAGTATTGCATAGTCTCTACTATCTGTTTAAATGCATACTTGATAATGTTCGAATGTATAAATAAATGTAACGACATGGGCTGTTTCAGTTTCTCATTAGCACTGTGTAATGCCCTCAGTAAAGACTCATGGCTTCCCAACAATATTATCAGTGAAGGTTTTCCTGTATCATATATAATGTAAAGGGGAGCCTGAAACTGGCTTTCATTGTAAGTGGTACATTTGGTGCTTTCCTTTAATCAGACTCAGATGTGGCCAAGTGAAAACCCATGAAAAGGAAGCTAGTTTGGCCTGGGCTCTTTGAAATGGATGATGTGAAGCCTCATGGATTCTTTGTAGAATAATAAAATAGTTGAGGATGGAGGACGGCCCTGTGAAGACTGCTTAGTCAAGCCTCTGAACAAAGGAGGGTCATCTAAAGCAGATTGATATTAGCTATGTCCAGCCTGGTCTTTATACCTCCAAGGATGGAGTCTTTACAACCTCTGAAACCTGTTCCAGTGTTTCATCACCATAAGTAAACCTTGCTTTGTTTAAACTATTTCCAGTATTTCTGTTAGTGTCTGTTGTCTCATCCTTTCACTGGGTACTACTGAAAAGAGTCCAGCTCAGATTCTACATTCTCCCATCAGATACGTCTCCAGGCTGAACAATCATAGTACTTTCAGCCTCTCATATTAAAAACACTCCAATCCTTTAATTGCTTTTACTGGTCTGGCTCTGGTGTGTCTATATCTGTCTTGTACCCAGGGAGTCCAAAGTTGGGCACAGTGGTCCAGATGTGGTCTCAGCAGTGCTGAGCATAGGGAAAGAACCCCCTCAGCAGCCTGCTGGCTAATGCAACTCAAGATGTTGCCATGCTTTGCTGCACAGGTTGGATGCAATTTGTTTTCCATGAAGACCTCCAAGTTTTCCCCTGTCATGACACTTCCCATTTAAAGGCACCCCTGTGTGCTTGGGTACCTGGGGTTATTTCTCCTCGGGGGAAGGATTTCTACACATCCCTTGGAATGTCGGGATTAGCTGTTAAAAGTACTTCTACCAAAAGTGTCTGTTTTCCTTTGAGATTACATCAAGCTTCAATGGCAAAGTGGTTTGGATTTGTACAGAATTAAGACAATCAGAAAACCAAATCATGAGCTTGTCAACTCTAAATACTGCAACCTTAAATTAAAACTTTTGGGTAAATACAGACGTAAAATGAGTTTTTGAGGACTTAAAACAGTCACTTCATCCTAATTTTGCTATGTATTTCCCTATTACTTCATAGAAAATGGAGTGCTGTATTTGTGCAGTGTTATAAGTGGGTGGCATTGGTGGTATGTACTGGATTCTTGCCTTGACCCTGACAAAATCCATTCAAGCAGTGATCTTCGACTACTTCTTTCCAAACCACATGATGGGCTTTTGGCTTCTGCAAAGGTCATGTTTGTTCAAAACCACCCTTAAAATTCTGGCCCAAAACCCCAAATATCCTCTTCAGGGTATCTAAAATCATCTCCTCACATAGGGTGTCCGCTACTAAACAGACAAAACTTTGAAGAGATAGAAATACACTGGTTGTTTATGCCCCAAGTACTCTTTCCTGTTATGGTTAACTGCAGAGTTTAGTTTCCTGTTTATGGAAAATTTCCTCAAACTTTTGTATCATCATGTTTTCTTCTCAAACTTCTAGTGGAATGATGCATTTAGACCTTTTTCTTTGGAACAGCCTGTTTTTTCATATGCAGCTGTTTGTCACAAGGTTAGGCTATGCTTCCAGTCTGAATTATTAGTCAGAATGTCATCGTTCTCCTGTCTTCTCTGGCTGCATATGTACTTGTGTACATGCATCTTTTACTAATGCTTGATACAGGGCAGTATCTTTTGTATTCTTTGTTGTATTCTTTGTATTCTTTGCTGTATGTCATTGCAAGAGCACTTGCAGTATAAAATGAAAGTTAAAGAGCTTAAAAGCCAGAGAGTTAAGCAGGTTGTGTTTGCCACAACAAATGTATTTGTTGCAATGACAAATTTGCACAGATCTTGAGTGGCTGGGAAAGGCTTAATATGGCTTCATTACTATCAAGAAATGAGATGGCCATTCTTATCTAGAGCCCTAAATTATTTTCTATGCATTACATGTTGACAAAAGCATGACAATTTTGGTTAAGCAGCTATTTGTGTGGAAAACCTGGATGATCAATAAAAAATTGCACTCCAACAAAAATCTGTCAAACACTGTACAAGCTGCAAAGAATTTGATTGTTACATGGCTCTGTCATCTGCAGGCAAACCTCTGTGAAAGCATTTTTTGAGAGATTCTAAAGTAAAAAATAACAATGGTACCAAGAAAATTGAAATGTTCAAGCACTAGTTTAGATGTAGAAGAAAAAGCTTTTGCATTTTTAACCCGTTAATGGGCTATATTTACTTAAGTTATAATCCTATTTACATCATAAGTCTTATTAAGTCAATTTTCCTAAGAGGACTAACTTAAGAGTTGCTATGCTTTGAAGTTAAGTGTATGTACTTCCACCCCTCCTGACGGTCTGTGGTCATAGAACAGTTTTCTACAGCACAGCAATGTTGATAGCTAAAAGGAGTGATGACAGGGTTGTCTTTTAGCATGTCTCAGGGGCTCACCAAAGATGACTGAAGGCATTCCCCGCCACACTCATGGATACTAGAAAGATTCACTGCTTCTGGTGCTTGACAGGCCAGTGCAGTGATGCAGCTCTGAATGCTCCTTTTGATACACTCTGCAGTGTCCTGAACCTTCTTTCCATTAGGCATGCTCAGCATTCCTCAGCAAAGTAGCCTATCTTCCACTCCCTTTCCAAAGGATCCTGCTTCGATATGTGTAAGGGATACAAACATATTGGCTCATACAAGAAATAAGTACTTCAAAAGCAAAATCCCCATAAAATGTCAAACCCTGGAAAAAGATACATCTGTAGGTGTACATTGTAATAAATAAAAAAGAGTTATATCCAATTGTGTCTTTAGTGCCTAGCTTGTTTGCTTGTCTCTTTTACTGAACCTGAAGAGCCACTGCATTGCACTAGCTTTCTTATTGAATATCATTTGACTTGGTCTAAGTGAACATTTCTGCTATCATTTTTGTGCATTCCTTACACTAGCATTTGCAAGTAATTTCATAAGGATGAGCAATTTAAGTTGGTAGCTTAATGACTTCCCATGACAACATTAGTGAATTTATTACGCAGTGAAATAAGGAGCATAATGTGAATAACAGCATATCACAGTCAAATTCTAGTTTTGCTCAGTTCCAGTTACAAAAGCAGGCTTTGTACCAGAGCACTAAATAATAACTGTGTGCTGAGGAATGCCCAGGGCTGCCCTGCATTCGGTGCAGTGTCATCACTATTTCCTGTTTCACAGGTATAAGTCTGCCTTTTATCTCGGCACAAAAACATTTGGCTGGCTTTCATTACTTATGTTTATCACAGCACTTATGACTTTGCATAAATCATTGAGATTGATTTTTAATGTAACCTAGATAAACAGAATCTCATTGTACATTGTAAGAAGTTTCAGTTTAGGTTCCTCTTTCATGAATACCTGTATTCATAAGCTACACGAATATAACATTGATGCTTGTCACACGCATTGCTTTCATGTTTCCAAAGACAAGTTTGGAAAGGTATGCATGAGAAACCTACTGCTGAGACCTGGGGTAGCAAGTTTCCCATAGCATTCCTAGAATAACAGAGGAAGAAATATGCAAATCACTTCAAACCCAGACACTTTGGACACAGCTTACAAATTAGTCTTTTTGGCATAAATCCTAGTTCAATAGCTTGATTATTCAACTGTAGTTTTGCACTCCTGCTACAAAAGGAAGGAATTTCAAGCACGTTGTTTGTGAACTGCTTACAAGCCCTCCCCTATGAACCCTGGACCTTTTTCTTAACTGCAGAAAAGCAGGCTGAGAACATACCACAGAGCAGTATGCTGGAATAGTTTTTAAATGTTAATGAATAATATGATCGCTTTATTAGAGAACCCTTCTGTGATGTGTTTCCAGGCGCTGCTCAGGAATGTATTTATACACACAACGTTTTATTTGCCTAAGAGAACAAATCATTTTTCTGATATCCTTTGAACTTCCCCCCACCCTTTTCAACTTTTCAAGTTGTTGATGTAAAACTTCTGTGAAACAGAGCAGGGTATCTGGCAGAGAATAGTGTTCTAATGTCTACTGTAAGTATTCTCAAAGAGTCATGATCTATTCTGTATCCAGATGATTAAGGAGATCCTATTTATGCAACAGCATTAATCACTCCTTAAATGATGTCTCTTAACTGCTTTCAGAGCTCTGATATCTTATTTCTTCATCTCATATTTTGTGTGACAGGAACGAAAAGTGGCTGTAACAAAAAAGTGGGCACTACTTCCCATTTTAGCTCATGGGATATACAAAACCACAATCCTACTTATAACTGGCATTAAAAATCTGCGTAACATTCTCACTTACAGAGAGAATATAACACCATAGATGCGAATAATTCAGGTGTTTTTCTTTAAAACAGGTTGACAACTTGAAAAAATGTGCCGTAAATTAAAACAGCTCATCCAGGCAGCTGTAAATTGCATGACTAGCACTTACTCAGCAAATGACTTCCTGAGGACCTCACTGACCTTGTCAATATTGTGAGGGGCATGGCTTCAAATGGAGAGAAATTGCTTTTGAATGGTTGTTCTGAGAATGTACAAACAAGCATTTCTGTAAAAGGAGGCATGAGTTAATTTAAAAATACATGAGAAATTTTAAAGCATAGGAAGAATATACAAAAATGTTCTGTATATTTGGTGTTCCTGATCCACAGCTTTCTTGCTTGTCTCACTGTTTGGTGTTTAAAGCTATAGCTTTAAGAATCATTCTTTTTTTAAAAAACAGTCTCAGCAATTTTGGAGGGAAGGTCATTCATTAGCTGTCATACTCATGTAAGAGCTTCCAGTTGTCAACTTAATCGGACTAACACGCAAAATAAGGCTTTTTTAACTCAAAGTTTTACTCCCAATGTAAGGTCAATTTAAAGCCACATTCAGTTTTTCTGGAAATCCAAATTATGTGTGTGTCATGATTGCACTTGGCAATGCTGGTGAGATGTGCTGCTCTGCAGTAGATTCCTTTTTGTACTTGTTTAACTTGGAGTAAATATTGCTTATTGAAAGACATTATTTCAAGGTGTAACACTCATGCTAGCTTTAAGACCCTAGATTTTGTGAAATTATCCTTTTATTTTTTTCTCCCAATAACTATTTGTAGCAAAAAAATCGTACAGGTACCTTTACAGACAATTAAGATTTGAACACTTTTAATTTTAAGTTTGTAAATAGTTTGTCTCCCTCCCTCATTTTGTTTAAATTTCTTTTTGCAATTTACTTTTGAACTTGTCTACAATGTAGATGAGTTACAGACATGTACTGTGAACTGTCGTCTTCTTGATAGAAATGGTTTTTCTGGCAATTTGAAGGGTTTGTTGTCTCTTACCTATTGATTCCTGAGTATCTACTGTAATAGCCTTGGTAGCAGAAATGATTTGGAAGTTAAGCAGTGTAGCTCAAGGAAGTACCATTTGATTCAGACAGTTTTTCTATATGCTTAGGTATTCCAGTGTTGTGATTTAGGCAAGCCAGCTGTCACACACCTTGTAGCGTTCCTGGACTACACAACTTGAAAGGACTATAGAACTTGCACTCTGGATCTTTTGCAGATTTTTTGAAAATTCAGATTTGTATCTTTGAACCAGGACTAACACAATGGTAATGCCCAGAATTGAAGGTTGTCAGGTGCTATATAAATTCAGATACTGCCCATGCTAAAGGACTTAAAATCTAAATTACACAATCCCAGCAGCCTGAAACAGTAATTTCAATGGAACAAGAGAGAATGTAGAAAATAACAAGACAATAATCTGCTTAGGGAAGTTGTTAAGGCCTCAAATTTCATGGTCAGTTCATTCAATACAGGTGGGAAAAGTCTAATAGGAGGAACTCTTTTGGAAAACTAGGGAGATTCTAGGCTGTAGATTCTTGACTGCATGCACAAATGCAGCTGGTAACATGCAGTATCTTCTATCTGCAGGTACCAAGTTTTCTCTAAAAGTGAAAAACAAATTTCATCTCCACTTACAGGATAATGATAAAAGGGTAGTAAAATAGCCATCCCAGGCTTTTACTGTAGGAGAAAATTAAAGGACAGTATTCCTTATCATCTGCATACTGTTTGCAACACAACTTGCGCCTACCCTCATGTGCAACCAAACTGATAATACGACTTCCTAGTGACATTGTTTGGGACAAAAGTATTACATAAAAATTATTCACCACTTCTGCCTTCCATTCATGTCTTCTTAAACACAGAAACCCATATTAAAATTTAAGTGCAAAAATGTTCCACTGCTGCCAATTCAAAATAACTTATCATTACCACGTATGAATAAATTTCATAGTCTCCTGATGAGCAGTAAAAAAGTCTAGATTCCAATACCCGTGTTCATACATTGTGAACTTTCATATTTGGTGTGCAGACCTGCCTGCTTCTACAAATTAACACAAGTACAGGGAAAGGAAAAATGGGTCAAAGACATTTTAGTAAGGCATATAACCACATGGCAAGCAAAGTAAGCAGATAGAAGAGACACTTAGCTGAATGACAAAAGAAATTCTCAGATATTTTTGTGTGTTGCCAAAAAAACACTCTCAAGTGCTTGAAGCTTTCTGGTTTGGTTTTTGTTTGGTTGGTTAGTTTTTGGTGGTTCGTTTTTTTTTTTTTTTCCCCATAATTGCAATTAATCAGCCACCAGAAAATCGTATGATAAACAGTTTGTGGGCATTCTTGGGGAAGGTTAAGGCTTGTATCTTAGGGGGAAGAAGCCATGTTTTTTAGGTATCTCAGTACTGTCATGATGACGCACCTTTGAATTTTGTAGGACTTAGTCTGTTATAAAGCTGTTAGAACGCAGTTTGGTCCATATGTTACTCCTTATGTTATTTGGATAAAATTCTGGTAAATTCAGTAGCAGCAGGTGGCTTATGAGCAATGATTGCAATACACATAACCAGACTCTATAAGGCTGTGGTCTTGGCTTCTTTCTCGCAGATGAATAAAATGATTCATTCCATGTGTATTAAATGTTCAGTTATTGAGGATATGGCTGCGAAATTTCTTGTAATTCTAAATTTAGCTCAAGAAATCGAATTGTTCCAGCCATGTAGCCCTGATTCTGAACCAGCTGTAGGATCAGTCTTTAGGTTACATGTTTCCCGTAAGGACCTTCGGACTTCATGAGCTCCTTTATGAGTTTGTATCGATTTCTGGATAGAAACCAACCGGTTCGTTTGTATATTGCAGAAAGTTACTGCTGACATCTAGTGGTGTTTTTAGAGAGTACAAAAAGCGGACAAATTTGCCTGCTTCAGGAGAACTGCTAACCTGATACTTCGATGCTGCCTTTTCCAAATCTAACAGAATGTGACATTTCCTGTTATAAACAACTTTCTCTGCGGGGGACGGGTTGGGGGCGGAGGAGTATAGTACCAATAGCAACCCTATGTTTTTCAAAGGATTTCACTGTCTTATACAGAAAAGGTGATTTAATGCATTTCTTCTAACTTTCTTATAATTAAAGTACCCTAGTTCTGTTATTAGTTCAGTGACTCAAAGCTCAGTCTTCATATAAAAAACTCCAAACAATTCTCTGCTCATGAGTGTTTGTACCAGTGAGCTTTAATATTCAATGTAAGAGATGCAAGGCAGTCCCTGAGAGCTAAGGAATCTCAGGCCTACTTTCTTCATTTCTCGTTCTGATTTCAGGCTACGGGATCTTCTTAATTCACTTTGGAGAGAAATACTTTGGTTTGAGCATTAGGGCTTTCTCCTTGAAGCAGTGCACATTTGTTACTCCCGGTGTTCAGACAGGACAAACTGATTTAATTGCACTAAGCATGCTCAGCTATGAGACTGCGGCACACCTGAGCTAACCTATGCGGTGAGATGACTGTCTGCTCTGAGCTAAGATCATTGGCTTATTTGCCATTCTTTGCCCTATACATGTTATAGACAGTCTCATAATGTATTTTCTTATTGCAGGATGCTACCATTGTCAATTTTCTCACTCCTGTACTTTTCCTGTGTAATATTGTGTTTGCTTTTCAATTTTTACTGCAGGTTTTAGATTCACTACGTTGTGGGTAATATTTTGTGGTCTGTTATAATTGCCTGTGCTGATGTGCAGATTCTCCTGATCTAGACTGTTTTTGAATAGTCTGTAAAAGCAGGAAGCAGGTCTCAGTGATACAGAGTGTCACTTCCAAGTTTTATTTGGCTGCGTTGCTTGGCAGAATTCTCTGCAGAATGTAAAACCAGGTCTTGTCAAATCTTTCTAGCTTTCAATATAATTTTCAATTAACAATGATCAGCAATTGGATGCACAACACAGAGTTTCAAATGGATATTAACAAGTCATTAGACAGATTTCTGTGGTGACCTTCATTGTCAGGTCATCTTGCATATTCCCTGTGTTACTACCAGTGGATGATAAATCCTTACTTCTGGTAAATTAGGTCAGAATTCACCCAATGTAACCTGCTGTGGGGCAAGATGGCACTCTTAGATGGAATTTTTCTATATGCTTTCTTCTGACCCCA
Organism: Grallaria varia; assembly: GCA_013396735.1. Classification (NCBI taxonomy): domain Eukaryota; kingdom Metazoa; phylum Chordata; class Aves; order Passeriformes; family Formicariidae; genus Grallaria; species Grallaria varia. The sequence goes on from VWZG01008285.1 coordinate 42,249, forward strand.
GGTCCTTATGCTTCCCAGGTTTCTGTCTGCCTGCGGTGAAGTCTCATTACCACAGCAAGGACCCATATTTTAAGTGTATCATCTCTAGATCTCATTTTTCATTATTTGCATACATGCGCAACACACTGGAAGATTTCTTTTTGCTTTCACTGCTCATTTATATTTTCCTCAAATACCCACTAATTCTTGATGAAATGGAAACTCAACACATAACCAGTTTCCAATGTTACAGACATGCTTTTTAGTTGTGCTGAACAGAGCGGTGACTCATACTTCCTTAACATTGTTCTTCAGTTTAAACTTTCACTAATGCAAATTCGTCTGAATGTTATGCTGTTATTCCATTAAATTCCCCACTGGATCAAAACTATAGCCAAGTTACTGGGGCATTAGGCAATTAAATCCCCTTATCAGTATTGGCTAATGGAGAACAGCACAGCTACTACCATGCATGAGATCATATTTATATGCAAATGCCTATTTGTATTTGCAAACAAATGTTTCCAAATTTATTTTGCATGCTCAAAGAATTAAGATGTAGACAAAAAGAAGCTGACCCCAGGGAATGCATTTTGTGCAATACAGGAAAAAACAGTAATAGCCTTTAATTTCTGGACACTGAAACAGGCCCAGTGCCTTACATTTTATTTTTAAAACGTTTTCTTGGATTTCAGCTTTTGCAAATAAATCTCTGTCCAAGATAGTCATATTTCAAATACATAAAACTTGTCTTACAAATTAAAAGAAGTTGTAAAAGTGTATCAACCAGTACTTTTATAGCCAGTTACAGTAAGGCACACTTCTCTATTTTTTGTCCTGGCTAGGAAAAGGAATTGAAAGATATTGTTTCATGCTTTATTTATAGATAAAAGCTTTCACAATCTCAATCTTAGAAAAGCAACAGATGTAAGACCTGCAGATGTATTTAGTAGTAATCAAATGCACACGTGTTGGGATTCCGTTCTCAGATTTTAATCTAACAGGATTATAGTTAAAGACTTGTTGAAGTTTTGCTAGCATTTGTGATTGGCCTTTCTTTTTTAATCTGTGAATGATTTCCTAACTTTCTCTGTTCTTCTTCCAAAGAGGTGCAATGGTGCTGTTGACAATGGACCTAAAAGAGCTGTTGATTGGTTTCAAATAACCATTGTGTTAACTTTGACTCAGAAAGAAAAATTTAAATTTTACACACTTGTAGAACAGAAGTTTTGTTTTAAGAATGTTGAATCCTGTTACTTCATTGTATACTTTTATTCAGTTCATCATTTTTGTGTTATATTTGTTACGTTTAAAACATATAGGTTACGTTTACCATTACTAAAATAAACTACTTTTAGATGTCAAAATTTAATGAAGAAGTTGGAATGATTTGATATTTTTTCTTCAAAAACATTGTCCAAGTACTTGTTCCCTTGAAACATCTTGTTTTCTAAGGACTGTTACAATTTCTTTGGCTGTCATGCTCAACAACCCAAAAAACTGTAATTAAAATTGTATTATGCTGCTTTTAGTAGCTAATCCAAGACAAATTTAAAAAAAAATCCTGGTGGGAGCAATGTGCAACTACCCTTGAATACTTCATGATAGAACAAATCATTGCCAAAAATTCCACATGATTAGGGAGAGTACACGGAAGCAAAGTCATCTGTCTGAAGTCCACTGGCACCATTTAAACAGTGATATTTCCAGAAGGTTCACAATGCATATTCGCTACTTTTAAAAGCATTTTCATGATTTGCCTGCGACCGTATAAGTGAAATTACGTGTAGTAACTTGTATACATGGCGGTTGTGACACGCATTAAGAAACGTTTTAATACGTGGCAGCTGGTAGTCTCATACCATTGGAATTTCATAGGGCCAAAAATACATTTATTTTGCTGAGGAAAAAAATAACATAAAGAATAACTTATTGCTACTGTTTCCATATTTTCATGACAGACAATAGAAAATAGGCGTGGACAAGACATGTACTGGGGCCATTGTAAAGAAGTAATTTTGGATTTGAAGTCAGCTGTCAGCACAGTCAAAGATTTCTTGGGGGTAGGGAAGTAAAAAGGGTGAATTATCTGGGTGTGTTTGCATATCTATTCACTTCTGTGCATCTTACCTTCTGTGAGCTCAAAGTGAATCTAAGAATTTAGGGCTTTGAGGCCACAGTGAGTATTCAGGAAAAAAATCAATGCAAAAAGATACTGGATATAACTGACTAGAGAATTTAGTAAGCAGGAAGATAAAGTGCAGCTGTGGCTCTTACAAAAACAGTTTACCTTCAGAAGCTAGAGATTACACTGCCACCAAAGGCATAGCTTTTAGTGGGAAAATATTCCTAAAAGTGGTAGGCTTGTCCTAGTGTTTGTTATCTGTGTTGCAAGCATTAATGTAAATCAAATGATGGAATTTCCACTTTATTTTTAAAGTTTGCTGCGTTCACAGTGAAACCACTTGGTGTAGAAGCCACTGTATATGATCTGCACTGGGACTAGATTTCCTGTTGGAAATATACTGTGAAAACATATATGAAAATGTGCCAGAAAAAGGCGGAACAGGAAAAAGGGAAGGGATTCTGAAACCAGACAATTAAATACTGTGGGGAGATGTTGGAAAATAAAAACTACTGCAAATCAAAAATGTTTGATATGCATGCTTGATGGAGAAAGCTGGAAAAGAACAACATTTTAAGAAGGCAGTCACATCTTGGGGAGGGTTCATAAAGGTAGAAAAATATTTCTACAGTACAAGAATATCCAAGTCCTGAATTCTATCTTTTTTACTACTTCAGTATGAGAAAAAAAATGAAACATTTAATGGCAAAATATATATATACATAAATCCAGTGCTGCAAACATGAAATATTGAGATTCCTCTTTTAAAAAATGTTTACATAACGGCTTGAAACACTTTTGTCTTCTCTAACCCTGTCTAGAAGGTTAACTCCAAAGTGACTGACTTCTTATTTCTCTGGCTCCATGGTTCTCTCTTTGGGATTAGAATTCTCTGGATGGAAAGTAAAGGCATTGGTACAGTACACATACTGGTAGCATCCTTACTGGAGCAGAGGAACATGGAGGGAAAAGGCTTGCAAAGGCTGCCTTTGTAACTGTCGCAGTAAAGAGAGAAGAGGTGGTTTTGAACAGGAATCTGTCCTAGAGCTGAATTTGTAGTTCTCTAAATTAATTTTTACAGTATGTAAATTAGCAGCAATGAGTAAGCAGTCTTAGAGGAACTATTCCACCCAAAGGGCAAGTGGCCTGTTAGATACTTCAATAGTACAATTAAACTGAGCTGAATTAATGTAATTGCAACACAGAAGAAGCACCTATTTTCTTGGCTCAGAAGGCAGATACAAACTTAACTCTGTCTGCCCCACTGTCTTCCCTTCTAGTTGTCTTGATGTTGCAGGAAGTCCCTTGTTAAAACTTGCCTCAGATCCTTACTGTTCAGCTCTGCTCTTTCCTGCTTTCTTGTTCCTGGTAGCTGGGCTCACTTCTGAACATATTTAAATTCTGTTTGAATGAACCTGTTCACTGCTGCATGGGATGTCTGAATTCAACCACAACAGATGGCATTTTCACTTTTTGAGTGGCAAATAAGTCATCGGAAGGGTCTGCACATATTTTCTCATTTTGTGTCTTACCCCTTATGCTTGCAGTGTGACTTGGAGTTCACAAAAACACTGAGGTCCCATTACCCATGTGCTAAGTTAATACACCTCTTTGTATCTGAAGATCATATTAAGGTCCATAGACTTCCTTTTTGCTTTTTTCCTAGGCTAAGTTGTGGTGGCATGTTAGCTCTGGGAATATCCTGTGAGATACTATGCTTATGTACCTATCCTTCTGTGTTTATAGTCCAGATAAGCTTAAACTCTGTCTGTGCAGCAACTGGTTACTCTGCTCTTAAATATTTAAGTGAAATGACCACATCCTATTTTTCCTGACTGTTTTGTTACCAGTCGGAACCACCTCCTTCAGGCTGCTTTCTGTGACCACAATGTGGGACCCTTGCTTAATTTCTGTGCTGCTTTTTTTCTAAATTATTCTCTGGACATGTGGATTGCTTGACTATACCCTCCTTTATGTGCTGGTATGTTCTTTCCAGCACATGAAAACATAAGTATAGTTTAAAGTAAGCTACAGCGGAGTTACGGCTACTTGGGAGCCTGATGAGATCACAGACCATTGATGTAAGCAGTTTATCCACTTTGTTCTCTACCTTAGAACTACTGTACTTCCTGAATCTGTATACTCGTTCAATATGCCCTAGAGCCTGCCTTGCACAGCAGTATCTGCTGGTTCTTGTAAATCACACTGAAAAATGTCTAAAAGAGCTTCGTTGTTTTGAAATTTTCTGTAATAAAATAAATGTTCTTACCCACAGTGAAAGTGCTCCACAAGAGGGGAGCTTCTGAACGCCCATCTGCTGTTGTCTCCCTAAGCCAGTGACATTATTCCAAGACTAGTTTTGGAAAGTGTTATGGTCAGAAATTACACGGACCCAGCCCGGGGGCACAAGCTGAGACATTTATTAAACACAAGTTCTACAATATATAGTCTTGGTATAATTAGGAGGTTGGGTTATACTCTAAATTCCTAATAGTACCTTATGTGTATAGGGAAGAGAGGATTGAGAAGCAATAAATTGTGAGGTAAGATCAAAGAGCACGCTTTACCTGTAGTATCAGTATCGTGTAGGGGGAGCTAAAATACCTGACAGTAATGTTGTGCTGGAATAATGAACTGCAAATATTCTTTATCATGAACTGCAAATATTATTTATTATGCTTCTTTGCCATCAGTGTGATGTCTTACGTTCCAAAGCAGCAGAATTACAAAACACAAAGAGAAAATCCTCTTTAGAGTAACTTAATGTGGATTCAGGTGGTTGTGCCTATGATCGAATGACCTTATCCAGTCCACAAGCACACAGGGCAACACAGAAATCTGCTCTTCCCACAGGAAGATGAAAGGGAGGATCAAGATTTAACTGTGAAATGGGAATGAAAGAGGCTTTAGAGCCTTTCAGCTACAAAGGAACTTGGTTCTGGTCTCAGTTTTTGTCTCAAATCCAAGAATAAGTATTTATATTCGACAGTTGCTGAAAGAATTCAGAGAACAGAAGTAGGAAGTAAGGGCCCTACTCTCTTTGGTACCCAGTCTACCTCTGGGGCTCCACAGCAAATCTCTCAATAGTCACACATTTAATGTGATTTGGAGTAGAAACCAGGACAAGCTCCCTCCCTCCCCAGAACTCCTAATGGGCAGGCAGTTAACACATTGTTGCAGGCTGTCATTTCAAACACTTCCAATTAATAAATAGAGCTGAAGTTCATTCCTTCCGGGGTTAGTATTCAGCTACCCAGTCTTCACTGGGGACAGCACAACCACCTAATATGTAAGGTGAACTCAGGTGTTGGTGTGTCCTAAGTATAGCTGGATGAGCCCTGCAGAGGATTCATCAGTGCCAATGTAATCAAAGCACCAGCACCTCTTGTCACATCCAGAAGGCGGTATTGAGGAAGTCCTTCCCAGGAGACTGATGGTCAGGTCCTTGGGAAAGCAGGGACACAGGAATCCACAGACCGTGTGAAAAGGACACATGTGTGAAAAAGACACACATGTGAAAGCAGTACCTGAAAATTTTACTTGGACTTTTAAAAACATTTTTGTAAAACACAAAATATTTGATTATCTCTCTTAAAAATGAAGTGTCTTACTTTCCCACAAATATCCTTTTAAAAAGGAATACTTTACATAGCTCTGTAGGAATCAATGGTGCTCTGCATCTGTATTGAAGAAGTAATAGTCCTATGACAGTAATCTGTCAGAGTATCAGCATTAGAAATAGCTAGGAATAAATTGTAATGGATTTTTAAGTAGGACTGTATGATGCTGCTGCCGCTGCTCATCTGGGACAAGTCTGCGTGCTTGAGTCGGTTTCTTTCAGCCGTCATAAATGGCAGCGCAGCTTCGGAGCCATGTCCACCCCGAGCACTCCGAACCCGTTTCGCTGCGGGCAGCTCGGTGCCGGACGGGCGCCCGCTCCGCCCCGGGGCCGGGGGGCCGCCGCTGCCCGCCCAGCACCGGCCCCGCCGCGGCCCCGCTTCCCACGCCGCGCCCCGCCCTTATTTCGCTTTCACTTCTTCCGGCGCCGGGCAGCGTTTCCTTGTGGTTTTCGTGGGCTGTGGAACTCCTGCACTGGCGGGATGCTTCCAGGCTAAAGGGGATAAAGCCCTAGGTAAGTGAATAAAATTCCTTTCTTCATAGTGATAAATGTGAGTTTCGAGGTGCAGAGGCAAAGTCCCGCTCAGGAGTTTGGATGATTTCCTTGATCATGGATTTCTCTTAACTTTCAAGTTAGCCAACTCGGTGCCACTGAGTGTGCTTTAGTGCTTATGCTCGTCCCCGGCTAGCAGGAGGTATTTTTGTGTTTTTAAAGAAAAGGCAATTTAGGTGAAGTGGGAATGTCTCTCCCTGGGACATGTTGAAGGCTCTCTTGCTCGATTCTGCACTTTATAAACTTCTTGCTCATAACGTGAACTCTGTAGTTCTTTCTTTTCCCCATCTGTAACACTGTCCCTTACGTCTGATAATGGCTGTGTGCTTTCTTCATTAGATCCCAGCCAAAGCTAAAACACCTAAATTTGACTTCAGATTTCCTGCAAGGAAAAGAAACAGAAAAAGGCAGCCCATTGGGCTTGCTGGAAGTCAGTCAAAGAACTCGCTTCGTGATTGTGCAGTACATTTCTTGTGCCTTTCAAACTTAAAGAGATGAGCTGGCAACAACTGCTGCATACCCTGGCAGCTATCTGATCACCCAAAAACAAACCCTGAGATGGATGCAGACCAGGATGCAAGCTTCTGTCACAGACCAACTTCCCTTGTTTTCCTTAGGGTTTCCAGCAGCTGGGGTGCGGACGAATGAGGTAGGCCAAGTTCATCCTTTATTTTCCTCAGCTGCAGGGACACGGGTGCCATGTCCGGCAGCAGCTGTAGCAGGCCAGGTTGTCTGCAGGACCGGCAGCTATTACTTGCTGTCCCCACCCCTGCCACTGGCAGATGACTGGAGGAGCTAGGCTGTATGAGCTGCAGAAGGTGGGTCAGGCAGACATGCTGTACCCAGCAGGGTATTTCTTCATTAAGGTTTATTTTAAATCATCTTTTGTAGCCTTTTTTGTACACCTTTGCAATGCTTTGGGTCTATTCCTCGCTTGTATCCCCACTCCCATTGGATTTTACTAATGTCTTCTTAAATGGCTAGGTTGCTCCCACAGAGGCACTCACAAAGTTCCCCTCTGGCCACTCCAAGGTGACTTTTTGTCACTGGAGCAGTTCTAAACCATGCCTTCTGAAAAGGCAGATGAACGATGGAGCCAAATTCTGCAGGGGTCTGACCTGCTAAACTCCTGTTTGGCTGCAGGTTGCACTGTCAGCTCCTTAGACTGTTTTGTTATGCTAGTGGAAATTAACCTCTTTAGAAAGCATCAGTTCTGAAGGGTTTTTCTTTTTCCGTACAAATGTGCTGGTTTAATTTCTTGTCTCATTTCTTGCTCCATTGTTTGCTATTGCCAATACTCTAAGGTGCTCAAACTTTGATCATGTTAAATAAACACGGGTTCCAAGAAAAGGAAAATATGATGTGCAGAACTAAGAAAGCTCATATTCCTAGGAATCTAGTTTCCTGTTAAGTTTAGGAAGGTTAAATTACCATCTACAGCCTGTTCTGCACTGGGGCACTCACTGGGAGCCCCTCATGCAGAGACTTAACTCATTGGTGAATTGAGGTTGGCAGGTAGGTTCCAAATTTGTTGGCCGAAGGCCATACAGATACGTGTGTATTGAGATTGTGGAGATACTTGTAGCTTAGGGTCGAAAGTATAATCTTTCTGTTTTTAAAACAAGAAAAAAATGGAATAAAGGAACCTAAGCTTACTGTTCTCTACTAAATAATGCAAAAAACATTCTCGCAAAGCACTTAGTATTTGTTTTCCCTCTACTAAAGACTACTTCTGTAGAGAATCATATGGAAGATGCAGTGAACTCGTGATTAGCAGAAAGGCTACTTATTGGACAAGCTCTATGACTCAGCATGCTACTCAAACTCTTCTGAGCTCTTACAGGTCTATTCTGGTCATAATTTATGTGGAATTAATTTTCTTTCTTACCCATTAAAGCTGCATTACAAGATTACCGGGTGAATATAAATCTAATGGATACTAAATGAACATTACCAAAATATGAAAAAGCCTGAGATTCGTTAGAAATGTCATGACTAAACAGGAAGAGCCATTGAAAATTAGAGTGGACAGAGGTTGACACTGTTATGGAAATGCTCAAAAGATATGGGGTGGGATTTATAAAATCTTAAATGTAGAGATTGTCCTGTTAGTATCTGGAAAAATGTATTGAATCTATGGGCAATGTCATCTCCACACCTTGGCTCTTCTCCATTTCTTTCTCATATTAGTTTGGTACTCTTTTATTTTGTCTGCTCGCTCTTTCTCATACACTTTTCTATAGCTTGGTATTCCTTCTTTCACTATGAGACAGAAAGATAGAATTTTGCGTGACTGGCTTGTAAAATAAAAACATGTAAAAACTGTAAAATAATGAAGTGGTATATTATGTATTCTTAGTGCATATAACTATAAACATTTTATGTGTAGTTAAGCTCAGAGCTCAGTGATTAACATTCAGGGGCCTGTGTACAATTTGTTATATTTATTATATTTTATGCGTGTTAAAGCAATGCAAAGTAAATCAGAAAAGGAAAAATGGTTGGAAATTTGCATTGATAGTAGATAAAGTTGGTAGGTTTTTGAACATACCTATTTTTATGTAAGACAATACTTTTCATGTAAGACAGTACTTTTAAATAAAATTATTTAGAGAGATTATTAGACATAATTCTTCTGCAGAAATGAATGCTACTTTTTAAGTTAAACCACTGAGTGTTTTCTCAGTATATGCATATATCTACATATTTTTTGAGCCTGGCTGGCTTATCCTTCAGTGAAAGATGCAAGTTGCATCAAAATGATTGTAATTTGCACTGTGTTCATTTTGCCTTTGCAGATAAAATGATGGGAAATGCTATTCTTTCGTGGAGCAGCTTATCTGTCAGACTCCTGCTTGTCTGCTGGCTGTGTGCATCAGTTGGAAAGCAATGTCAGATCCAAAATGAGATGGCCGACTGTAGACACCTAAAGCTGACTCAAATTCCTTCCGATCTTCCAAACAACATAACGGGTTTGGACATTTCTCATAATCAGCTAAGACAGCTAGGTCCTGGAAATCTGACCAAGTACAGCCAGCTGGTTTACTTGAACGTGGGCTACAACAGCATCTCTAAACTGCAGCCAGAATTGTGCCAAAATGTGCCCCTGTTGCAGATCCTGAAGTTAGAACATAATGAATTGTCTAAGCTCCCTGACAGAGTCTTTGCTTTCTGTACCAACCTGACTGAGCTCAATCTAGGATACAACAGACTAAATATACAAAATGATCCTTTCAAAACTCTGGAGGTAAGCTTTAGAAATGCACCTTTTGATGGAAATAAAGTATAAATGGGGAGTGTAGTGTGTTCTCCAGTGTGTGTATAGAACAGCTGCATTTGCATCTGAAAATACCCAACATATAATCTTCCATTGTTTTTCTAAAGAAGAGTGTTTTTTTTCTGTCATCGCACAATGGAGTCTCTGCCTCCTTATGAATCAATGCTCTCCATTCCTTGTTCGCTTTTGCATCCCTTTGAGGCACCTCTCCACACAGGATATGTGCTGAGAGAACAGCAGCAGCAGCAGATGATGGTACAGGGCGAAGTGGATGGTGTGGAATCTGAGCTGCCTGGGATCTAAAACTGGTACCTAACCTAAATTCTCAAGGTTGAGATGTAATTATTCAGACCTTGAAGGCCAGTGCTTAGGCTGAGTGTAGTGTCGCTCAGGACTTTAGGAACTGATGAAGAGTAAAAAGGGTTTTATTCTGCCTTTGTTTTTCTTGGTAGTTTACATGTGGTTAAATACTCTTCTCTGTGGCAGAGACTGGGGGACCAGCATAGGAGGCAGGAAAGGATTATTCCACTGTCTTTGCCCCAAGCAGAGAATCATGCAAAAGGAAGGGCCTAAGGACAAAAGGAAATACAGGGATTGTGTGTATACTAATTGTTGTTCAGTGTTCTGAGTGTGCATGTTGTTTGGAACAAGTCTGAACTTTTTGCTAAACTCAGTATTCCAGTTGAGTTACATAAAATGTACTTGCTTGCACTGCAGATCTGCTGACTCTCAGCTAAATACGAGTGCAGCCAGCTTCCATGCTGGGAACAGAACTGAAGCTCTGGCCTTCCTCACTTTGCTGCTGCCAGGTTACTAATGAAGGCCAGGCTTGAGGCACCTCAAGGCACAATCTGTAGAACTGCCTTTAGGGCAGCATGTCCTGCTGTGCAGGTGCAGGGAGAATCTGAACACCTGGGCATGAGCTGAAGGATTGCAAAGTGTACAGTACTAGTCTTTTTAGGCTGCTACTGCACTTCTCTTCACCTTCTTCACCTCCATTTACAGGGCTAGACCACAGTAAAGAGAGTGGAATGCAATGTTTGATTGTAATTGTAACTGCAGCCACCTGTGGGCTTTTGCTTTTATAACTTTATCTGGAGCAGAAGGGGTTTCAGTAATTTAAGAAATTTTAGCTGAAGTAATTCTTCGATTTGCAGTAACTTCCTGTAGAAGCTTGAAAGCTGCCACTTCTCTAGTACAAATTTATTTTAATTGTAGCTTTGCAACTAATTCTAATCAGATTGTAATGAATAATTTCTATTTTTTCTTATTATACATCTTCTCCACAGAACTTGAATATTTTGGACCTATCTCATAATGTTTTGAAGTCAGCCAGTTTAGGATTGGAGCAACAGTTGAAGAACCTTCGTGAGCTCATGTTGGGTAGCAACAAAATCACTGAGTTAAAAAAAGACGACTTCACTTTTCTTAGCAACACTTCATTGAATAGTCTTGATTTGTCATCAAATCCGCTGAAAGAGGTAGGAAGCATTTAAAGAGAAATTCCACAGGTGAATGTATTAAGTGGAACAACCCTGTTTTATCTTTTATGTTTGTATGATATTTACATTATAATTTTAATCCGATGAGGTCAAAGATAAAACCATTTAATTGTATAAAGCATTACTCCTGACCTCTAGTAGTGATACACATAATTATTTTCCTCCCACTGAAATCGACACAGGTTAATCCCATACAAGCTGGTTCCATGTAGATCAGAGGTCTCATCAGGCAAAAGCTGGATTGAGATGCTCTAAGAACCCTTACCAGGTATTTTCTATGCAGATTTTTTTTGGACATGCTGAAGGTGAACAGCTGACATACTTTCTAAGCAGATAAAAAGTGTGATATTATGCAAGGCTGGTTATACAATCCAAGCCTCACTTCCTAGTTAATCAAAGAGAACGTTCACTTGTGCCTATGTGGTACGCTAGAGAAAAAATAATTGCAGAAAAATATACTCACTCCTTTTAAAAAACCCACGGGACTGTGTTTTCTCTTCCACCTGCCTCACTGTGCTCTCTGACCCGCTTCTCAGTGTTATGATTCTTTGAAGAGAGGTGGTTGGCAATTCTAAACTAGTTGCTCCTCAGCATATGAATACTGAGTATGCATTGAATTTCCTTGGTTTGTTTGGTTTGTTTTTTGTTTGTTTTTTTTTTTTCCCAATTGATTGATGTCTAAAGAACATGGCCATTGAAATGACAAGAATATTTTAAAGTGTCATAAGCTTATACTGCTCCTAAGAGTTAATCCCACCACCATCTTTTGCTTGGCCACTTCATCCCTCCCTCTTTCTGATACCAGCTTTAATGAGTCTATGCACTGGATCGTTGGGGAAACTCTACAGATTTTCTTAGCTTGGTTTGCTTGTAGTCACACTAGTTCCCTGTCTGGTTCACCATGTGACTGCATGGCCATACTTGCGCAGGGATACAGCGAGTGGGTTAGTAAATGGGACTGCTCCTTTCTTGGGCAGTGCTACTGTATGCTGGTTTCAGCTGCTCTGATTTTAAAGTACTGCTGTCTGAAAAGCAGCCTTATGCATTTGAATGATTTTGACAAATGGAGTATTTAGTCACTCAACTGATACCTTAATCAAGATGAGAGGTCAGCACTATGACAGAAGCTTGTGATTCATATTGTGGAAGCAAGTGTGAGTATTACGTTTCACAGTAGCTTCTGCTTGCACGGAGAAACTGGGTTTCTTCTTGGCTGTTGGAAGAATTAATAACTTTTTTACAGTATACCTGATTTTGGACTAGTATATTGGTATCCCTAGCACATATCAATAAAAGAAATATGAAGAACGATGTTATCACCAATTCTAAGATACTTCTAGAGAAAGAGTTTTGGGAGTTGGATAGAAAATTGTAATTAACTTGCATCTCAGTAAACAACTTTCTCTCTTCTACTAAAAAATACTACTTTGGTTTATGATAATCATGTTATAAATTGTAGAACTAATATCACAAGAAGTTTAAACTCCAATAAGTGTTTTTTGGAACTTGGCTGTGAAAAAATCTAAGTGTAGGAGTTCTTTTCTGCTTGAAGTCTCATTTGAAAACCTTTCCAAGTTTTGGCTTTATTGGTCAACTTTCTTACATAATCCCCTTGTTTACATCAAGGCTCTTTTTCTTTTCTATTCAGTTTCATACAGGATGTTTACATACATTTGGAAATCTGTTTGGCCTCATACTGAACAATGTTGAACTTGGTGAAAACCGCACTAAGAAACTTTGTACAGAATTATCAAACACAGCAATTCAGAACCTCTCACTGAGCTATGTGAAACTTTCATATGTTGGCAAGTCAACTTTCCAGGGACTGCAAGGAACAAATCTTACAATTTTAAACCTTTCCCAAAATTCTCTGTCTGTGATAGAAGATTACTCATTTCAGTGGCTTTCAAGTTTACAATACTTAAACCTGAAGCATAATAATATTCATTTATCTTCACATTTATTTTATGGATTATCCAGCCTTAAACATCTGAATCTCATAAATTCACTAACTGGAAAAATTGAAGATTTTCCCTTTCATTGGTTACAACAACTGGAGTACCTTATAATGGATAATAACAATTTTCCAGGAATTACTGCTAATATGTTCACAGGTCTGAACAACCTGAGATACCTGAGTCTCTCTAACTGCAACATAAACTTACAAAGAATAACTAATAAAACGTTTTCATCACTTGCTAATTCTAGTTTGCAGGTTCTCAACCTCACAAAAACCAGAATCTCTACAATAGAAAGTGGGGCATTTTCTTCCATGTGGCACCTGAAAATTCTTGATCTTGGTCTCAATGAAATTAGTCAACAGTTCACAGGTCATGAGTTTAAAGGTCTCAATAATATAAAAGATATTTATCTTTCCTATAATAAAAACTTGACTTTAAAAAGTGAATCATTCATTTTTGTCCCAAGCCTAAGAAAACTGATGCTAAGGAAGGTAGGTTGCAGTAATCTGGCACTTTCTCCTTCTCCTTTTCATCCTCTACAAAACCTGACTCTCCTGGACATCAGCAATAACAACATAGCAAACATAAAAGAAGACTTGTTTGATGGACTTGACAAACTTCAAATACTGGATTTGCAGCACAATAATTTAGCTCGACTTTGGAAAGAGGCAAACCCAGGCGGCCCTGTTCTTTTTTTAAAAGATCTTCCCAATTTGCGAATTCTTAATTTAAAATCAAATGGATTTGATGAAATTCCAGTTCAGGTTTTCAAGGGTCTATTTCAACTAAAACACTTGGATTTAGGATTGAATAATTTGAATTTGCTTCCAGCCACTCTGTTTGATGACCAAGCCTCTCTGAATTCATTGAACCTTCAGAAAAATCTGATAACCTCAGTTGAAGAAAAAGTATTTGGTCCACCATTCAAGAGCTTGAGAAAACTAGAGATGGATTCCAATCCCTTTGATTGTACCTGTGAAAGCATTGCTTGGTTTGCTGATTGGCTTAATGTGACCCAAACAGATATCCCTGGACTACAGTCTCGGTATATTTGCAACACCCCACCTAAATATCATGGTAGTCTTGTTTTGTATTTTGATAGCTCAGCCTGCAAAGACAGTGCTCCATTTAAACTTCTTTTTGTGATCTCTACCACTACTGTGATGTTACTTATTTTTATTGTCCTTACCATCCATTTTGAAGGGTGGAGAATAGCTTTCTACTGGAATATTTTAGTAAATCGAATACTTGGTTTTAAAGAACTTGACAGACAACAGGAAGAGTTTTACTATGATGCCTACATTATTCATGCAAGAGAGGACAAGAACTGGGTGTCTAAAAATTTCATGTCTCTGGAAAAAAATAACCACTTTGAAATGAGGTTTTGTTTAGAAGAACGGGACTTTGAAGCAGGCATATCTAAATGTGAAGCCACAATTAACAGTATAAAAATGAGCAGGAAGATTATATTTGTTGTGACTGAACACCTTTTACAGGATCCCTGGTGTAAAAAGTGAGTAAGATATAAAATTTTATCTGTAAGGGAGAAAATGTCTTAAGAGGTCTTTTTAACAAGATAATTTTTTAATGTGTAATTTAATAAAAAAACCATTTAATTAAAAAACCCCCCATGCACAACCTACTTTAATACAGTTACTTAATATATTGTAACTTCAGAATAATTCCTAAGTTAATAAAGGTAATTGCTCCACAATAGTGGACATTTGAATATCTCAGTCACTGTTCTGGGCATTTTGGTTTTGTTTTGTTTATTTGTTTGTTTTCTCAAAAAGTCAAGCGGCCATCTGTGCAGATTGCTTTCTTTAAAATTACACTTCTGAAAAAGAGCAAAAATGAGTGAAACCGCTAGCATCACAGGTTGATTTTTATTTGCCCTTAAATGAGTCTTTTCACCTTTCTTATGTAGTGATCTTGTAAAGAAAGGAAATTTGCTAAATAAGGCTATATCAAGATAGTAGACTTAGGTTATACTTTTAGAGGATGATTTTTTTTTTTTGGCTACAAGACAACTAACTTAAGACAAGTAATGACCATTCTATATCATAAAATAGACATTAAGACCCCTGTTAAGAACTGTCTTTTTTTTTTTTCCCATGTGAAAAAAAAACATTTATTTTTGTCTTATTTTTGCTTCAGTTTCAAGGTGTATCATGCTCTTCAGCAAGCTATTGAACAGAGTCGGGACTCCATCATACTAATCTTTCTTCATGATATCCAAGATTACAAGTTATATCATGCACTTCACCTGAGAAGAGGAATGTTCAGATCTCGCTGCATCCTGAACTGGCCAGCCCAGAGAGAACGAGTCAGTGCATTTCATCAGCAGTTAGTGATGGCACTTAAATCTAATAGTAAAGTGCACTGATTTTTGAAAGTACAGATTTGAATTATGCAGTCTATTTTCTGTCACTGGAAAACTAATAAGCCTTCATGAACATCTGAAAAGGTTTGTCATGCTGAAAAGATACTGAAGAGTCACTGTAATTTAACTTTACTTACATATATTCACTTTTTGCTTATACTTTATTTTAGCTGCACTGATGTGATGTTGAAATGAACCATGATTGATAGTCATTTCAGTCAGTGTATTAAAAATGTGGTAGAAATTCTGAAAAGCAGTGAGAATGACTGTTGTTCTAGGAAAAATGCCCATCTGATCTATGGTAAAAAAGACATAGACTCTCTAAGGGGATATGCAAAGAGAATGCATTAATGATAAAAATAGCAAATTCTGTGTAGAAGGTAGAGTGGACACTACGTCTTGCTTTTGTAACACAAGGGGAGATTCAGTGAAACTAAAACTGGAAAACTTTCCTTTTGAAACCAGTAAGTAACATGGATGATTACTTCAAACCAAGAAACAGCAGTTTCAAAGTGTTTAAAACCTTTGTTTTAAGAGAAAGTCACTAGGTCCTGTGAACAGGCTGTTCAGAACATGCGGTGAAGGATTTGCTTATGCCTTCTGGGTGGGGCAAGTACTGGTGAATATGAAAATTGTCTTTCAGGCTGATTAGTCAGCTGATGGAATCAATTTGGTATCATGAAAAAATTTGTTTTGCTCTTCCCTGCTGAAATTCAGAGGGCTGGCAGAAGGACATTTATACTTAGAGATGTCACCTTGATTCTTTGAATGCGCGTAAAACTGTATGCAGGCCTGTAAACAGGAATGTAAACACTTGAAATCACTGTGAAACATGGCCAAAGCACAGCTGCTGCACCAGTATAAAATGAGTAAAGGCATAGATATCTTTATAATATAACCAGTAGACAACTTTCTGGAGAAAGTGGTGCTACTGTAATTTCATTACCAAAACTTTTGTTACTAGTGAAGCAACAGCAACAAAAACATACCCTCCCTCCAAAGAAATTGTTTTAATTGGTATCAGACACATTGTTGTTTCTGAACAGATACAGGTAACAGTGGGATAAAATGTCAAAAGTAGATGAATTTCAAATTTTTTTTTCCTTTTCCTTTATGACTGTACATAGTTTTGCCTTTGATACCTGAACATAAAATTGTAAAAAAACCCAAAACAGATAGAAATCTGTAGTTTAATTTCTTGCATATTAATCTAATTAGTTTTTTTCCTTAACATAATTTACAGAAACATGGTCTAGTTGGAAGTCACCAGGGCATTAAGGTTCAAACATATGAACTAGCAGCTTGATCTGGAGAGAGCTGAGACTGAGCAAAATGTACTCTGAAAGGGTGTTCATAATGTTTAAGACTGGTTAAAATGTTAAGGTTTGTCTGAGCACAATTGTAAATTAGACACTGACGATCATTTGTGTATTTTTGTTAATATTTAATTTTGCTTCAAGGACCTCATAAAATTGTGTCAACTTTTAGTAGGTGTGTGATCCTTCAATAGCTTAGTAGTATTTTTAACTTTTTCCCCTAGCATATCCCTCATCAATTTCAATACCACCATTACTACAAGAATGCTGTTTTACTGCTTTAGAAAACAGCTTGCAGATAGTTCTGTACTTAAGGTTTTAAACAGCTTCTCACATGATTTGTTATATGCATAAATGAAAAACATTGGGTTTTAATAGTTTTCCTATGTCCCATGATGATAAAAACCTAAATGAGGCAAATAATAAAATAGATTTTGGATGCACAGGAATAGTGAAGGGGATGTAGATGTCTTCACTTGCTGGTGAAGTCCTGAGTGAAGACAAAAAAAGGCTTTGTTTACAGCTGAAGTGATAGATGATGATTCAGTAATTACACTAATAGGATTATCCCTTTGTGATGCTTTCATCTCGTCTTTCTGACCTTTTCAGGCGAAGTGACAAATTCTTTCTTCATGCTTAGGCCATGAAAGTTGAGGAGGTAAGTTGGTAAGGATGTTGTGCCAGGTATAAAACATGTCAATTGTTCTTTCTCTTATTTAATGACTAACATGTGAAAGGGTTCCTATGTTTCATAAATCTGTAATAATGCATAGCAGCAGAATTTCTCTTTCCACATCAATATAAATTGTTTAGAAAATGTTAGCAGTTCACATGGATATTAAAAATGACATAAAAATGCAGAGACTACATGAAGAAATGCTGAGGTGAGATGTGATACAAGAGGTCAGACTAGATGATCAAATGGTCTTTTCTGACCCTTAAAGCCTGACAAATGACAGCATGGGTAACTTCTATAAAGATTTTTCTATTTACTACAAATGCCCCCGAAGTTGTTTTCAGAAAAAAGTTATGAATGCCTAGTTTTGTAATATAGCTAAGAATACAAAGTAAAACTACTTGCTGATGCGTGAAAAATCATTATCAATTATAAAAATATTATTATGCATTCTAAACAGTTATTTTAGTATCTAGATTCAGTTTAAAATAATTTACCACAGAAAAAGACCTTATAAAGGCTGACAATGAGAATTAGACTAGTGTTTAAAAAAAAGCACCAAGGCAATATATATGGGCTTACCATGGCTAAGAGTTGTAAGTGCTTTCAGGATTCACAGTCCAAATTTGAGCTGGCTAGTTTCTTTGCAGTGGGCAGCATCAGGCTGTATTATGCTGATTTGCAGAGGAGGTGAACAGCAAATAAATGAGAAGTACTTCCAGACTTCTAATGTCAAAGATACTACGACTAAGACGGAATCATTTGCATTGAAGGCAGAATATGTAAAGGACTTGAGCAAGACAGAAGGCTCAGGTCTGGAGATTTGGGGTGGAACCTGACTTTCTGTGGATCTTGAATTGACAGGGTGTCATGGTTTAGGAACAGTATTCCCCAATTTAGTGTTCTCACTGAAATACTCCATGTGTGCTTGCTCCCCACCCCACTGTGGTGGACTGAAGAGGAGAATTGGAGGCACANCCCCGCGGGCAGGGCCGGCCGGCCCCCGCGCCCGGCGGACAAGGAGCACGGGGGGCGGGCGGGCGCCAAGGGGCCGCTCATCACCCTGCCCGACATCGGGGAGGAGGCGGCGGCGGCGGAGGGCGAGGAGGCGGCCGGCATCCCACGGCACCCCGCGTGAGTGCTGCCCCCAAACCTGAGGGGAGAGGGGAGGGGTGCGNACATGGTGTTGCCCCCACAGGTGCTTCACGCTACCCAACCAGAAGGAACTCCTTCCCCCTGCCCCACTCCCTCTTGCCCCTGCATGTGACATGAGGTGGTATGGAATAACCTCAGTGTCCTAGCCATGCCCCTTCTGGCTAACGCAAAAATTAACCCTGTTCTGGCTGGAACCAGGACACAGTTACAGACAGTAATGTTCATAATAGGATCTATTCCAGGTCTTCATATGTAGGCTGCAGCTGAGATAAATATACTATGCACCAATGACCACAATTACACAACTTTCACTGCGGCTCAGTCAAGGCTTTTGGCATGGTAAGAATAAATGCAGACTTTGCTGCTGTTAAATTTATGTCCATACAGTTTCACTTGAACATACTTGTGCCAGTTTGTAAGGAAAAGGCCAAGAATATCCCAATTTCAGGTATCAATCCTCTACTTAGTGTTCCATGTACTCTTTCTGCTAGCTCATTGCACTCCCTGATGTGTTAGGAAGACAAGGCACGGATAAAATTCCCCATTTTTTACCCTTGGGTTTTGTATACCAGTAGCTGCCAACTTATAAACTGATAGTATAATTAGTTGCTTGATTTGAGATTCTGGGGCTAATATGCATAAAGCAGCTGTGCTAACCCTAACCGTCTGCTGTTCTTTTGCATGCTGTCAAGGACCACGCTACCTGTTGTATTCTGAGCTGGCAAAATATTTGCCCTGTGTATAATACCAAACTGCTGCTGGCATGGCCACACTTACCTCCATCCAGGCAAGAATCTGATGTTGTAAAGCTAGTGAAGTTGGAAAGGTTTGCTCCATCCCCAGTCGTGTGCCTCCAGCTACCTGGCTTATTACACTGCTGTGGGGATTTGTAGCAAAAGAGAGAAAGGTCATTCATCTGAACACCCTCCACTGCTCTCCAAACTGCATGGGATGGCTGGGAGCATCTTTGAAGGCACGCGATTGCTCCCGGACAGCTCCCTGCCCGGCACGGTGATAAAGGCGCACTGGGTCGGGTCGCTGTGGCTCCCCAATTGCGTTAAACCCCTTCTGGGCACAGATGTGTGAAGCGGGGCCCTGTTGCCCCGGCAGATGGACTCGGCTTTTTGCCCCTTGATGTTAGGTGGGATTCCAATCGAAGGGTGGTAAACCCCACGCTTTATTGTGTCGGCTCGCCGGCTGGAACAGGCTGCTGCCCGGCGTGCGGCAGCTGCGCGGGGCGCTTCTCCGGCGCGGTGCTCCCGGCCCAGGGCGCTGCGGGCCCGCCGGGCTTTGTTTCGCTTAGCAACGCCTGCCTGGCCGCGGGCGGGGCAGCGACCGCCGGAGGCCTCCGGCTCACCGCAGCCGGGCTCGGCGCCGGGAAGGGGCTCCCGCCCGCCCACCGCAGCCGGGCTCGGCGCCGGGAAGGGGCTCCCGCCCGCCCACATGAAGGTGGCGGCGCCGGGCCCGGGCGCCGTCCTGCCCAGGCTGTGCCGCGCCCCGCCGCCCCCCAGCCCGCGCCCCGCGGGCAGGGCCGGCCGGCCCCCGCGCCCGGCGGACAAGGAGCACGGGGGGCGGGCGGGCGCCAAGGGGCCGCTCATCACCCTGCCCGACATCGGGGAGGAGGCGGCGGCGGCGGAGGGCGAGGAGGCGGCCGGCATCCCACGGCACCCCGCGTGAGTGCTGCCCCCAAACCTGAGGGGAGAGGGGAGGGGTGCGCCCCTCTCTGCAGTGGGTTCCCCCCACCTGGGCTTTTCTGTCTGTGGTGCTGGTGCCCCACATCTCCTTGCGCAGGGATTTCCTTCCCCGGGTGTGTGCCAGAGGTAGGGAAGCGCTCCTGCTCGGGCAGAGAGCGAAGCGCTGGAGCGCCCTCGGGGGCCCAGGGAGCGGGGATGGCCGTCAGAGCGGCCCCGCACGGGCCGGGGAGAACTGGCCCGTCCCGAGGGAACAACGCGTGGGATGCGCAGGGAGAGCATCCGCGGTCCAGAGGGAGCGCACGGGGTGTTGAAGTTGGCAGGGATCGTGAAGGTACCGCGTGTAGGTGTACGAGTTGTGTCAACTCTGCCTCGAAGTTGCAGCTGCGCATCAAAGTAGACATGTCATTCGCTGTCTCGTAAAATTCTGAACTGTCAACAACCAATTGTGAAACTTGGTTTGGATGCTTCTGTGCTTAGTCGTCAAACTACACCTTGCAAATGTTTAGGTTTTGCTGCAGATAAAAGAAGCCTGTTAAATGTGTGTGATGTAGGATCTGGTTGGTGATACTGTTGCCTAAAATGTGGNAGTTACAGACAGTAATGTTCATAATAGGATCTATTCCAGGTCTTCATATGTAGGCTGCAGCTGAGATAAATATACTATGCACCAATGACCACAATTACACAACTTTCACTGTGGCTCAGTCAAGGCTTTTGGCATGGTAAGAATAAATGCAGACTTTGCTGCTGTTAAATTTATGTCCATACAGTTTCACTTGAACATACTTGTGCCAGTTTGTAAGGAAAAGGCCAAGAATATCCCAATTTCAGGTATCAATCCTCTACTTAGTGTTCCATGTACTCTTTCTGCTAGCTCATTGCACTCCCTGATGTGTTAGGAAGACAAGGCACGGATAAAATTCCCCATTTTTTACCCTTGGGTTTTGTATACCAGTAGCTGCCAACTTATAAACTGATAGTATAATTAGTTGCTTGATTTGAGATTCTGGGGCTAATATGCATAAAGCAGCTGTGCTAACCCTAACCGTCTGCTGTTCTTTTGCATGCTGTCAAGGACCACGCTACCTGTTGTATTCTGAGCTGGCAAAATATTTGCCCTGTGTATAATACCAAACTGCTGCTGGCATGGCCACACTTACCTCCATCCAGGCAAGAATCTGATGTTGTAAAGCTAGTGAAGTTGGAAAGGTTTGCTCCATCCCCAGTCGTGTGCCTCCAGCTACCTGGCTTATTACACTGCTGTGGGGATTTGTAGCAAAAGAGAGAAAGGTCATTCATCTGAACACCCTCCACTGCTCTCCAAACTGCATGGGATGGCTGGGAGCATCTTTGAAGGCACGCGATTGCTCCCGGACAGCTCCCTGCCCGGCACGGTGATAAAGGCGCACTGGGTCGGGTCGCTGTGGCTCCCCAATTGCGTTAAACCCCTTCTGGGCACAGATGTGTGAAGCGGGGCCCTGTTGCCCCGGCAGATGGACTCGGCTTTTTGCCCCTTGATGTTAGGTGGGATTCCAATCGAAGGGTGGTAAACCCCACGCTTTATTGTGTCGGCTCGCCGGCTGGAACAGGCTGCTGCCCGGCGTGCGGCAGCTGCGCGGGGCGCTTCTCCGGCGCGGTGCTCCCGGCCCAGGGCGCTGCGGGCCCGCCGGGCTTTGTTTCGCTTAGCAACGCCTGCCTGGCCGCGGGCGGGGCAGCGACCGCCGGAGGCCTCCGGCTCACCGCAGCCGGGCTCGGCGCCGGGAAGGGGCTCCCGCCCGCCCACCGCAGCCGGGCTCGGCGCCGGGAAGGGGCTCCCGCCCGCCCACATGAAGGTGGCGGCGCCGGGCCCGGGCGCCGTCCTGCCCAGGCTGTGCCGCGCCCCGCCGCCCCCCAGCCCGCGCCCCGCGGGCAGGGCCGGCCGGCCCCCGCGCCCGGCGGACAAGGAGCACGGGGGGCGGGCGGGCGCCAAGGGGCCGCTCATCACCCTGCCCGACATCGGGGAGGAGGCGGCGGCGGCGGAGGGCGAGGAGGCGGCCGGCATCCCACGGCACCCCGCGTGAGTGCTGCCCCCAAACCTGAGGGGAGAGGGGAGGGGTGCGCCCCTCTCTGCAGTGGGTTCCCCCCACCTGGGCTTTTCTGTCTGTGGTGCTGGTGCCCCACATCTCCTTGCGCAGGGATTTCCTTCCCCGGGTGTGTGCCAGAGGTAGGGAAGCGCTCCTGCTCGGGCAGAGAGCGAAGCGCTGGAGCGCCCTCGGGGGCCCAGGGAGCGGGGATGGCCGTCAGAGCGGCCCCGCACGGGCCGGGGAGAACTGGCCCGTCCCGAGGGAACAACGCGTGGGATGCGCAGGGAGAGCATCCGCGGTCCAGAGGGAGCGCACGGGGTGTTGAAGTTGGCAGGGATCGTGAAGGTACCGCGTGTAGGTGTACGAGTTGTGTCAACTCTGCCTCGAAGTTGCAGCTGCGCATCAAAGTAGACATGTCATTCGCTGTCTCGTAAAATTCTGAACTGTCAACAACCAATTGTGAAACTTGGTTTGGATGCTTCTGTGCTTAGTCGTCAAACTACACCTTGCAAATGTTTAGGTTTTGCTGCAGATAAAAGAAGCCTGTTAAATGTGTGTGATGTAGGATCTGGTTGGTGATACTGTTGCCCAAAATGTGGACAAAAACTTTCGAGGCAATTTAATTGAGGTAAAGCAGAGGAGTTCTTTACTGTAAAGCTTTTCAAGTTCCAAAAGTATAATGACGCGCGGGCAGCATAGAGGTGATTCCTATTTTTANATCTTGTTTTGACTACAATGTGTATTGTTATCCTAGTCCTGGTCCATGAGGCCTAAATAAATTGTTCTAGTCACTATCTTATTCTTAGCTCAGATGCTCAGGAATGGAGTACAGAGGTAGAAACTGCTAGTTGCTGCTTCAAATATGAGAAGCTATACAGCTACATAAAATATACAAAAATACAAAAATATATACAAATATATATATATATACAAATATACACAAACACAGAAAGTCTTAAAGCATCAATACTTTTCTACAGCGAAGTTATAGTAAAGTGGTTTCTTAGCATATTTAAAACAGAATAGCTTGCTAAAGTAAATCATAGTTGTATTACTCTATTGGTGAAATTTTTCATACTCTTAGCAAAAAAAGAAAGCTGAGTATATGTAATATTATTATTATTACATAAACATCCATAATTGCTGCCTCTGTACTAAACTATGCTAATCTTGGGTATTGCTGACAGTATTTTATTAGGCATTGATAGGAATGAATATATTTTTGAGAGATAAGTTTTTAGCTCTTTAGGACTAAGTCTCTTTAGTATACCGTTAAATTTCCAGTTGGATTTTAAAACCTCTGCTTTTAGTTTGGTTTCCATGTAGCGTAAGATTTAAAGTCAGACCACACATCCTCCCTGATGTACTTTATTTCCCCCTCTTCTGGCCAAGAGCATTTTGTTTTATTCCAGACTAACTTGTATGCTTTTTTAGGCTTAAAATTTTACTGCATCTGTTTAAAACAGCAACTTGTTAATAGGGAGGTCAATTTGGTTTGAAGTGAATTGACAGAGTTCTGTTTAGAAGGTATTTGATGCTTTATATAAACAATAACACAATAAATCAGTGTCATGTGCCCATAATGTCACCCTAATTGCTTCTTTTTCTAGTACCAGAAATAAAGTCAAGTAAAATGCTGTATGAGCTGGTATTCTTGTTGAAGTGCCGATGACTTTTATCATTAGAAAAGAATGACACTCAAACTAGTGGATTGTATTGGAATGAAGAGTAAGCCCTACTACATTATAACTAGTTGTGTGCAGCAAGATGCGTGTTTTGACTTGCTATTGAAACACTTCTAACGGATACCAGCTAATTATTCCCTGTTATACTTTTGTATGCATGGTAGCATTTCAAATATTTTATTCATAGCAGTCAAGGTTATTCTAATAAGGCATTGTCTGTCTTTAAAAAAAACAAAACCAGTCCAGAAAGATGTAGAAGGAATAAGATACATTGCTTTGACAAGGAAAGTCTATACCTCCACATTAGCATTTTTTTAATTAGGTGGTTCCACTTAAGCTTTTAGAAGAAGCATCTTAATTAAATATTGAAAACTTTAGTATTCCTTGCCTACAGTTGAGATTTGAATTGGTGAGTTACAGAATATATTGTTGGTAGTTACACATTAGGAGCTTTTGCTTTCCCAAAGAAAGTTCCTCTGTAACAAAAGTTATACTGCTGTTTTATTGGTATTTAAAATGTTTTAGAATACATTGATGGCCAGTATACTTTCATTAATAGCAGTGTAACTAGGAGTAATTAATAGATGAAAAGATCCATTTTATGTCTTAGTATTTTTTTCTTAGGTGCTGACAAGTTGATAGCAATCAAAATACTGTGAGAATGCCAACAACTACCAACAACTGGTCCCGATACTGTATAGGGCTAAACTGTGGCAGCGCTCTGTGAGATTTTACATTTACTTATTTACTTATTTATAGTGATTTCATATTCTTTTAATCAAATTGAAAGAGCAGTAATGAATAGATCTATTTTTCTTCATAATGGAGGAAACCCACTTTTTTTACTCCTACTTGAAAAAAAAATGTTCTGCTATAAAAATGAACTTTCTTGGAAGGATAATGAGATGATTAATGCTACATTTACCACAATATGCTGATGACGCCAAAATACATAATTCCTTTTTAAGAAATACTATTATTTCTATCCTAACATGTTGCAAGAACTAGAGGAGAGAAGAGCCCTTAAGTGGTCTAAAGTAAAATGGACAAGGCTAAAGTTATGTTTTTTAGGAGTGGGTAATATTTTGTAGAAACTAATTTCACTGCTCCCCATTTTCAGGATAGTTCCAAGAAAGGGAAAAAATGTTTGTGAACTTGGTATGAGAAGCATAGCTTTATCTGTGAGGTGCTAATGTCTTCTGACAACTTTTATTTCTAAGCAGCTCAGGCTTTGGTTTTCAAAATTATTAACTTTGAAAATGTGGGTATAAATAACTTGATGAGCTGCAGAAGAAGGTGAAAACTTTGATTCCCTGTCTCCTAACCACTATAAGCAATAGATCTCTTTCACACTGTAATGCATACTAACCTAGACAGAGCATTGCAGTGTTACTTAGCTGGTCATTTCCATTGTTGTAATGTAGTCATTTGCTACAGTCTATTTTTTCATTGCAAGTAAGTGTAAAAGAGCTCAGAAGTAAGTTTTAGTTTCCTGTGGTACTACACATTCATTTACATCTTCTAGATGGATAGAAATAAAAATAATTCCTAACATTTTGTAATATTATAGATTCATAGAGTGGTTTGTATTGGAAGGGACCTTAAAGATCATTTAATTCCAGTCCCTCTGAAATGGGCAAGGACATCTTCCACCAGACCAGATTGCTCAAAGCCCCATCCAACCTGGTCTTGAACACTTCCAGAGACGGGGCACCCACAGGTTCTCTGGGCAAGTTCTATGTCTCACCATCCTCATAGTAACGAATGTCTTCCTCATATCTGATCATAACCTACCCTCTTTCAGTTTAAAGTGTCCTGCCACTCCAGGCCCACGTAAACAGTCTCTCTCCATGTTTTAACTGCAGGCTCCCTTTAGGTAATAGAAGGCTACTCTGATGTCTTCCCAGGGACTGCTCCAGGTTGAACAACCCCAAATC
Source organism: Grallaria varia (assembly GCA_013396735.1). Taxonomy (NCBI): domain Eukaryota; kingdom Metazoa; phylum Chordata; class Aves; order Passeriformes; family Formicariidae; genus Grallaria; species Grallaria varia. The sequence continues at coordinate 68,173 of VWZG01008285.1, forward strand.
TCTCATCCTGTCCTCATAGGAGAGGTGCTTCAACACTCTAATCCATCTTCTTGGCCGTCCTCTGGACCTTCTCCAGCAGGTCTACATCCTTCTTATGCTGGGAGCCCCAAAGCTAGATGCAGTACTAGCTAATTAACTAGAGAATTAATGTAAAAAAAAAAAAAAGCCTAAATCCAAAGAATCCCAATTTTACTGTGTCCTTTTATTGTTTCCAAATGCTGAAAACTTACTCTTGTGTACATTTAGTATTAGTGTGTGTTATTTGTAAGAAACTAAGATGGCATGTTTACAACTAGACATTTCTGATGCAGTGCTCAGTAAGTGTGATTACTAAGGTCAGCCATAGAAAGAAGAGGAAGGACCCTTGGCCCATATTGTTACACTTAACTGTCATTGAGAACTCTACAGTCTTGTGAGTTGGGGGACTAGAAATGCATTCTACTTTATAATGTCTCTATATTTTTAATCATTAGTTAATGTAGAGTCCAGTGTGTAATTGTTTGTGGGTTCACACTTTTTAGTTTAGCTTTGGCCCATAGTGGCACCAGATCAGTTTTTTTCTCCACCAGTATTTTTGATAAGGGAGAAAATTCTTGCATCCTGCAGTAGTTTGGTGAAATGTTATGGTCTTCTCCATAGCGAGATCATTCCTGTCAGCTTCATCAATCTAGAGGAAATAGAGGTTTCCTGTCTTGACAAATTACAGAATTTGGGATGGAATGAGTCAGTCTTTTCTTGCTGTTGGTATAATCTTGTTGGAAAAGTTTTGATGTGGTGTGAATGTGTACTTGTGCATGTTTGTATGCTATATGGCTAATAAGAGTGGGGATTTCTGAGCTGTTTTGACTCCTTCACTTGAAAACAGATGTTCATAATATGCATGAGTTGGCACACAGACTGTTTTTACCTGATAATTTTCTCTGAAAGGAAGGACTTACATAACCAATACAGGAAGAAATTGGTAGAAATCTGTCTTTTTTCTTCCTTTTTTCCTCTTTCCCCTGTGTTTTTTACAAAGGCATGGTGTAATTAGTTCCTAAAAGCTCTGGAACTATGTGAGGATTAACATAAAGCTTTTTAGCATTTTCTCTAAATGCATACATGCACACACATTTTATACTCCAATCAGGGAGTTTGGAATGTTTCTGGTGATTTTTTTTCAATTCTATAAACTGTAAAGGATAAATCTGAAATAGTATGCTTTAAACAAGGGTGTGTATTAAGTTGCAATGAGATGGTTTAACAATTGATGAGAATATTGTTACCTCGTTTTCTTCGAGATACAAATCTTCATAGTGAGGCAAAACAAAACACAGCGTTCTATTGTATGGTCAGCAAACAACTGTCCATTCATAAATAAAACAGAAGCACACATATTATTTCACAATTTTAGTCAATTAAAAAAATGGGACTACGTATGTGGAGTTCTATCTTAGATCATCAGCACAGCTACAGTACACTGTACTTATCACTCGCTAAAAGATCTCCCAACAGTGCTGAAGTAAATCATTACCTAATGTGTAGCTGATGAGATGGAGTACAAGCAAGTCGTGTGTGCTGTTTTAGAGAATATGTTTGGAGTTCAACACACATTTACAAAGTATGTTTGGTTTATAACCAAGGGAGACACATTCCAATAAAAATATTTAATGTTGCCAGTTGCCCAAAGTCATACTGACCAGCAGATATTTTTAATGACATAACCATTCTGCAGTTCTTTACAAAGAGCATACTGGGAACTTTTCTACACCAAAATGTAAATCCCTATTGATTGTTTATTATGGGTTATTATATGACATGAAGAATCCCAACCTTTTGCCTTGCTTTCTATTTTACAACGTGTTCCTAATGGCTTTCATGTTCTCTCCTTTTTATGTTATTCCCTATCATCCTTCTGCTCACTGACTTTCACAACACTTTCTGAATGTGTGATAGTTTTTTCATCCTTACTCTTTCCTCTTCTGACTAGGTGTGCTGAACTCTTAATAGTCTTCAAAATACATCCTCTGTTAGTCGAGTAGATTCCTCTGGATACATCGGTTACTGTCTCTCTGTCTACTGTCTAAAAAAGTCCTGCTATCTCAACCATCACCAGGGGTTTTAATTAATTGTTCAACCACTGAGTTTAATTTTGATTTCTTTATTATCTTTCTATGACCTGAAATTAAAGTGTACATCATAGTTGTGTACATAATTGTTTTTCTTACTTTGTCTGTTGACCTGTAGATGGACAGACAGCTCAGATGCTGCTGTGCATGTTTATTGAGTTCACAGGTGCTAATCTAAAGTGAAAGCTGCCTAGCTGCTAGCTGATGTAGTGGCATTGTGTCACACAGGCTGCAGCCAGCAAGAAATGCAAGATTAGCACTGCAGCTCGATGTCTCTTCTTATTAATCAGGAAGTGACAGTGTTCATGAGGGATTTCTCATGGATATGCAGGAAGAGATTACCTAACTAAATTCTGTCCATCATCAGTGTGTAATGCCTCTGCTTGGCTGATACTTCTCTGTCCTGGTTTTGGCAGGGATAGAGTTAATTTTCCTCTTAGTAGCTGGCACATTGCTATGTTTTGGATTCAATATGAGACTAATGTTAATAACACACTGATGTTTGGTTGTTGCTGAGTAGTAGTTACCCCAAGTCAAGAACTTTTCAGTATCCCATGCTCTGCCAGCAAGGAAGTGCACAAGAAGCTGTGAGGGAGCATGGCCAGGACAGCCGACCTGAAGTGGCCAAAGGGATGTTCTTTACCACAGAATGTCATGTTCAGTATATAAACCAGGGGAGGGGTGGTGTTGGCTGCGAGGGGCCCATCACTGCTCAGCAATGGACTGGGGATTGGTCATTGGCGGTGAGTGATTGTACTGTGAAATTTCTTGTTTTTTCTTGGTTCAGTTTTGTTTGTTTGTTTGTTTGATTGGTTGGTTTGTTTTGATTTTTAGAGAAAAGGGGTTGGGTTTGTGGGATAGGTGAAGGGTTGTTACTTTGTTCTGCGGTAGTATCTTTCTTCCAATCCAACACTATGGAAGCCATGCTATAGAAAGGATAGAAGAGAAATTTCAAGTCCTCGAGTCTGCTGGGCTACAGAAGCTTTTCACAGTATTATATGACATCTTGACATCTCAAGCCAGGCACGTTTGTGGTTCCAGAGGAAGGAGAAGGGTATTTAGTATACCTGAACATACACAGACTAGGGTCTCCCCATGCTTGTATTGCTCCACTCTGTATTGCTACTGTAGAGCTGCTGCCACACAACCTTTCAGATTTTTTTAATTCAGTGTTCAGAGAGGATGAAGTTCTGTACCTGTTCTCAATGATTTATTATATGTCAAATTTTCTTCAGCAATATATAAACAGAATGGGAAAAAATGGTCTGATCTCTTTGATGTTTTAAAATTATACTAACTGGATTTCCAAATGTACATCATCAGTAATAAGAATATGTAGGGAAAGTTGTGGAACACTTCCAAGTGTTTTGTTAGGGTGCTACTCCCTCTCTGCCTGTTCAGATACTTGATCCTCCAGCAGTAAATGTCTCCTATCAGATACAAAGAAATAAAACACCTTCTCTAAGACGCTAATTAGCATTCTTTTTTATTGCAGTTAATTAAGATGATAGTATTTTCCTTCATGTTGATTAATAATTTTTATTAAGAAGTCAGATTTTCTTCTACAATATCTTGCTCTCTGAAATTGTTTGTATTTCCTAGAACCAAGTATTATACCTGCATTTACATTTTTACAGTGAACCAAGATTAGAGATTGGTTTAAAATTATATCTATGTATATACTACTCCACAAGCTCATGATATCTTAAAGGCTTTATAATTTTGAAATGCATTCAAAATTTGCAGAGGAATAAAATTACTATATACAAATAAGCGTGTCTTTAAAGTTGGAACAGTTTATTGTTACTTTGTTTTGTAAAGATAGGAACAGAACTCAACACAGAGCATGGTGGTTGTCCTTTTTCTGTCCAGAAGCTGCTTAATTTTTGCAATAGCCAGGAGGAGGCATGGCTAGGACCCAGAGGTTATTCTGTATCACCTCACTATCATTTCCCAAGGATGGGGTCTCTTTGGCGGAGGGAGTGGTAGGGTATTGTATTTGTAGGGTATTGTGGAAGGTCTTTCTTTTTGGTGAGCATGTGAATCCATCACCTCTTTCTTGTACACTTTGTCATTAGTATTGTTGCTCTTGCTGTTGTCTTATTTCATTGCTGTTTTCAGTAAATTGCTCTTATCTCAACCCATGATTTTTACTTTTTGTGCCTCCAGTTCTTCTCTCCAGCCCACCTGGGGGAAGGGAGGAGTGAGATGGTAGAGCAGCCTGCGGTTTGGAGAAATTCAGTGGGAACAGTAAATTGTGAATACCATTCTAAAACCATGAGAGTTGTAAAAGCCTTAAATCTATTTCAGGATTCAATATGAAAATGCCTAACAGTAGGCATTCCACAATAACCACTTAAGATGCTGTATTGTATGTACATGTATTATTGTATTACAAGTGGTGGCTTTTCCCTTATACCACTTCTTCAGAAGTAGCTCTGAAGGTGTTGCTCTTAGTGTTGTCAGTGGTTTAAAAAAAAGAAGTAAGTTCACTTTTTTAAAAAATTTTTCTTCACTCTAGATGGAAGGGTACATTAACCCTAAGGGGAATCAGGTCCTAGGGAAAAGAGGTGATTTTGAGGGCAGCTAGTGAATGTTAGTGTCAAACCTCTGGCACGTTCAGTAATGGTCATGATAAAGACGGTGTGTTGCTAGAAGCTTAGAAAGTAGGCCTTTATTGTATCACCTTTCAAGACACATTTTCCTTCTCAATGAGCCATGTCATTTCTAAGCAAACAGGCCAAACATATTGTAGGTGCCTTAAAATAATTTTCTGCAGAAGGGTAGATGAAAATTGTATTAAATTTCCCATGATTCTGTTTCATTTACTGTGCACCTATTGGCGTTACCTCAGATAAACTACTTCAGGGATGTCTTTTCAAGATATCCTAAAATTATCTTGACTTTGAGAAAGCTGAGGTGTAGGGACTGTAAGCAGGAACATTGTTGTCATCTACCTTGATTTAGTTTGTATTGCCACAGTAAGTGATTGAATGCTCAGCCCAGGTGACTTCTTTCAACAGCTGTAAAAGCCACTGGATCTGTCTCATGAAAGGTCCAAACTGCTGAAGGAGGAATTCAGTGCTGCTGTATTAACTAAGTTCAGCCCTGAGCACTGATGTTACACTAAGTCTTCAGATTTGACTTCCTCTAGGATTTACCAACGATGTTCAGTACTGCTTGTCATACTTAGCACTTTGTGGTCACTGAAGTTGTTGGAAAGGGGTAAGAGTGCACTTATCTTCCTAAATGTCCTCTGAGTCTGTGGAAAAAAGATGTGTTTTGTCAAGAAATACAGGGAGAGTGTACCATGGTTGACTGCAGTCAAGTTGGACAGATGACTACCTGACCTAGAGGGAAAAGGATAGGTGTATTTCGTATGAACTCAGTGTTTTCTAAGGTATAAATATTCAACTACAATGCTGTGTGCTGGATTATTTTTATTTTCTTCTTGCTTATGAGCAGATGTACTTGCTCTTCCAGGAGAGGCTTTTGGCAGATGCCAGAATTTATGTGGTGGAGCTAGAGATGAATGGAGCTGACAACCTCTGTCAGTGGAGCTGACAACCTGTGCTCTGCTCTGGCACCTGTGCTGTGGAAGATCAGTGATGTGCACGGGGATGGCTGGGAGGAGAACTCAGTTAATTAGCAAGGAAAATTCTTTATTCGCCACATAACTTACGTTCATCTGTGAAGGCGAGGGAAACGCCCTCTCTCCGGGCTGAAAGACCGCAAACTGGGCCTTTTTTGGCCGCGCGCTGAGAAGCGAGAGGTGGGGCAGATGTACAGCGACCCTTTCAGGCTGAGCCTTTAGTTTTGCCATCGCCCCCTTTGGGGGCGGCCTTGCCCAGGGGTGTGGCGGGGGCGCCGCGGGCGCTGCGAGCGGCTGCCCGCGCCTCCCGCCGCGC
>VWZG01008285.1:74406-92752 GCA_013396735.1 Grallaria varia
GGGCCCGGCGGGGAGGTGGCCGCGGTTGGGCTCCCGTCCCGGCGGGGCGGCGGGAGCGCTGTCGCGGCGGTGTAGGCGGGCAGCGCCAGTGCTTCGCGCTGTAACCATTGAACGCTCGCAACTGCGGAGCCTTCGGCGAGGGCTTGGAGCGGTCGGGAGCTGCTGCAGCTGCCGGAGCTCGCTTGCCAGCGCAGGTGAGGCGATGCTGTGTATGTGCTGGGAGGGGTTTTTACTTTCGTTTTATTTTATCGCAGTAATTTCCTCTCCAAGGAGTCGAGATGTTGTACAACAGCGTGCAGTGAAATAATGTGGCAGAAACTATTTTGCGCCATTTCACATGAAAGCAAGAGGGGACAGCCTTGAATTGCGCCGGGAGGGAGCTGGATATTAGGAAAAAAAATCTTCACTGAAAGGGTGATCAGGCATTGGAACAGGCAGCCCAGGGAAGTGGTGGAATCACCGTCCCTGGAAGGGTGCAGAAAATGTGTAGATGTGACTTAGTGGTGGACCTGTCAGTGTTTAGTAGTTGGACTGGGGATCTAAGAGGCCCTTCCCACACGTAGCGACTCCTTGATTCTGTGTGTTATACCTTATGTGTTGTTTTCTGGAGAAGATCCATGAAATACTGGTGGTGGTATTTCTGGGATTTTCGTGTTTGTAGGTTCAGGTTTCCTGCAAAACCAACTGCCCCCAGCCCCCCGGTCTGCCAGGTTCTTTGGGAACTCAGAAAGTTAAGAGATACAGGTGGTCCCATCAGTACAGTTAGCTTGAGTTGGCAAAAGTCTGTCAAGTAAGTAAAGCAGCTGGAATACAAGAGGAAAGGATTCTTGCACAGGCAAATAACAACGGTATGAACCAGAAGGTAACAGTAAATTGTTTCCTCCTCCAGTGGTGTTTCATGGGAATCTGCCTTGGGCATTTTTGAGCTAATTGACCGGGTAAAGACATGAACAGTGAAGTGTGGAATCTTGGTGGTGATATTAAGCTTTGGAAAAGTACTAAGAACGAAGATCAGCTATGAAAAAAAATTGAAATACCTTATAAGGCTGTCTGAGCAATAATGTGGCAAATAAAAAGACAGAGGGAGATGTACAGGAACAGAAGGAAACAGCATTCTATGCAAAAGATGGGCTGTGAGATAATTTTTACTGCCTGGGAGGTAGATCTTGGTGTTTTAACAAAATAAGCGCCAGCCATGGGACTGGACTGCATGAATTTTCATAGAGCCTCCTGGTGCTGACTGGCTAAAAGCAGATGCTTAGGAAAGCAGTAGGATGTTTAGAGCAGAAACATGCAGATGTTTTCCACTGCTGTTGTAAGAATTTGCAATTTAAGGTCTTCCCTAATGAGAAGTTCAAACTTGCAGTAGGTTTTTGGTGTCTTACTAACCAAAACGTAGGACATGTGATGTGGTCCATTTGAGTCGGGAGTTAGATTTTGACGTATGTATCTTTGTAGTATGTGTCGTGGCATGACAAATACCAGGATAAAAAGAAGACAGAGCAATCCTAACTATTGCAGGGCCAGTCTACAGTTCTTGTCTTAAAAAATGAAGAAAATTCTTCAACTCTTAGCTCTTTTCTTATAGTTACTCATCCACAAATGTACTTTGATGCAAGCATGCTGCTGTTCACAGTTATGACCTGAGGATTTTATGGGATGAAAATAGGAACTTCCACAGGTAAAGCAATTCATTGTTACACAAGTGTTTCAGAGAAACACTTTGACACATATGTGTATGTTCTGAAGAGGTGGGCTTAGCATAATGATGACAACATTTAGTGGGATTATAGTAATCTTTGATTATAAAGTTTCTATTAAAAAACCCCCATGCCCAACAACCCCCCCTAACCTCCCCGAACAAACAAAAAAAATACCTTCATTGAAATGTATACTAAAGCAGTTTTAGTAAAGACTAATGTTTGCTTGGCACCTTACCTGTAACTTCCTTTTATACAGAGAGACAGCTGAGAAAGTGGACTCTATGTTAATGATTGAACAGAAACACACAAATAAATTACTCTGTGGGCAATTACTGGTTTGTGCCTTTGCCCAGTTGTTGCAGAAGTGAGGTGCTGCTACATTTGTGTGTGCTTTGTGCAAAGTTTAAACTACACAATTGAAGGATGATGCCTGTCGAGTTAAACAAGTCTATTTTAAAACTATGTAGTTTGTTTCAAGCAAATGTTTGTGTTGATGGATAGGATTGAAGAATTCGACAGAGTAATTCTCTTTCCCCCCTCCTCCTTCTCCGTTGAAGTTGTGAATTAACTTTATTGAAAATTATGGAATGATGTGTTTCTGTGTTTACAGGAAGGGACTGTCCAGAAATTCCACAAATCGGTGTCTCTCTGGAAAAAGTGGAGAGTCTCTTCCATCAGTTTTTGCAAAAAATGTGCAGGAAGCCATTGACAACTATACTTGGTATGCATGTACTTCTGTATTTCATTAATGCACTTTTGACTTAGATATTTCAAGATTGGCATTGATTTTCATGAGTCATACTTTTAGTAATTCTCATGGATAATAGCTATTGCACAGTCTAATTCAGGGTGTAGATTGACGTAACCCATTTTTAGAGAGTTTGAACTTTACTCCTGTTATGGATTTGAGTATTAGACCGTAGTAAAGGGCACTGATTGAGTCTGGAAGGAAAATCAGACTTCATGATTCAGTTGAAATCATGCTCATCAACGTTGCAGGTTAATTAACTTCGAAGGAGTTTCATTCCAGATGACTCTGGTTAGAATTTCCCTGGCCTGCACATCTGATTGCTATTGCTTTCCCTGCATCCCAGGGTGGGTGGAAGCTGGCAGGGACCAGCTAGGGCTTTGAGAGCTTGAATGCCGGAGCTCAAGATTTAAAGTACACACGGTTCAACAACATAAGACACTGCATACAGATATATAACTCAGTGGTATTTGAAACATTTGAAGGGATCTTATGCTTAGTTTTGTGGAATTTTTCTTGTGGTAGCTTCTAATGGAATTAGAAAAAGTTTATATTACCTTTAACGTGTGGTTTTCCATGGGATCACTAGCTGACTGGAGAAACCAAAATAATTGTTAGAGTTGGAAATGTAGGTGTGTATATATTTTCAAATACATATACACATATATATGCGTATTTTTTTAGTGCCCATACAGTTGCAATGATACATATGTATACAAAAGCATAATAGTGTAGAAGGAATTACCTTTAAGGCAGTAAATGGTACTAACAGGAACATGTGTTCATAGCAGTCTACTTGGAAACATATGCTTGCATCTCTTCACCTCAACAGGAATATATATTGGTGTCCATTTACATGATTTGCTGCTTTATTTAAAAAATGTTTATGCAGAAAATAATTGTATTTTTCATTTTAATTTGTCTTATTTTCAGTGAAACGCTTTCATCCCTTTCATCTAGTGGTTGTACAACACCCACGGAGTTGAATAATTCTTGGTCTGGAATAAACAGCTATACTACTGGTTTGTCTACTGAAAGAAGTTCGGTTTACTCCTGGAGGGATGATGTATGTCACAGAAACTTTTACAGTTCCCTTTCTTTAAATATTGTAGAAAAGATTAAATTTAATGAAAATGGGCATGAAGCACTTCATCCATAATAGCCTAATGATTAAGTGTATTAACTAAATATTTTAAATATAGTTTTGTTTGCAAGTTGGTATCAGTGCAGCTAATGTGTAACAAAAATGGAATAAAAGTATGAAATTATGAAGTTTGAGAAAAACAAACCTGTTTTACTGAAGAAGGTAGGCTTTGTTTTGTGAGTCCAACAGAATGATAAAATATGTGTTTTCAAATACTGCATAGTGTAGGCAATGTCTAAATTGAATCATTCTCAATGTTTTTAGTTATAAAATATATTCATGAACATGTGTATAAATTTCCCGGCCTCGGTAAATATTTAACTGTTACATAAACTCAATTCTGTTTGTAGGTGATGCAGGGAGAGATAATACCTGTTATGGAGGCTGACCTCTGAGGCATGCCTGGTCTGGTGCAGGCTGGCAGTGTTGAATAAATCCAAAATCATTGCAGTTCCTGCCACTTGCATTTTAAAAAGCCTTCCATGGCTTGTAGTGGTTGTTCCTAACCTTTAGGGTACTGACCCCATCTATTGCTGTCAGCTCTTCAGGAGAAAGCCTCACTCTGGATTGTGCAATAACCTGTGTGAGAGTTATTTTCTCCTTCCTTTTCAGTGTGATCCCTTCTGTAGCCTTGAGTGCTTTGAAGCATTCAACTGGAAGTCAACAAGCGTGGTTTGGGCCCTGAGTATTACCACTTCTTTTAGTGTATCAAAGTATCCAGTGCAAGTGGCAAATGTCATTGTGAGCAGTGCCCCAGATGAGGAATCCTCAGCCACTACATCACTGGATAAAATCAGGCAGTTCTCTGCTATTTTCATACGTGTCTGTGCTCACCTGTCTCTGGTTGCACTGAGTTGTAGGTTCAGTGAAGAGGTATTGGAAGGGCGTTTCTCACACTGTCTGTTTCCTAAGGTCATGCAGAAGGAAGGTGCTCCCTCTTCGTCCTCTTGGCATTTTAATCAGAAAGGGAGAGCAGTGCTTGAAAGAGTGGGGAGCTTTGGTGCCATGGGTCCCAGAGATGCAGTGTGCATGCTTCATGTTGGAGCAGGAAGCAAGCTGGGAGTCCAGACACCTTATAACTGTTTTTTTTCCTGTTGGCTAATCCTGTACAGCTGTCTGTTATCTGTTAACATCGTAGAAATGTAGGCTTCTAGTTCCTTTTTGTTTAAATCAGCTTGCTCAAGTCACCTATGTGTTTTTTTTCTTTTTTTTGCATTGTGATGTATAAATTGTGTGTCCAAAGTAAATAGTCTGAACATGCATTCTAACATGCCCAGACAAATTGGTTCAGGTTGTTTTGTTCATTATATATTGTGGTAATTTTAGTATATGTGCATGTTTGCTAACAACTTAACTTTATAATATATAGGAATTCGATAAAGGTAACACAGACAGAGTGCATCAGTTATTTTGGGAGATTGATGAAATGCTGTTTGAAGGAAAAGTGACCCCCCAAACACAGAACCTGCAGGTAGAATGTGCAGATTGGGTTGAACGATTTCCTCATCTAAGGTAACGATATTTTTTGCTAGTACTAGTTTTAATCAGTTATCATTCTAAATTGAATTTTTGGGATATCCTCTTATGGATTGCTCTTCATGTATGGTGTCACCAGCACTTGCGCATTTAACTCTGTAGCTCTGAACTGTGCCATAGGTGCACAGTAACTCTGGGAAGTGGTGCTTTAGCAGCTAATCATTTTGCTTAATACAGTGATTGCAGGCAAAGGTATTTTATCAGGATGTAATGAGAAAATAATAATGCACCATTTTCATAATGACTTTTTTAAAATAAAGAATATGTCTTGTAAATAAGTAATGGAAAATGAAGGTGACCACATGCCTTGCGTATACTGCACAGCCGCAGTGTTCACCTAGGCCATGTAAAACAATGTGTTATATTAACCCAGCTATAACCAATTGAATAGGTATGAGGATGCATACATGATTAGTGAGACTTGCTTTGCATAGATGTGCAGAATTTCTAGGCAGCCTGATGACTGCTTCTTATAACACAGGGGACAAATCAGTGTTGTTCTGCATTGTACTGTCTTGTCTTTGTAAATGATGGCATGACATTCTTTGGTTACTCTTAAGCCATTCTAAACATAGGCCTGCATGTGTATTGACTGTCTTCTAGTCAATAGTTTGTTAACACCACTACAAGGAATGCTGTCAATAACTGTGGTATGCTTTTAGGTAATTTGCAGAGGCTTGGTACGTTCAATATAAACTAAAATCAACTAACAACGGTTGTCACATTTTGTCAGGAAAAAGAATTGTTAAATAAATCTGAGGCAAATTTTTACTAGCATCAAACCATGCTTTGCCTTGTTTAGATACTGTGAAAATTAATAGACCATGCATAAAATGGAGACAGGTTTTAGTGCTGTGTTACTCAGTCAAGATATTGAGTAATTTTTCTATATTTTTAGGGTGTTTTTACTGGATAGAATTTATTTTAAGTTATTCCCTGTGCTTAGGTTTTTTTGAATCAAATCTAGTGCTGGCAATATCAACCAAGTCCAAGCGGTTGAAAGTGAATTGAAGAAATCTGGGAGATTCTGCATTATTTGCTACCAAGGGTTGTGGTACCTTCCTGTGGTTTAAAAAGAAAACAAAAGTTATTTTCATTTATCAAGATTAAACCTTAAACCTCTGTTTGTGTTGGTTAGTTACTCAGAAGAATAGCCTCTGGGATGCCAGGTTTATTTCTGAGTTGTGCTACAAATTGCTTACTGGCTGTCCTTTCTTTGTGTTTTTTTAATTTGTAAAACAACTGTGTTGATATATGAATATGTGGCTTAGCATGTGGGAATAAATATACTTGAGAATTGTCATCAGTAAGAGAAATATCAGATCTATTAAAGGGATTGCTTTTTGTTCTTGGCTTACAAAGTGAAATGTGGAAAAGGCTATTGCTTAGAGCTTCGTGTGGCATACGGTGTTACTCTCTAAGAGGTAACATGTTCAGGCGAGTCTGAACATTTCTGCTTGTGCTACAAATTTGGCTGGCAAATTCTTTTGAGAACCCTTGTGAATTCTAGTGAAAAAAATTCAGTAAGCAATGATTATTAAACTATACTGTGTTCATAAATTATTTTACAGCATAATTTTGTGTATATTTATTGGAATTGCTTTACTTTTTCTCTCTACGTTATGCATGTTGGAGTTCCTGCATTTTCTGAACATTAATTCTAGCCTTAACTTTCCCTGTAATCCCTGTAATCCCCATCAGTTGCCCTGTTGGATGCTGGAGTTGGATAATGAAGGCATAGCAGATATTATTTCTCTTCTGCATCCATTTTTACATGTTTCTTACAGAGTTTTGATAAGAAAGGAGGTGTGTTTACTTTATCTGCCTTTAGAACAATCTAACAAGTTTGACTGTTTGCTCTTAAAATTTATAAACTAGAATCTCAGTTTGTGTAAATCAGCTTAACTTCAATGACTTAAACAGTAGGTGATGTTAATGTATTACACAAGGCTCTGGCCCTTCCAGGAATTGATTTTCAAAGCATATGTAAAATATGTATGCTTTTGCGTTGATGTTGGCAGGTATTTGTATTCTGGATCTTTGCATATGGTGTAGGTTTCCATCTAAGATACTGCTTGTTTCTCTTTTTTATTCAGGGTTCTAGGAAAGCAGCTCCTAGTGCCAAATGATGAAGGCTTTCAGCATTTTCAGAGCAGAAATGCCGCCTGTGTGGATACTAAGTGCTTGCCTGGCCTCTGTGAATGTACTAGTAATACAAAAGAGTATGTTGATTTTCTTAAGTTTTCCTTTGGTCTTCCCCTTTCAGAAGTATGTACAAATACTACTTTTGTATTACTGAAATGTGTCAGTATAATTAAATATGCACTTTTTTCTTTCTTTGAATGCTTAATTCTCATTTTGTTGGTATTTTTTTCAGTCTCTGCATTTCAGGCTCTAAACTCATCCCAACAGCATGCCCAGCATATAAATCACTGGATTCAAGTTCCACTGGGAACTCAGCCATGTATTCCTTCCTGGAAGAAGAAATCTATGATATGGATGGAAAAATAGAAGAATATCTTGCCTTCGACAGCAAGGAACTGTAAATAATAGATATATGTATTTTTGAAGAATATAATGAAAAGTTATCAGTGAACCCAGTCAGGGTTCATAAACTGTGTTTCTCTTCTGTAAGATACAGTTCCTTCTGTCCCTGTGTTTGGTAGCACAGTGGTCAGAGCACTCACTGAGCATGTGGAAGATTAGGTATGTTGCCTTTCCAGTGGTTCAAAACTCACATCTTCCATATCAGAGGAATGTGTCTTAACCACTAGTTGTTTTGAGGTGTTTGGTGCATGGAGATTAAATAAAACGAATATTTAATTTTGAGACAGGGTGGAATGAAGGCATCCCTTCTCCCCAAGTGAGTGCCTTGAGCAGCAGGTTGTTCAGGATTATTACACTGCACGTGCTCTCATTGTCTGCCCTAATGAAGAATTTTACATTCTTTCAGTGTGGTGCATATCAGCTTTGTGAGGAGAGCTGCAGGTTGCAACCTGCTTTTAGAGCACTCTTGTGAGGGACAGGAGTCACGCAGTAATCTTTTTGACAGCCTAGGTTTCCTCTGAGCCAGTTGAATGTTCCAGCAGCTAGGCTACTGGGTGGAGGAAAGATCATAATGTACTGTTTACTAAAAGGCCTCTATGAGAAGAAAACTTTGATAGGACTAGTTGGGTACAGAGCGTAGCTTTTTGTGCTGAGGCCTTATGCACACTCAGGACAAAGACACGGTTTTCTGAAAACCCGAGGAACCAGACTGAGTCCCTTTCAGTCCTGTTTTTTGAAGGAGAGGGCTGGGCTTGCTGCCTGTAAGAATACTCTGAGTATTCCTCTCTCCTCATTTTGCTAAGTAAGCAAACTTAATCTTGGAGGGAGACTTGTCTGAAGGTGTGTTTCTCTCCTTTGTGCCTCCTTCATATGCCTCTTGTTTTCTTCAACTCTGAAATACCTTGTTCTTCATAACTAAAACATTAGGCATTAAAAAAACTGATATGAAAATAGCTTGGTCATACTGTGGGTTGTACCACTCAGCTACATCTCAGTTGTAGTAAAGAATTGTGAAGTTCGGTTTGAGGAAGAAATGAAGAAGTGACTGAGAGGAGAAAGGGAGATAGTAGAAACCAGTATGAATTTGGAATCAACTTTATGATCTCCAAAAAAAATGCATTCCTTAGTAAGAAATATGATGGCATTAAAAGAAAAAAAAAAAGGTTAAAACTTCCTTCCTGAGAGGTGTATTAGAAGACCAAATTAGGAAATGTTGCTACAGTGCGCTTCCCTAGTAGAGAGGAAACAGAAAAAAAAAAAAAAAACCAAACCAAAAAATGATAACTCTCCTCACAGTAGTGGAAAGGAAGAAGGTATGTGTAAGGCTATGGGCTCTGCTATTCTTGTCAGGCTGCAGAAACCCTTAAAAGTTGTTTTGTCTTTGATCAGTGGTGGAGTATTGTAGATGTGCGTAGGTACACAGTGTGATGAAAAAGGAATTTTTTACGTGATAGTCCTCCTGACTAAGGCAACAGCTAATAGTTCATTTATGTTACTGTGAGAAGCATAGGATTTAGTCTCAAATGACTATGTGCCATATATAAAGCTTTTTCCTAGAGCTGCAGATCTTTCTGTTGTGATGCCCTAATGGGATTTTTTAATTTTTCAACTACAAGCAAGAAAAAAAGAAATCATTGTATGTGTTTGATAGGTTCTGTTCCCATAGGTGCATTGGAATTTGAATTTTTTGGTGATCTGCAGCTGACTGCCTTTTCTTCTGTATGTATGTTTCTGTATTGGAAGGAGGGGAAAAAAAAAAGTCAAAACCCGTGAGAGTTCTTTTGAATTTCTTTCTTTTATTAGTGATGACGAGAGTTGGGAACAAAAGAAAATGGGTCTTTCTGAGAAGAGGAGTAAGCGTGGCATTCCCCCTGTTTCTCCCAATGCCTGTATCAAAGATGCTGTGGCTTCTGAAATATTTGATCATATCTGGAGGAGTGTCATTGGAATATTGGAGGAACTGATTAAAAAAAATTGGGAAACTAGTATCCCAGGTATCTGGTATTTTCAAATATGGTGTTTATTGTATCTAACTCAGAAAAGGGATTCTCCCCTACCCCCTTAAAATAACCAAGTTTTCCAAGCATTATTTAAGATAACCAGTGCTGTAGCACTTGCCATGAGAATGCTCACACATACACACACATCTGAAATAAAAACTTCCATATTAATTTTCAGGGAGTTTTTTATGAGAGGTTGGAAAAAAAAGGAAAAGTACTGACTGAAATAGCTTCATTTCTGGAGAGCATGTTTAAAAAAATAAAAGTTTTACTTACTGGCTTGAGATGCAAATTGATTCTGTTAGCAAGGGATCACTGATGATGTATGATCTGAGTCTGAAACCTAGGAACCAAAGTCTCCTAGTCCTCATTGTTTGAACTTTGTTAATGAAAAGAACCCTTAGGTAGATTGTTAAAGTGAGACAGACAGTCTTGCTGACATGCAGGAGCTCATGAGTTTACTACAGGATAAAAAAATGGTGATGCATGTAATTCTATTTTATGTTTTCATATTCTATCGGTCTGTAGCGAGGAAAAGCAAAAGCTAGGAAAATTAACTAGAAGAGAAAATGTATTTATTTTGCATGTGTCATCTTTGGAGGCTGAGGGAAATTTCCATTCTTTCAATGTATTTTAAAAGGATAGAAATAATAGAAGAATACCTGAGGGTGGGGTTTGAAAGTTACCTCAAGTGTAAGGTACCTTGAATATAAGAGGATAACAAAGTAAGAAATGGCAAAATTTCTCAGAATGCTTGCAGCATCAGAATTTAACATTTCAGGTGTTACTGAAATACAGAAGTTGCTTTCACATCACAGGTGAATTGTTTAGCTCTCAATATTACAGTTCAGTGAGGATAGCGTGGTGGTATTATGATAGATTTGCTCTTTTATCTCTTTGAAGGTCATAAACTTACGACAAATAGCTAGTTACTAATGTATCTCAACTAGGAAGAAAAAGAGTTCGTATTTATAATAAGATGGTAGTTTATACCCAAATGAAATGGTGTGTAGCTGCTGTCAGACAAAGACAGTATCACTAGACTTTAATATATATGTTTAAATTTTTTTGCTGCTTAAAAAGAAAAATCTTTGGAGCTTTTTAAATAAAATTTCAAAAGTCTTAGCAATATTTTCTTAAATACCTGCCTCCAACTCTACCTGTGTACACAAACTTGTATGTCAGTGTCAGAGAAAGCATAAACAAATGGGAATGCTTTTAGAAAAGTATAATTTATGATAGATTTTTAAATAACATGGAAACTTAAAACTATATGAAAGTCTTTATTTACTATGAAGTGTAATATTTTTTGAACCCCAACAAATGATGGCTGGTAAACAGAAAATTCTTCTTATTGCCTCTACCTTTTTGTTGCTGTGCAGAGTGTAACAAAAAATTGGAAAAACTAGAAAAACTGCCACATTTGCCAGTCATTCATATTATGACAGATGCTGAGAGCTTTCCTCTTTCCAGAGGCTCTGAAGCACGAAGTGTGTCTTTTGGATCTCATTCTGTTTCATCACAGGTAAAAATAAAAAATTACTTTCTGTGAAATGATGTTCTTTTTTTCTGCAAACCTTGGACAGTCTTGGTTGAAACTTGCAAAGCTTTTTTTTTAATTCTTTTTTTTTTTTTTCTTCCATAGCAGTTAGGTGTACTTAAAGTCATCTAGTATAAAATGGGATGTGGAATCTTTGTTTATTGCCACTTCTTTTTCTTTGGTGGTTCTTAAAGGTGCCGTTTACCACTAAGATATTGCTGCAGTTGCTTTACATAGAAAGTCTTGTTAGACTGCATTCCGTCCTTAGAGACTAATTTTGCTTTATTGTGGCCTGGTTATTTCTTCTTGGTAGAATTAAAAAACCAGACCAGGCTCTTCCCTGGACTGCAAGGATGTGAAGTTGCAACTTGAAGTGCTTTAGTCATGACCCTCTGAATTTCAGACTTTCTCATTGCTTCTCTTTGCCTCCTGTGAAAGGGACTCTGCAGTACATCCACCAGCATGTTGGCACTAGGCCTTACCTGTCTGTGGAAGCTCATGTTTATATTGATAAAATGTCTCATTTTGTCCTTGTTGCCTTCTCCCTCTCTCACCTGTTTTGCATATATGTTTCCTTTTTCAGCCACTGTTTCTGGTTTTTTTCCTCCTGTGTCTGTTGAGTTCAAGTGACTTCATTCTCTTTCATCTGCTCTTACTTCATGCTTGTTAAGCAGTGAGATAAGAAACACAGAAAAAATAGCACAGCAGTATTGGTTCTCCCTGTTACGTGCTTTGTTCTGTAGTGGTCCCAGCAGCTTAGCTAAATAATGCCCAGACTCTGTGTCCTGTGTGGAAGGAAAATGGAAACTTTGGAGAATCGAGCTGTCTTCAACTGAAGCATACTGTAAATTGAGATGCAATTCAGTAACTAAATTATGCAAGTCATATTCGTCAAAATCTGTTTAAAATAAGCAAAATTACATAGTTGCCCCGTCTACTACTGAGAATTCTATTAAACCATCTTAATAGAAACTTTTCTAAAAAACAAGTAAAATATCTCTTGCTTTTTGAGGTCTTCCTTCAGAAAAAAAAAAAAAAAGGTTAATGCATAGTTGTTGCTTTTAATAGGTTCATCGTATCTCCAGCAACTGCTGCAGTGATTTGAATGGTGTGATGACAATTCAGGCAAAACCACTCCAACAGAGGCATGTTGCCAGAGTAGAAAAAATACAGTAGGTTTTGATATCGACCTTTTCAAATTATGATGTAATTCACACTACATAGAAAGTGTTTTGCAATTAGAAAAAGGCAGTAAGAAGGCAGTGATCTTGTTTCTGTGTAGTACTGATGTGGTAGTGATGTGCAGAGGTTGAAATGATATGCTGTTAAATACTTTTTTTTTTTGATCCTAATTCCTTATTTCTTTCTATTTCCCTAGGAATGATCAAGAAGACAAACAGCAGAGCGTTGCCTCCAGTGCTCCCAATTCAGCACATGCTAGGTTGGGGAGAATTTCTGATAACAGTGTTCTCTCATCATCCCGAGCACTGCTGGCATCTTCTAGGAAACTACCAAACCATCGTAGGTTACCTTCTCTTACCTCTGACCAACTCTGCTCTAAAGTTCCTAATGTGTACAGTGAGGAAATCCTTAGAGGGACAAAATTGTGAGTTTTTCATTTTATTCCTTGCTTTTCTCAGAACTTTACTGAAAGTTCACCAATGAAGGATTTAGCAAAATACTTCAGAGCTAACTCACCATTTGTTATTAACTCTAGAATTTGAAGGGAAAAAGAAGGCAATCAAAACCATGGTTTTTTTTGAGGAAAGGCATTTGTTTTATTTTTTAATTGCTGTATTAGGTGCTGTTACTTTTTGTAGCTAAGCTCTATAAAGAAATAATTTCATATTACTTCTGTGAAGAAGTTTGTAGTATGAATTTTCCTGAAAGAGGAACACTTAAAATTCTGTAGGATTGCCAGCTCAGATCGTTTGTCTTCTGCTCGTGCACCTGCAACCCGGAACAAATTACCACCAATAAATTCTGAGGCTGTTGAACAGTATCTTTCAGTACCTCGACTGCAGCAGAGCTCTGTAAGTTGTGTTCATTTTTGTGCTGGTGAAGAAGCTATTTAGAATTAAATTGCTCTGTGTCATTGGTTGAAATGAGCAGTTTTACAGTTTGTGTTGGTTCGTATTTAATACATGATTTTAACATGCTAAAGTGTGTTCCTTTGGGGTACAATTACAGTGCAAGAGAAGCCAGTTTAAAACCTCAAGTCACAAACAGTTCATAGTGGAAAGACTTCTTTGACAACAGAAAAACCTGATTAAAAAAAAGAGAAAAACAACAAAGCAGCAAGATAGTAACATGGCAATTGTATGCATCTGGACTTAAATACCTCCTTTCAGTGTTTTATTTGCTAATACTAGGTTATAAGAAGTAGAAAATTATGCTGACTGAAGTAGAAAAGGATACCAACTGAACAAAACAGATCCTACTATACTGGCCTATTTTTTGAAGATTGGAGAAGTCATAAATTACCAGAATGAAAGTAGCTTGGCATGTTGATATTCTTATTCTTCTGAATAGTGTTTTGAGTTGAGACAAATGTAAAGTCTTTTATTATCTTAATTCATATTAGCCTTTGGGAATTATAGACTAATATTAGGGAACAGTCTCACGTCTGTTTGAAAAACATGAATACCTAAAATTCATGCTTTTGGTTAGTGAAAACATTTTTCTTTTCTCCTTGTGTACTTTTTTTGTGGCAAAAGAAAAAAAATAACTGATTCAATTGCTGTGTTCTCTTAATGGACTGTTTTAATTCTCTCAGCATCAAGGACGATATGCTCTTAGCAGAGTGTCAAGTGCAGTGCCTGGCAGGACAGAGCAACCGCCACTCAGAGAAAGAACTGTTACCGTTAATCAATTTTCAAGGCCCAACACAACTCACACATTCAGGGTATGTTACAGTGTAAGTGGGGACATGGAAAAGGGAAGAAACTTTAATTCATGCCTGCTCTTTTTCTTTAGAAGGTGTAGTTTCTGGATCCTTCCTGATTTTGGATGTACAGGGATTCCTGCTACCTGTAGGGAGGAGAATGTTAAAAGTCTTGGGGAGGGTGTGGGACTGTTGTCTGAGGAAGAATTTTTTTTCAAGACGAATGGATCAAACTGTTCCTTTGAGTGTTGTATCTGTATTAGAGGCGTGCAGCCTTTCTTTGAGGGAGTCTGTGTGCTAGAGGTGTGCAATTTTAGTGCTGCTTGGAGCTTTGCACTTTGGTAGGATTCAGTCTGCTGGACTAGATCATAAAAACCATAATCAAACCATTTCAGTAGATAAGTATATCACACTAGCCAATTGTATATCTTTTCGTTTTGCAGAGAGACACACCTCAGAAGAGATCACTGACTCCCATTGATATTGCTAACCACAGAGGGTTGGGTCAAGGATTTTTGATAACAGGTAGGCTTTGGAGAACAAAAAGCCAACAAAACCTATTAACCCATCATGCAGTCAAAAAGTGAAGTGCTCAGTGAGAGCCATCTCTGCATAAGAGATTAACAGGTGTGCTTGGCAGGATCTTTTAGTTTGAAGTTTCTTCTCACTTGGTCCGAGGTAGTCCTAACTCTGATTGGTAGCAATCCTGTAAAGCTTGTTTTTGTTGTTATGACATGGAAGGGAAAGGGTTCCCCTTCACTTCGTCACACTTCGTATCATCTCATCTTTTTATACAGGCTAGGTATTTTTGCAGCTCCTAGAGTAACACCGATGCACAATTGTAAACTGTTCATAAAAAATTTTACTTTAGCTCCCAAATTAGTAAACTTTTTATGTGAGGAAAAAATAAATTTGGAAATTCGCTATTTTAGTATAAGTATAAAAGTCTTATTAAATTAAAAAAAAAATTCAATATTGATTGTAACTGTGTCTTTCAAGCATAATACCAAAAAAGAGCGCAACTCTGTGTGGCTCATTTTGTTTCATTTTTACAGTAAAGCTGGCTGGATAGTTCCTGACTTATTTTATGAGTCCTTGTATGTAAGCAGTATTGTTTTGGAAGTTCCTTGAGTTTAAACAATTACATCATTGGCATAATTATATAAAAGGTGATGTGAAAAAAAAGGCAGGTAAGCAAACATCAGTCTGAGCAGACTTGTGGAGGTAACTCGTACATAAACTTGGAGTGTCATTCAGAAATTATGACAGTTAACAGTGTTTTATATTTTCCAGGCTCACAGCATTACTACAGATCTGTTCAGCGAAATCCTACAAACTCAAGAAAGAGATTTCAGATTGCTTCTTAACCCATTTTAGGAAGAAACAGAAACCCTCCTGTCCGAATGACTGACTGAAGGGCTAAATTTGCCACCTAGTATCTTTGTGTAACAAAGAAGATGTGCAGTATGCTGGTGCCTACAAAGCCCTGCAATCTTCAGGATGCCTGCATTGCCTTCTTTTAAAATTGTCTGACCAGAGGTTAGATTAAAAATTAGCGCAAAATGGAATAAAGGGTTGAGGTGTCTACTATGGTGGAAGCGTTGAGATGCTGTTGCTGCACTTTCTTCTCAGGCATTCCTTCTTTTTATGTCTTTCATAGGCAATTATTATTCTCTGTACAGAAGCAAATAAGTTACATGTAGGCCTTAAAGTCCTGATCTCACTTTTTTGTTTGCTCAGTGTTAAAGATGTTCTAGTCTAAACATCAGTCATACATCAAATTTATACTTTTAAATAAGAGTTTGCAGTACTTCCTCCTTAATGACTGTTTTAACATTTGTCCATTTTTCAGTCTGTATGCTTATTGCAGTTGGTTTCTTACAAATATTGTCTGTCCCTACTTTTTCTTTGTCCTTTAATTCTTTTGTAATGGAATTCAGTCATTGCTTTTACTTACATCGTTCTAATCAGTAGCTATGGGAACTGCTGGAATAAACTTCATTTGCAGGAATTAATTTTTTCCCTGCCAGTCTGAACGTGTTTATAGATGCTGAGCAATCGAACCAGCATGCTGATAGGTCTGTAAGATTGTTCCCAATTCTTGATATTTCTTATAAAATAAAAAAATTTTATTGCACAAATAAATCATCTTTTGAAATGAGAGAGCCTTTAACAAGAAAATATCTACTTAAGTGATGAAAGCATTATTTCATACCTCTGTGTGTAGATCCAAGATTCCAAGAGATTGGAATTGTCTCCTGTCCAGAGATCAAAGCACTGATCAGATCCCTGGTTATTAGTACTGTGTGCATTCACAGACAGGGATTCCTCCTTCCACCAGAGAGCAAGTAGTTGAAATGGATGTGGTTGAAGTGATGTTGAAGGGTAAAGGAAGAAGGAAAGAAAAGTTACTTGCCCAGATTGTGCACTTAGACTAGTAAAAGTTTCTTCTACTCAGAAGCTAATACCAGTTCTCCTCACTTTTTATGAATGTTCAATGATTGATAATCCAAGGCATAAAGCATTTGTAATGTATATTTTATATCTACACTGTTAATCAGACTTCTATTTTTTGTAAATGGTCTTTAAGCACAGTATTCTTTGAATACTGGCTTAGTATTTTTCTTCTTTGACTACACTAAGTTTACTTACTAGTGATTATATGGTACAGTATCTGAGAAAGCAGAATGCTTTAACTTTGATGTTGCAGATCAATTTCATACAGTTGCAGGTCAGTTTGATGCAGTTTTTTCAGAAATCTCAGGTCAAAGGTGACTTAACTCCAAAATTCATTTTCGAAAATTCCGAAATTTAAGTCTTCAGCAGCATGTCCAAAATACACCTTTGCTCTCATGATTGCTCCCTCCTGTATTGATTATACAGACCTTGACAAGAATGCAGAAAAGTGATGGCAAAATGTGTCACTTACTGTCTTGTACTTTGCATTTCGTAGCAATGCAGATCTTATGTTGTGACCTAAATGAAAAGATGAACATGCGCTGGTTGATTCTGTAACAACAGAACTGGTAGCCACTGAGCCACTGAGGAGTGGTTCATCATCTGGCGCTTTGTGAAAGAGCGAAGATTGCTGGTATCTGTGAAGCAGTGGAGCTCGGTCAGTCAATTTCTGAATGGAGAGAGAAGAGCAGAACAAGCTTCAGCTTAAAAAGAAAGATCTGCTGATTACTAGAGCAGCAATGGAATGCTAGAAGGTGGCAGGAGGGAGGGAAGAGGAATGTTTGCTGTCTACCAGAAGTATTTTATCACTTTTCCCTTTTGGTCAGTTTTTGGGCAGCTGACAGAATCACAGTCATCTTACATCCTGATAATCATCATATTTTTGTCTCATTCCAGGTAGGACCGGACCCCAGGGATCATCTGGTCCAATCTTTATGGGCAAAAACCATGACTGTGGCTATAACAGTCTAGATAAAATGGCCCAGCACTCTGTGCCAGCTGAGTCTTACGTGAATGTTGGGGAATCCACAACTTCCTGCATAATGGGATTATTCCAATGGCTGATTGTTCTCATTGTGAAAAATTTTCTTGTATCCAATCAGAATCTCCCCAGGTACAACTTGCACCCATGACCCCTTGCTTTTGCCATATGACCTCTTACAAAATGGGAGTTTCCGTCTCCCTTGTGTGCACCCCTTAAGTACAGGGACATGGTGATAAAGCATACCCTAAGCTTCTTTTCTCCAGGCTGGACAACCCTGGTTCTTTCAGACTTTCCTCACATGGCAGGCTCCCCAGTCCTTTGGTCGTCTTTGTGGCCCTTCTCTGGATGCTCTCCAGCCTGTCTGTATCTTTCTTTTATAGCATGGACCAAAATGGAACACAATATTCAGGTGTGGCCTGACCAGCACTGTGTAGAGTGGGATAGTGATTTCTTTATCTCTGCTGGTGATGCCCTTGTCGNGATAGTGATTTCTCTATCTCTGCTGGTGATGCCCTTGTCGAGGTAACCCAGCATCGTGTTGGCTTTATTTGCTGCAGCAGCAAACTATTTACTTACATTGAGCTGCTTGTCCACCAGGAGCCCCAGGTGCCTTTCCATAGAGCTGCTTCTCAGTTGGGTAGATCACAGTCTGTGCACCTCTCCTGGATTATGTTTTTGCATGTTCAGGAGCTTAACCTTGTCCTTGTTGTGTTGCCTAAAATGTGGACAAAAACTTTCGAGGCAATTTAATTGAGGTAAAGCAGAGGAGTTCTTTACTGAAAAGCTTTTCAAGTTCCAAAAG
>VWZG01008285.1:93331-108364 GCA_013396735.1 Grallaria varia
CTGTGTAGAGTGGGATAGTGATTTCTTTATCTCTGCTGGTGATGCCCTTGTCGAGGTAACCCAGCATCGTGTTGGCTTTATTTGCTGCAGCAGCAAACTATTTACTTACATTGAGCTTCTTGTCCACCAGGAGCCCCAGGTGCCTTTCCATAGAGCTGCTTCTCAGTTGGGTAGATCACAGTCTGTGCTCCTCTCCTGGATTATGTTTTCGCATGTACAGGAGCTTACCCTTGTCCTTGTTGAACTTCATAAGGTTCTTGTTAGCCTACTCTTTCAGTCTGTCCAGGTCTTCCTGCAGGGTGGCTCTCCCTTCCAAAGTGTCCATTTCCCTACTCAGTTGGTATCAAACTGCATCAGGGTACACTTCATCCCATGATCCAAATTACTGATGAAGATACTAAATCGTGTTGGGCCCAATATTGATCCCTGGGGGACTCTACTTGTGACAGTTGCCAGTTGGAAAGGGAGTTTTCTGCCATCCTTCTCCAGGTGTGGTCAGTCAGCCAATTCCACACCCACCACATGGACTTATCCAGACCATCACACATCAGTTTCTGTAGGAGGAGGCTGTGGGAAACCATATCAGCGCCTTGAAGATACCCAGGTAGACAACATTCACTGCTTGCCCCATGTCAACTGAGCAGGTTACTTTGTTGTAAAAAGGCAATCATCTTTGTAAGGCATAATTTGTTTTTGGTGAATCCATGCTTGCTTTTCCTAATCACGTGTTCCCTTTGACTTGTGACAGCTCCCAGGAGAAATTGTTCCATATGTTTCCCAGGGACCAAAGTAAGACTGATGGACCTGCAATTTTCTGCATCCTGCTTTAAGTCCTTCTTGTAGATGGGAGTGACATTAGCCTTCTTTCTGTCTTCTCAGATGTGTCCTCAACTCCACAATTTCTCGAAGATTATTGAGAGTGACCTCGCAGCCATGTCAGCCAGCTCTCTTAACACACTTGTTTGGTACTATCAGAGCCCATCAATCTGCAGGGACCAAGCTCCTGTAATAGTTCACATTCCTTCACTGATGGTGGGTCTGTGTTTGCATCAGCCAAGCTTTTTGTTCCTAAGGCCTGGTGCTGGTAAGGACGTAGGTGGAGAAAGTACCTCTGCCTTATCAGTCTTATTGATGACTACTTCATCTCTCATGTTTAACAGCAGGCAATTATTTTCCATCTGTCTCTGCTTGTTGTTTAGGTACCTGTCCTAGTTTCAGCTGGCATAGAATTTTATTGCTAGTAGCTGGCAGAGTGTTGTGTTTTGAATTTGGTGCGAGAATAATGTTGGTGACACTGATGTTTTGGTTGTTGCTTAGTTGTGTTTGCCCTATGCCAAGGACTTCCCAGTGTCCCATGGTCCAGTGAGGAGATCCACAAGAGGCTGTGAGGAGCATGTCCAGGAAAGCTGACCCTAAACTGCCCTAAGGGATATTCCGTACCACAGAATGACATGCACAGTATATGAACTGGGGGGGAAGTTGGCTGAGAGGGGCCCATCACTGCTTGGGGTTGGACTTGGCTTTGATCAGCAGGTGATGAGGGATTGTATTATGCATCACTTGTGTTTCTTGGGTTTTATTCCTCTCCGTTTCCTATTTATATAATATTTTACTATATTTCAATCATTAAACTGTTCTTATCTCATCCCATGTGTTTTATCTTTTTTCTGATTCTCCTCTCCATCTCATTGAAGTGGGGTATGTGCATGGTACTTAGTTGTGTGCTGGGGCTAAACCATGATAGTATCTGAAGAACCCGTTCTTGTAGTTTTTGACATCTCTGACCAATTTCAATTTGAGCTGAGCTTTTGGTTTTCTAACTGTGTCTCTGCACACCCTCATAATGCCCTTGTACATACTTGGATGTAATCCTGAAGCCCAGAAGAATGTTCAAGGAGAACTGGATGAGGTGTTTGGTAAGTTTTCCGTTCCATCTTTAGAAATGGAGGTAGGAACATGCCATGTAGCCATTCAAGATGCTTTAAGTATCTAGAGGTGGTTGGGATGGGAGCTGAAAGGTATGACAGAGAGTATTAAGGTTTCCCACGTAAACGGCAGGGTTTTTGTCTTTTTTTAAAAAAATGATGAAGCAGTTATAAACAGTCATAATT
This sequence comes from Grallaria varia, assembly GCA_013396735.1. NCBI lineage: Eukaryota > Metazoa > Chordata > Aves > Passeriformes > Formicariidae > Grallaria > Grallaria varia. The sequence goes on from VWZG01008285.1 coordinate 95,443, forward strand.
TGCTATTGTTTTGACTCTTCTCCCTTTTTCTTTTCTCTTTGGGAGGATAACAAGTATTGAATGGCACCAATATTCATGTCATAACTTACGCCCTACACAGAAACCCCAAGATCTTCTCTGACCTGGAGGAGTTCAGGCCTGAGCGATCCTTCCCTGAAAATTGTAAGGAAGAGGACCTGTATGCTTTCCAAATATTTAATGTTGTTGATAGTTCGCATGTATCCATCAGTTTGTAGCTGACATCTCTGGTTTTACTAGGGGCTGATGTGGAGTAAATTTCACCCCCATTTTCCCCTTCAGTCTTGCAATGATTTCTCAGCTGAGTGTAGGTGTCAGCAGGAGGGCTGCTGCTGGGATGGCCTCTGTGAGAACAGACCAGGGAAGAGAACACACACAGTTCCTGCTGTCTCTGTGATGCACCTACAGCAGGACACAGCTGAGCCCAGCAGCAAAACTAGTGACATCTCTGTGAAAATGTATTTACAAAAGCATACAAAAAATTGCTAACTGGGCAGAAGAGGATGTGCAGGGGAAGGAGACAGCAGTGCAAACACCAAGGTCAGTGAAGGAGATGGAGGAAGTACTCCAGGCACCAGAGCAGAAATTCCCCAGCAGCCTGTGGAGAAATCCTGCTGGAGCCCATGGAGGGGACCTGTGCTGGAGCAGGAGAAAAGTGTGAGGAGGGAGCAGCAGAGAGGAACTTTTATCTTTGTTTCTAACTTCCTAATTCTATGTTTTTAATTGTCTATAAATTGTCTGTAAATTAATTGTCTGTAAATTAGATAAAATTTCCCAAATTGAGTCTGTTTTGCTCATGGCGGTAACTAATAAGCAATCTTCTAGTCTTTATCCTGATCCATAAGCTTTTGCGTCCTGTTGAAGGTGGAGAGTGAATGGGTAGGTGTCTGACTGCTGGACAAGAGTAATTCACCATGACTTCTAACAGGCTATACAGCTATGGCTGTGTTATATGCAGGCACATCAAATGTGGACAAGAAATTTCCTAGATGATGTTGGCATCAAGTCTTCCATGTTGCAAGAATGCAGGTAGCAAATTTTTAGTGCTCTGTTTCTGTGACCCACATCGCAAGTTTTTCCTGATCATGCAAAATATCTCCAATGATGGCTGTGGAACAGAGCAGTTGTTGCTGTGCAGTGAACACCAGGTTGCAGAAACAAAGCAAGGTATGCTTGATGGAGGTGGGCATCACAGAAATTGGTCACTCTCTCTCAAATGCTGTTCCATTTCCTCTACCTGTGTGAGAAAGGATCCACAGAAGGATTTGAAGCGAGAGTTTTCCTCAAGATTTGGTCTTGTAAGCATAGATTTTTGGGCTACAACAGCTTGAAATTTAGCATCAGGCCCTAAAATTCCTCTCTGAGAACTGGGGGAGATCTCTGAGCTGTCCAGCACTTGTATTTTGAAATGGAGATGTGTTGTATTTTCTTTGTGTAGGTGATGGCTGTTGTGGACTACTAATAGCCCAGGGTTTTTTTTCAGAGTAGCTCTCTACATGAAGATTAATCATGTTGTGATGAGGTATGTTGAGAAAGAGGAAAGCACTTACTAAGAAAAACCTTTCTTAAGAAAAAACCACAATTTTTCAGAATGAGTTGTGTACTTTCCTTTTGTCCTGCTGTGGCAGATTCATCTTAGCTTTTCTTTGCTTTGGACTTATGTTTTTCTTGTTAATGATGATTATATCAATTTCTTAATGGAAGAATCCAAGCTGCATTCTAGGGACCAGCAGAAGCCCCTGTTGTCATTGTGCCTGTGGGCTGACACAGCTGCCTAACAGGATGCATGCCTTCTGTCAACATGGGCAGATAAGCTTCCACTTAGGTAAGAGGCTGAATAAAAGTGGGTTTGCACTGTTATGTGCATTTATAAAAGCAAAGATCCACTAACCAGTGGAGTGCTCAGAAACCCAACACTGAGCAAATAGCTCTCTGGGCAAAGAGGCAGTGCTAATCACTGTCTGGTAGAAAACTCCTCTCCTATGGTACATCCTCCAAGGTTTCTTACAATTGCAAGTCTCAGTGACATAATTAGGCCTGAAAGATGCCAGACCTCTAATTTCTTCTTTCTTGGATACATATCTTTTACATCTCATTCCAGTGGTGCTGTTGCCTTTTGTTAGCAGCATCAATATTGCCAGCTGCTGGCAGGATTTTGTGATGTTTGTTCTGCTGTGTTCCCTACTGCTTTCTCTGTGCCTTTTCACCTTCACCCTGCTGTTTCACTGTTTTGCTTCCCACCCCCCCACCCCCCCCTCAGGAGGAGTTCTCAGCAGTTAGAAACATGGATTTTTGACTCAGAATCACAACTAGCCACTTCATCTAATTATGTGCAGGATTTTTTGTGAAGATGAGAGCATAATTACTCAGCTGATCTCCATGTTAAAAAGACAAAAGGTGAGCCTTTTCATCCTGCTTGCTTGCTTCCTTCTTAGAATGTCACCTGGACAAAAGCTGTGTAGCTTGCCTTGTGTGTTGGCAAGACAGGGTATGTATCTGCTGCTTTCTGTCACAAACCATGACAAACAACAGCAAGAGTAACAAAGCTCATTTCCATCTGTTTACTGTGCATAAAGATAGAAATTAGCATTTTTGGTAAAGTTTTGCTGGGAGATTGCAGAAACAAAGTACCAAAATTTACTCCCCTCTGCTGCCAAGGGTCATCAAAATCTTACTTAACTTCTGATGTTCTGAGCTTTCTGTTTGTGCCTTTTTTCTTAGTTATTAAGCTTATGCTGTTTGTTCATTTACTAAAAATGCTGGTGCAGTCAGTGCAGTTGTTTTTGGTACAAAGCAAACAGGATAAGTGTGACTATGGCTGTAAGTGGCTTTTGTGCTGTATTCAAGGGGTGAAGTTTTGTGGATTGTCTGTGAGCCATGCTGTCTCTTCACTGAACTTCTGTTCAGCCATGAGGTTTCTGCTTTGAGGAACAGGTGCACAATAGCCCTGCAGCAGTGAGAAGAGACCCTGAGTCCTCCTGAGGCAGGAAGAGCAGCAGTTTATGTGGTGGGTACAATACTGTGTCTACCCAAGCACTTTGCAAGTTGTGACACAGATGCTGGTGCTGTCAGTCATGTTACTGGCACCATCAGTCATGTTACTGGCACCCTTTAGCCTGTGCCTGAGCATTCAACAGTGAGACGAGTAAAGGCCGTTTGAGCTGAGAAGCATCAGTGTGCTTTGCAGTGCTGCTCCTGATCATGAGCCTGTCTGGGCTCTGGTTTTTGTAACCCCTTGAAGCCATCAACCCATCTGAAGAAAGGTACTCCCCATCTGACCCTTCAGCCATTGTGTTGGATTGGAGCATTTCAGTTCTCTATGGCAAAATGGTGTTCCCTGAGCACCTGAAGACAGGTGGGGAAAGATATGGAGGAAAGGCATCCTTCCTAAATCAGCAAAAATGTGTTTTTCCTCTTGACAGTGCTTTATGTCTTCTCCTGCTGAGGTATTGCATAGGCATGCAAAGAACTTTCTTCACTTGAGTCAGAGGAGCCAATTGAGGTCAGGGAAGTAGCAATGTTCCCTCTGGCTTCTCTGCCATTAGGAAATGCTTGCAGGCAGCCTTTCCATGTGTGTGTTAAGTGTTTGTTTTCCGGGGATGAAGCTGCGCCTGTGGCCTGTGTGACAGCTCCGCCTCCTGCTCTTCTGGCCAAATTCCTGACACAGTCAGCTTGGTGCAGTGACAGTGCTGGGTAACAGGCAGTGCCAGTTCCACAGCAGGGATCAGGGCTCGCTGCAGGAGGCTGAGAGGTGAAGATGGAGGTTGTGCAAGGATCCGCAGGGAGACTGCAGCTGCTGCCCTTGGGGGCTGGGGTCATCACTCTGCTATTGACAGTTGTGGCCATGTGCTCCCTGCCCTCCCTGATGAGTTACTGGAGACGATGGTGGATGTTGAGGTCAATCCCGGGTATCAGCCCCTGCTATCCTGTGCTGGGAAATGCTCTTCTCTTAGAGCCAAAGGGAGAAGGTAAGTCCCACTAACTGTGTAGCCCAGATGTGAGGTCCCTGCACTGCGCAGGGTTTGCTGGAGGAGCCAGTGCTGGTGAGGTGATTGTGTGTTTGAGCTGTGGCTGGCTGGAGAAGGGGAATGAGAGATCAAAGGTGTGCTGTTGTCTTTAGGTTCCTCTTGGGCTGTGGACAACCTGCAGAGGGGAACTATGTGAGGAGTGGGCACTGAAGGGGAAGGGAGACGAACTGTGTAAATGTGGCATTTTATCAGAGATTAACAGGAAGTTCGGTCTGGCAACAGCTTCCAGATGTTGATGCTGGAATCAGTTACAGTTGTTGGTAGGGTGGAGGCTGAATGCTGTGGAATGTGCTTTTCTGACAGGGAGGCATGCTGAGGGCTCTTGCAGGAAGTGCTTTTGCACAAAGTGGAACACTAACGTCATGACTGTTAGCGCTCATCCAAACAAGACTTTAAACAATTGTCTTCTCCCAAGTGAGCATGTGCAAGGGATTTTACCATGTTGAGTTGCTGGGTCACTTTCAGAATTAGCTGTGACTTAGATTTATGTGTTGGATGCCAAAGAACTTGCAGAGTGTTTACAGTACATTCTTCAAAAACAAACCTTTCTGTTCTTGCACTCACTAGTGGGACCTTCGTTTTTGCCAGGTGCTTGGGAGAGCACTAAAGTGCTTGATATTCCCTTTCCATTTGGTACTTATTCTTTTACAGGAACACATTTCTTAAGGAGTATGTGGTGTGAAAGCGTTGCTGACTGTGCTGTCAGTGGCCCACACTTCTCTGTGTGTAGGATACCTCTGTATGTCAGTTCTGTTCTGTGCATGTGTATTTCTGGCTATGCTGCCAGAAGAGAGACTGTACAAGCATGGTGAAGTCAAGGATGAGTACAACATTGGAACACAGATTGTTCAGTGCTAACCTATGCTGAGACATGGTGCCTCTGTTCACAGGAGTACACTGTCATATCTTTCTTCTGCATCCAACCCCATATCTAAATACATATATGAGAGATCTTTGATGGATGTGAGGGCAAACAGCTTTCCACAAAGCTGACTTTGGTGAAGCAGTAGGAGGATCATAGTCAGGATGTTTATATGAGCCTGACTGAGAGATATATTTTCTTTTTTTCCTTTTTTTCCCTCTTCTTTTTAAATTTTCTTTAAAAAAATCAAAACAGAACATTGCTTCTATCTCCAGAAAGCAATTTGATGGAGGCTTTGATGTTCTGTAGAGTCTCTAATCTCATTTGTTTGCAGGAGTCACCTGTAAATGAGTGAAGTTTGTGGCTTATAATATTTTTCATTTAACATATGATGATTAAAAAAAAAGATAGCTTTTATAAAAAAGAGTAAGGTTTATAGTAGAAAGAGAAAGGACTTTTCATATGATGGTGATTTGGTTTATTAATATCAGTAGACAAATGCTGGAAAATATTTTAATCATTGCGATGTTAAGAAAAAGATTTTAAAAATAACAAAATAATCTGACAATCTTAAACCTGTTGGATGAGGTGTCATTAAACACAGACTAGGGAATGCTGAATGCTGAATTTGGGCATCTATTAGGAAACTTTTTTTTTCTTATTCTTTTTTTTCCTCTAATCTGGAGACCTTTGAATTTTCAACTCTGCAGAGACCTGGAAGAGTGTAATTTATTGTTTAAGCTGGTATCTGAAAGGGCAAAGACCTGTTTAATCCTTGAATATCCTGATACTGGCCACCATGTTTAATAATGGATAATGAACGTGAATGCTCTCTGTGATGAGATACCGTCGAAGACCTCTTTGAATCAAATCGAACACCATCTACTGCTCTTCTCTTGCTCACAGATCCAGCTATGTCCCGTGCTTTCTGTGTTACTAAACTGACAGGATATGGATTGCATAAGTGTATAATAATGTGGGAGGAGAATTGGCTGGATTTCTGAGCTCACTGGTACAAAGTCCAACTGGCAACTGGACAGTAGTGGTATCTGTCAGGTGATCTGTGGCATAAATGATCCTATGAGTCCGTGCCCTTATGGATTAGGACATCTGAGTTGTAAAATCCTCAAGTGCAAAATATGCTGCTTGGTCATAGCAGCAAGATAAAGCTACAACAAAATCAAAATTGCAGGACGTACTGAAAATAGTTCATTACAGAATTCTTGCTTATTTAGTAATCACTCCTTTTTTAAAAGTTCTAATCTACTTTTTATTCCAGGTTTTTTTAAGCAACTACAATTTTATGCTGAAGAGTTCAGGAGTTGGCCATTGTTCAAACTTTGGATAGGACCATTGCCTATCATGATTTTGTATCACCCTGACAGTGTGGAGGTGAGTGTGCTGGTCTCCTGTCTGTTCTACTGTCATGCGGAGCAGTGTCCAATCTCTTAGTTTCTAGTATCTCAATGTACTTTTTGTTAAAAAGGGCTTGGACTGATTTTCCTTGGGATTGTCCTCTAACCCAATGCTGAAGAAAGGCTTAAAGCAAAAAAATGTGAAAAAGCCTAGTCTGGGGGATGGAGGGGAAAGGAGAGTTGTGCGGGGAATACTGAAGATGACCAGCAATTAAGAGCACTAACTCAATGTTTTGTACAAAGAAGCATCTCCTTTAGCTTTCTTTGCACCTGTGTGAAAGCCCCTGCTCCCAAGATCAAAACAGACAAGCAGATAGCAGGGAAGATGGATAAAGAAGTAAGGATAGAACATTATGAATGCAGGTTGCGGTGCTTGAGTCTCTTTGACTGGCTTCTGCATTAGAACTTGGTGGGTCTGTCTTGGTGCCATGAAATGTTGTCATTAGTTTTGCTACTGACAGTGATTGTCCTTGAACAGGGAAGACAGAGTTGTCTCTCTTTTGGAGTGTTTATTGAAGAAAGAGTGAAGAAATCCCTCACCATCTGTTCCAGGAAAGGTTTCGGGGGCCTCTGAAATTGAAACTAAGACACTGTTGTAAGCTTAAAGCAACAGTATTTTATTACAAGAGATGACCAAGTAAACGGGAAGCCGAGGGAAAGAGAGAGAAAGAAGGAGGGAAAAGAATAAAGCCCTACGTATCACCTAACTTGCCTGAGGTGTTACGCGGTTGTCTCACCAACCCCAAAGTGTCCGGACTCCCCCGAGCAGGGGGTACATCCTCCAGCACTGGCAGGCTCACAGGATAGTGGGCGTCCCCACTGAGGCGATGTTGTCCTTCATGTGAAGCAAGCCAAGCCAAAGCATGAGTCATCTGCCTTTTAACTACTTTTTGGGTGACATCTCACCTGGGCAGGTGTGGCCAGTACCGCCCAGTGAGAGGCCTTAATTCCCTCCTCGCTGTTGTGTAAGGGCTCTCCTTCTGTGCATGTGTGAGTACATTGGAATTTCCTTGCACCTGCATGGTACATCCCAGAGGGTCCCTCTAAAAATGGGTCTGGGGGTTTACTTCATCACCGTCCTCTTCACTTTCTTCTCCAAATGCCCTCTAAGGGCCATCAGCCAATGGTGAGGGCCCAATTAATTTTAGTTTATACACAAATGTTCCCTCCAAGGCCAAAGTTCTCCCTTATCAGCACTTGTTTTCTCCTACTAGGCAGGAAAAGAATAAATTTCTCACAGATAGCTAGGCCAAACACAGACCAAAAAAACATCAGCATCTAGTCCATCCCAAATACAGCATCTAACAAGTGGTATTTTTTCTTCTCCATTCATTTTTCTGACAGGTTATTCTGAACAGTTCAAAACATATAGAAAAGTCATACCTGTACAACTTCCTGCATCCATGGCTGGGGACTGGACTTCTGACGAGGTATAATGAAATACAGGTGCATTCCTGTCTTTTTTAAATTTGTGGGGTATATGATAGGAAGAAATCCTGGTGGCAGGAATGCTGTGTATATTTCTGAACAGAGAGATTGTGTGAAGTGCTTATCTCAGCTGGCGATGCTACAGACCAGTGGGATGGGCCTGAGTCTGGTGATGCTTGGAGTAGGACTGGTGACTGTCTGCACCCTGTCCTTCATTTCCTTCATGAAGTGGAGGCTCATAAGAAATGAGCCTGGGTAAGTGCATAACTCAGGAGGGAAGAGAGGCAGGAGCAATGATGTAAGGGTTTGGTGTCCTCCAGTCTTGGGAGGGTAAAGGAAGGTTTGGTGTGGATGATGCAGGTGTTCAAGAGTGAGAGCAAGGTGAGTGTAAAGTGGCTTTGGTGTCTTTGAGCCTCTTCTAAGTTTATGCAGGAAGGTCAGGGTCCCTCTGTTAGTATTCACTTCTTTGTTTCACCACTACAGGCTTTGTTGCTTGTTTGCAGCCCTGAGGGGTGGACTCTTATGCCTTATGATTGGACCATGGTGATGTAAAAGTCCACTATGATCATGTGGAGTGGGAAGTGCAAGTTTATATGAGAGGATGAGGAATGTCTTTTATCCTGAATTTTGTTCATGGCCCTTAAGAAGGCAGTAAGTAATCAGTAGCAAAGTGCAGAAATTTGAGGTCCATGGGCATCAGACGTAGTATATCCTCAACATTAGTCTTCGGTTTTGGTTGTTTTGTCTCCTATAGACTTATAGAGGTATTTTGACTTCCTTGTGCTTGCAAAAACTTAATGGAGGAGAATGTTCCAGTCTCTACTGATTAAGGGCTGCAGTGGTAGACAGCAAGCAGATAAGCTAGCCTGAGAAGTGTCCCAATAACAAGTTAACAGGAGTAGTGGTGTGATAGTTTTACCCTGTAAACAGAGGTGCCAGCTGTGTGCCTGTGAGGCACGTGATGCAGAAAAACTGAACAAGAACCCCAAGGAAAATGTTGTCGCTCGCTGTGGCTCCATGCTTGTTCACTGGCATGTGGGAAGTGGTTGCCCATCTTCAAGGAAATACTTCGAAGCCAGGCCTTGAGACAGTCATTTTCATAATGTCCCTAGGCCCTAGTTCTCTGCAGTCCTCATTTTGCAGTCAGCAGATGAAGGCAAGCCTGACTAGGGATTCAGAGAGACAGTGTGGTGGATTGAGGCTGTTGGAGATAGGCTTTCCAGCCTGCCACCTGAGATGCTGCGTACAGGGTCCTGGGGAAGCTTGCCTGAACATGTTTCTTGTGTGTCACTCCCATTTCCCTGCCGGTCCTGGTGTCCTACCAATCAGTTGTCCAGGGATCGATTTCCCAGGACCTCCCCTTTCCTGCCCCTTAAATACCCACCGCCTTTTACAATAAAGGAGATCGGTACCATCTGCCTGAACTGCACACCGTGTCTGCGTCTCTTCTTTTGGGGCTCAGTCGCGGCTAACTGCAGCTTAGAAGCTAAGAATCCACCGGTCTGAATTGTTCCTTTGCCCATAACCGTGGCATGAGGCCTTGATGCTGAGTAGCTGTTTTGTCCTATGGCTGGCTTCTATTTGGTCCCTCTGAGCCTGTGCCCTGACCAATAAAGATGTATTGCCTGGAGGCTTGTTGGCATCTCTGTTTGTTGAGAGCAGCTAGAGAAATGGTGGCTTGTGCTTCTGAAAGACCTGGAGCAAGAAATATTTGCTCCTTCTGGGGAGTGCTATGAACAGCTTGAAGAGACATCTACAGTGTGTCCACCTCTTCCAGGCTGTAGTATTTACTGTGTACTTTCTGTGATGGTGAGGTGTTTATTTTTGACTTGGAGTTTTTAAGCCTTCCTTCACCCCATTAATTTTACAGCACTGGAGACAAGTGGCGATCACGGAGGAAGATGATAACTCCCACATTCCACTTTGCAATATTGAATGACTTTCTAGAGGTTATGAATGAACAAGGAAGTATTTTGGTGGAGAAACTTGAAAAGCATGTTGACAAGGAACAATTTGATGTCTTTCTGGACATCACTCTGTGTGCCCTTGATATTATCTGTGGTAAGTCCTCTTCAGTTATTGCAATGGGACAATAAATGACATGGAAGGTCCTGAGTTCAGCTGTGCCAATTTGTGTGAGGAGATGATTGAAGAAAAATGTCCCTGCATATTGTGTGAATGCATGTCCATCCTCCCAAAGCCATCCATTCTCCTAGGGTTTATTATGTGCATCTGAGCAGGTTAATTTTTGGGATTGGCAGGACAGAGGTAGCAATCTGAAGTGAAGTTGTGTTGAGGAGAAAGATTCCTTGGCATGGAATTACAAAGCAAACTCATCACCTGGAAAAGGATGTGTGTATTCACCTGTTGAAGGAGTGGTGTGGTGATAGTCAGAAGCTGGGAGCAGTAGTAACTTCCTGTGCACACAGACTCTGCATTTCACTTTGCACATGAAATGTTGATGTTTTCCTCCTTTTAGAAACAGCAATGGGCAAGAATGTGGGTGCTCAGAGGAACAAGAATTCTGACTATGTTTCTGCTATCTACAGGTAAGGGGACATTTTCCGTTGCTACTTTGTAGTTGAGCTGAAGTTGATGCTGCTGGTGTCAGGAGGGAAGGCCAGGGGGTCAGAGATGGAGGGATGTAAAGCATTGGAACAGACCAACCTTGAGCCACTATATATCCTGGAGATATTTGAAAGATGTGTAGATAGGGCGCTTAGGGTCATGATTTAGCAGTGGACTGTGCTGGGTTAACACTGGGCTAACAGATGGACTCAGTGACCTAAAAGGTCTTTTAAAACCTAAATGATTTTATGAGTCTATCCTATGATCTCATTCCTAGCTTTTGACAGAACTTGTTGATACAGGCATGTTATGAAAAAGAGATAGAATTGAAAGGTTTGGTTGTCATTGGTTCCTTGGCCATTCCTGAACTGTACCCACAAGCGTCCTTGAAGTTGGCCTAAATGTAGTAATTACTTCTCAAAGTCTCTGCAGACAAAGCGTGTGCAAGAGCTGCATAGCAATGACAATCAGCCCTTCCAAATGCACTCCAACTGTGATTGAGCATACTTGAAGTCTCATGTTCTTTATTTTAAATACTTTTATGTTTTGTCTGGCATATATGGTATTTTGAACTGTACTCCAGTTGTGTTTGAGCATACTTGCAGCCTCAAATTCTTTGCTTTAAGTACTTTACATAGTGTCTGGTGTATATGGTATCTGGACAGTCAAGTAGGAATGTAACAACTGTTTGGTTTCTCAGGGCTGATATTGTGGAAGCCTCTCATGAGTAGGTTTTCAACGTAGTCAATGCTTTACTGAAGTGGAGTGGGACTGGACTGGATAACTTAATGGGTCTGTTTCAAAAGGATTCCAACTAAATGAGCATGTGCTTTCCTCCTCAGAGGTCAATGCTTAAAGATATTAAAACACGGTTATGCTGGGACAGGTAATAGAAATTTTGAGATGCTATAAGATCAGGAAACAAATGTGAGCAGCTTCCTTTCACATGAATGGGTTTAAACTCACAGAATACCTGAAGTTCTACTTCATTAGAGTACATAGTGTGCTGTAGTTTATTTTTCTGTCAATAAATGTTACCTGATATTTTCCCCCTAGGATGAGTGATCTAATCCAACAGCGACAGAAGAGCCCTTGGCTTTGGCCTGATTTTTTATATATGCTGTTCAAAGAAGGAAGAGAGCACAAGAGGAACCTCAACATCCTTCACAATTTTACAGATACAGTATAATTCTTTTTTGTGTTGTTTGTTATATATAATGATAATTTTAGTCTTTGGAGCAAAGTCTTGGACTCAGTAGAGAGCTTCCAAATGGGGTGAGGTTCAGCTTCCTTGATATGTATGTACTAAGAGAAGAGCTGTCTCTTAACTGGGATGCTGAGAAGTTCCCTGACAAAAAAACAATAGCTGACCTCCCATTCAGGAGCTCTGTTGAATTTAAACAAGAAAGTATACTACTACAAGGGAGCATCAGGACTTACAGGTTCTTAACAACTGAAACAAACAACAGGAATTCATTGAACGTGTATTCTACCCCAGCAACTCCACATCTGAATCACCTGCAACAGCTCACTGCTAAGTTTGGAGCACTAAGCACAGGGCTCTACATGACTCTTCAGTGTTTGGCTCACCAACCATTTGGTACAGCCATCAGCTACTGAAGCCTACATTTGTTTTCCCCTATTCAGAGTAGAACTGCTGAGATGAGCAGATGCAGGTCCCCACATCAGCAGTAAGACACTGACACAGAAACCACTAAGCATGCATCATTGGCATAAAAGACAGTGTTCTCTCACCATGTTAGACTGGAAGTAACAGCCCTTTCTCTCACCAAATAGTTCCCATGCTACTCTTGGCAATGTTTGCTCTCATAAATCTACTGCTTGGGTGTTTTCAGGCTCCTTTCCCTACGCATGTATGATGTCATTGTGTCAATGTCTATGACAAAGGAAATAAGCTCTGAACCTTGATTACGTATGATGATTCACATTGACTTTGTGTTTTTAAGTACTTCATGTTTTATTTCCTTTCATTGGGAGTTGCAGCAGTGAGGCATGAGAGAGGCTCTTAAGAGTACCTAAGGTAACGCTTGCTCTCTTCATATGTTGGGCTGATGCACTGAATATAAGAAGGAAAATCTTAGAAGATGACGAAGGAACCATAAATAATAATGTGACCTAGTGTAGGTGCTGACAGGAAGAACTGAGCCAGCACAGCTTCATGAGAGGATAGTTCTGCTTATCAAACCTGATTTCCTTTTATGATTAGCAACTCACCTGGTATATCAAGGGAAGCCAGCTGATGTCATCTTTTTGGATTTCAGTAAAGCTTTCAATGCTTTCTCTTACAGCATCCTTTTGGACAAAAGGTCCAGCTCACAGCTGGATGAACACATCATGTGAGCCACTGGTTCATGGGTAGAGCACAGAGGGTAATAGCGAATGGGGTGACATCAGACTGGCAATCTGTCACTACTGGGGTTCCACAGGGCTGCATCTTGGGCTCTGTGCTCTTCAACATCTTCATAATGACTTGGACACAGGACTGGAAGGGATACTGAGCAAGTTTGCAGACGACACAAAACTGGGAGGAGCTGTTGACTCCCTCAAAGGCAGAGAGGCCCTGCAGAGAGACCTCAACAAGT
>VWZG01008286.1:829-22290 GCA_013396735.1 Grallaria varia
AATCTGCCTTTTGGTGGTTGCTGGGATGAAGGCTGAAGTTAATCATTGACAAGCAATTGTTTACTTACCCGGATGCTAGTAACTCTAGATAGGCGAAGAATGACCCTACCTCCATATGCGATTTCATGAACAAAGTTAACCCGTTTATTACCATGGAGTTGTAAGGTATCAGCTCCTGATAGGAGCTGCAAATCGGAGATAGGGTAACTCACTAACCCAAGGGTGTCGATTTTAGGGGTCCCTCACTAACCTATGGAGGTGTGTCGCGGAACTGTAAGGTCCTGATAAGAGCAGATACCAAGGAACCATGCGGCCCATGAATATGAGTAAAGAGACCCTGTGGGCCACATGGCCAGCCATGGGGGCTGCCATATTGCTCAGGACCCCGCCCATCAGCCAATCAGGGAACGGGAAACGCCTCTTCTGTTACGTAAATGGGGAAGGATTTTTGAGACCTTAAAAGAGCGAAATTTGAACTTAAAGGTGTGCTCTGGGGACTTGTGTAACCTTGAGTGCCCGGCACGTGTCGTAAGTCAAATTTTCCTACTTGCTATATTTCTTTGTCTCACGGACTCGTGTTTTTAGTCCAAATTCAATAAGTTGAGAGGTTTTCTCACAACTTGGAGGGAGAAGCTTTCCATCTTTTTACTCCAGGAAGGCTCCTGCCCCCTTAGCAGAGATGTTTGTCTTGTTAAACTGAAGACACCAAATCACTTTTTGCCTGAACAAGAGCCTCAGAACAGTTTCATTCAAGTAAGAAGATTTGGCAGCCTGTTTTTGGCAGTCCCTAAAATCAAAATGAGTGACTTTCCAGGTACTTGGAAGTCACAAGTACACAGGACTTGAATCTGAGATTGGTAGCTCAGTGGCACGTCTGCATTTTGGCTATCCTACCTCTGTGTGCAATAAGAATATCTTAGAGGAGGTTACTGGGGTCATATAATCATAGAAAGTCCTGAGCTGGAAGAGACCCACAAGGATCACTGAAGTCCAACTCCTGGCCCTGCACAGGACAATGCCAAAAATCCCACACCATGGGCCATGTGTATGAGTGGATGAATTCAGGAGGTGTACAGAGGCAGGGCTCATAAATTCAAGCAGGGGAGGCTTCAACTTGACCTAAGGAAAAACGGTTCCCATAAAGATGGTTGAGCATTGGAACAAACATCCGGAGAGGCAGGGGAACCTCTGTCCTTGCAGATTTTCAAGACCTGACTGAAAAAAAGCATTGAGTATCCTGACTGGAATTCATTGCTGATGCTGTATTGAGGAGAATGTTGGATAAGACCTTCTGAGACCCCTTCCAAGAGGAACTACTCAGTGATTCTAGGTTCAAGAGAACTCCAGTGCTAAAGATCAATCACCTGGCAAAGATCATCCTGCTCTGTTGGATGTGTAGTAGTGACTGATTCACACCTTGGTCTGGGGATAGGTACAGCAAAACTAACAGGCTCTGATATTCTCAATAAATGTTATCTGCACTGTAACAGCTATGGTCAGACTGTTAATGTTAGCTCACACACACTGAAACGCAAACCTCCTTTCCCTCGCTTGCTGAGCAAGGAAAGGATTACCTTTCACCAGGGCAGGAATGTGATGACTTGCATTTTCCTTCCTCAGCAACAAAACAAGGCAGTGCCCCCGTGGTTCAGCTGGGAGTTCTCCACTTGCAGGACTATCAGGTGAGCTTGAACTCTTTCCAGGGCAAAATACATCAATCTAAAATAATGAGGGCAAGTTAGACTGCTAAATCCAGATGTAATTACTATGGGTCTCAAACAAATAGATAAATGGTGATGGCATAACAAGGTACATCTCCACACTGAGCCACAGGAATTTTCAATATCTGCGTGTTCACGCATCATCTATTCACAAGACACACCTTGGGGAAGAGAGTTAACATAAAAACATTCTGCCCTGCAGCTGGGCTGGGCCAAAACCACAACAGTGGTAACTGAGCTGAAATGTAGTACCACTCTAAGTCACTTGTACACAAATGATGTTGAATCCCAAATAAAGGGACGATTTTCAGAAATTTAGCTCCAAACAGCACAATGGAGCAATAATTGCTGCTGTTAACTTCTCAATGGCCACTTAGGATGCTCCAGACTTCTGGCTATTTGGGCCGCAGTATTCCATAAAGACGTTATATTCATTCTACAAAATATTATGGGCAGGGACATTCCTTAGGCTTAAGCAGAAAAGAGGGGATTTGTACAGTTTAGTTTGCAAAATGATGCATTTCCAGACTGACATAGCAAACAACTCTCAGCATGATAATTTGAAGTGAGGGGTCCATTCCTTTGTGACAGAAAGTGCTATGAGATTCCTGTGTGATTTTTAATGTAGGAAGTGCAGCACTGGACTTCTTGCATATGTTAAGTTTGACTGCATTCTTGCTTTTATGATTATTGCTGATTCCTTAGCCTGATTTGTCAAAATGTCAACTGCATTTTAACTCAAATCTATCACGATGTTCAAAAAAGGTTCAAAGGGAAAAAAAAAATTTGGTAACAGGTTTTTTTACAACCCATTTGGAGTGCATTGAATTAGGGGACTTCCCACTGAAACGCTCAGAGGGACTGTGGAGTACAGCACCAAATATCAGTCTGTTAGTGAAGACTGTTCTTCTGAACACGCCTTTGCAGATGAGAGAGTGTTATTTTGGTTTATGGGGCTACTGCCTGCTCTTGCTTTTCTGAGATCAATGGTAAAATTCATGTTTGCTTTGGTAGAATTGATGAATTCACATGCCTGTTCCCAGTGAGAGGTCAAGGCCTTATGGGATTTTCCTACTAAAGAAAAGCCAGCACTGAAAGCGACCTGAGTACCACTCCCAGGAACAGGTTGAACACGAGTTCTGGCTAGCTGGAAAAGAGGGAATGGATGTCCTTGGAGCACTTACAAGAGCAGTGTTGGTACAATTAATTCCAGATCAAGGGGTAGCAGGGCACACAACTCTCTATGTTCTGTCCAGTACCTGCTTTCTTGTCATGCTCAGCAGGAGGCCTTGCCTGGGTGCGAGCTGGAGCTGTCTGAGTCCTTGCAGAACCAACCCCCGACAAGCGCAGACCGAAATCACATCTCCATACACACAAGCAGATACCACAGGTGACACCATCAAGATTATGTCCCCCAGATCAAAAAGAGGGTAAGGAAAACAGTGTATTATTGTCACAGAACCCGTGGTATCAAGGCAAGGCAGCTTTCATAGTGGGTAGTTCCAACCTGAAGCACATCCCAAACGGTGGCACTGTGTTTTATAGTTTATTTGTTGTAACTAGCTCATAATGACTGCAATCTAAGGCCATCCTAGGATGGGAAAGCTTATGGCATCATCAGTAATAACTTTATGAATCATCTACCCCAGAAAGTCTGCCTCATCAGGTCTGGGAAGTATCTGGTTCAGCTCACATGCAGGTGGTTCATCAGCCCTGGCTCCCTGTGGGAGCTGTCACTGTACAGCTGCCCAACAGCACTAGGGTTCCTCAAGGACTGGGGGCCTGATAAGCCTGTTCACACAGTGAGTAACCAAAGTCAACAAGAACAGCTTGTTCTTGAATGATTTCTCCACTACAGTGTGCATGAAGCAGTCCCAGCAGTTCCTCTCTGTCTGTAGCTGCCTCTGCAATCCTGCTCAGCACCACCTTCTGCTTCCTCTTGTCTCTCCTTCATCCCAGAACCTGTTCTATGGCACAGTTTCTTTGGACAAGCCTGTCATCATGATTTCACCTCACCTCTAGTTTGGAACCATCTGGGGCCTCAGATGTTCCTTGTTCATCATGATAATGGTACCAGCCTGCTCTGTCCTACCTGACCCTCGTCTACTAGGTCTGGCTGCTTGAGCTCTCCTTGTACTCTTCACCCATGTAGATAAGGTTACACTGGGTTAGAAACTTGGGTTTTTAGACTCCTGTTTTCTGAATTGAATCCCATGCTCATTGCCAACACATGCTATGAGCAAGTCCAGGAAAAAGTGCCTACAAGACCTCCTGAGCAGTCCAAGTTCCATCTTAGGAACTACAAGACAAGCTCAAGACTTTTCCCTGAAGTTTCTGATCTACCTGAGGTCTTTGCTTTGTTCTAATCTTATTTTGGCTGGTTTTACCATCACCTTCATTTTCACACTTTCCTAGTCCTAACACAGCTTTTTATCCCTCATAATGTACATTCAGATCTCCATAACCTGCCAAGAGTGACTTCTGAGGGCAAAGCCTCAGCACCACTTTTACATGGGTTTCCTCTATGCTGCCCATTAACTTATCTTAGTTCTAACCAGTAATATGAGATTGGAGGATTTTAGTCTGTGTGTCCTAATTATACTTGTTTTGGGGGGTAGAACAGTGAAACCATCCCCCCAAGAATGTGACCAAGGCTCAGCCTGGTAGTTCAAAGCAACAGCACCAAAACAAGGGAAACCTTGTGTTTAGCGCTAAGTATGGGACATGCAGAATGTTTCTTTGCCTAAAGTGTCTATTTGGCTTCAACATAGACTTTAACCCAGACTGGTATTAGTGCTACATTCATTATATGGGAACTCTCAAAATGTGGGGTTGCGGGGGGTAAGATTTTGGTTCCTCTCTAGCTGACAACACTTTCAAAGAACAGTTTTGCATATAAATATCCCAAATCAACAAGAATATGTGCTAGGGTCACTAAAACTTGGATTACTGAGAAGGGGAAGATCCACCTGGTGGGAGCTGCTGTATATCTGCTCTGCATGTGTAAATATTCCTGTCTCCAAGAGAAGCTGCTGGAAATCTGAGGACGTAGTTAGTGAACATCTCCTTCCCCTAAAACCCCACGGGGTGCCTGCTCCCAGACCAGATTTTCAGCATCCCTTATGAGAGCCATAATCCAGTTATCTGAGGAACAAAGCTCGACAGTGACTTCCTGAGCCCAAATATAGATGGAACGTGGTGTGGTGTAAATCAGCAGCCCACAGCAACTAGGAATCATTAATGGCCATAAAAGGAAGGGGAGGCAGAAATTGTGACTCATTCCATCAGTAGCCACCAGCTGCCATCCATCCCAATCCCAAATAACAGAGCCAATGGCTGGCTGCCAAACTACCTGAGTTAACATGCACCACTACACCAAAGAGTATCTCAAAGCTGAGACTTGGTTTTTCCCTTTCTCCCTTCTCCATTTGCCTCCTGTCACCATCTGTCACTTTCTGTTCATCTTTTTCTCTTATGCTCTCATTCTTTTCTCATGAATTCCTTACTTTGGCAACAATTTCCCATGCTTTCTTTCTGTGTCACTTCAACCCTGCTTCCCTTCTACCACCTTCTCCCTGACAGCTGCTGACCTTCTGCTCCCCTCAGGTTCCATTCCTGTGAAGCTATCAACTGTGGGAGCAGAAACCAGCCACCAACATTCTAAGCATTGTCCAAAAATCCCGTGCACCCCAGACCTCTGTGCCAGGCCCCACTACAGAAGTCTGTCAGCACATTGGCCTCTATAATGGGTACCCCAACACTAAAGCGATCCTTCTTAGCCAGGTAAGGCCTTGGCAGGTGTCACTTGGACGCAGCCTGCTGCTAGTTAGGTACCAATTCAGAAGCAGAAGAAAATTCCTACAAAGACAAAAGGGGGATTTGAGTGGAACCGGCTTAATGTAGTGCTCTCCTTTCTGACTGTATGGTTAATCCTGCCCTGAATAAGCCTTAACCATTTCATTCCCCAGTGATTATATTCAGGTATTCAGCAGGAGAGGCAGGTGCTCTCTGATCAGATAAACAAGCAATTTAAGGAACCTACTAGGCCTTCACTGTTTCTCTGATGAATGCACCCCTCTAAGAGAGATTTCCTCTGCATTGTTTTTTTGTTTCTTTTTTTTTCCCCTTCAATGACATCTAAGCAGCCCAGAGGACTCCAGCAGCCGCCTGCATGAGGAGGAGGATGTGGTAACACTCCTTCGCTACTTCATCTTAGTTAAAATGTTCCA
This sequence comes from Grallaria varia, assembly GCA_013396735.1. Classification (NCBI taxonomy): domain Eukaryota; kingdom Metazoa; phylum Chordata; class Aves; order Passeriformes; family Formicariidae; genus Grallaria; species Grallaria varia. The sequence continues at coordinate 6,780 of VWZG01008286.1, forward strand.
CTAGAAATTCATTCCTGGCTCTAGGACAGGCCAGGTCACAGCCCTAAGCAATGCAGGGAAGCAGAATTTCCTGAGACAAGTGGTTTGGAGTAAAGTGTTACGGTCAGTGAAGAAGAACCATAAAACCTCCAGATTCATCCCCTAACACTGACCTTTGGTAGTTGAGACAAGCATGGCTGGACATCGAGGCAGCATCATGCTCAGGAGATCAATCTTTTCCTCATCTGCTTCTGCCCCAGTAGGTGAAGGACCCTGAGAGCTACAGAAAAACAACAAATATTAAAAGCTGTTGCACCAGGTTCTGACTCAAACCTACTTTCTGCAGCAAATCCAGGGCCACAGAAGCTTCTCTGGTAAAACTGCTTCACTGGAAAAGCCATTTCAATCCCTTGTCCATGACATGAACTGCACTGAGGTCTCTCTGACTGAACATCTTTTTATATTATTCCCCCTGAGGCTCTCTGTGTTCAGTCAGAAGCAGCTAATGCAAAGTAGCCAGTCTGGCAAAAAAATCTGGGCATCAAGAAATATGTCAGGCTGTACTACCAGAGCTTTTCCCACCCACAGACACATCAGAGTTGCTATTCACTCTGGATTCTTTCGCCTGAGTTTAACCAGTTTGGAAGGTTCGTGTTAGGCAACAAGCACAATCAAGTCTGGCAGAGATGTGCCAGTGAAACCTCCGCAGCATTCCTGCATACCCAAAAGGCCCAGATAAGGGCAGGGTGAACAGAAGGTGTGGTGTGGAATCCAGGGACTATCTGGGAACAGTTTGGCTGGAGCTGTGAGCACAGGCTGCTCAGGCAAACCTTCCTCAGCCCTTCCACCACTGAACTGGCTGGAACACCTCGGGCTCACTGCAATACATCCTGCTCACCCACTCCCAGGAGCCCACTGCATCTGCAAGTATAATCTACAAAGGGCCATCTGAGCTGCAGTTTGTATTCCTGTCTCCCACTGGACCAAATTACCAGTATTAGGAGAAAGACAAGTGTATTATTTAGAATGTAGCACCGCTCTGGACTAAGTTCTACCAGAGCAGCAGAATTCATCATCTTTGTAAGATGAAAAATGAGCAAACAAGTAAAATAAATAAAAATAAAACCCCCAAAATAATAAATAAACTGTAATATATAAGTAATGCAATTAATATAAAATAAAAGTATATAATAATTTATAGAATATATTTACANACTGATTTTTTTCCCCATCTTAAAAATAAAAATCATGAGAGTGGTTGGTGATGGCCAAGCAGAGCTGAACTCTGACACACAGTCCCTCCCCAGCATCAGGTTAGTTCCACGTTGCTGAGCTTTGCTGCTCTTCATAAAGCACTGCCAGCACTGCAGCCTCCTACCACTGTGCCACACTCTCCCCAGAAGCAGCCAGGACCCTAAAAGCCTGTCCAGAACCTGGAGGTGCAGGGCCTTGTCTGAGCTTTCAGCAGCACAGTTTCACCACAGCATCATTTGTTCAGTGATACTAAAAGGAAACACCTGCAAGCCAAAAATCCTGGGGCAGAGGCTGCATCCCATGTGCTTACACAGGCCTGTGACACAGACATGACACCAGGGAGAGGAGAGTTGAAGTTTGATATTACAGAATCATACAATCATCAGGGTTGGAAATGATCTCCAATATCATCAAGTCCAAACTTTGACTGAACACCACCGTGCCCACTGAACTGTACTATGAAGTGCCACATCTACTCTCTTTTTCAACAGTTCCAGGGGAGGTGACTCCACCATTGCCCTGGGCAGCCTGTGCCAGGGCTTCATCACTCTTTCAGCGAAGAAATTTTCCCCAATACCCAACCCAAACCTCCCTTGGCACAAATTGAGCCCCTTTCCTCTCATGCTGTCCCTTGTTCCCTGGGAGCAGAGCCCAGAGCAGCCCCCCAGCTCCTCCTTCGTATCAGGGAGTTGCAGAGAGCGAGGAGGTCCCCCCTGAACCTCCTTTTCTCCAGGCTGAGCCCCCCCAGCTGCTCCTCATAGAACTTACGTCCCAGACCCTTTCCCATCTCTGCTGCCCTAACAAGTAGGAAAGAGCCCTCTGAGCACAGCAGAGCCCTTTGTTCATACACAGGATTAAATATGGTCCCGGGGCCCTCAGGTCTGAGCCTCTGTGCAGGAAGCTGCAAGATTGTCAGGAAGGGAAGAGATTGTTTTGTGCTGTAGAAAGTACTCATCTCCCTCAAGGAAAAGCTGCAGGGAGATTTGGGGAAAAGAGTGTTGGGAAGGAGTGCAAGGGGGTCCAAGTGCAGACGGTGTGCAGGCGCTGCTCGGTGTCACTTCCCAGAGCTGCTCAAGCTTTTCTCCCTGTCCTCCCCTTTCCCACACACTCCTCTGCTTACACTGCACTGTTGGGTAACACCATTATCAGATATTTTGTCAGTGTTAGAAACTTTCAGATTAAAAACCACTCAGTAAAGCCATTTCTGTCCAGGAGAGCCTAAGTGAGCCTTTGGGAGCTGCAGGCCCCTCCCTGCAGCACTGCACAGCAGCACAGGGATGGTCAGGGCTGCATGATGGAATAAGGGATGCTTAAAAGCCCAGTTCCCCCTGCAGCTATTTCCGGACACATCCAAGTGTGACTCTTGAACCTCATTTGTGCCCAGCACTTTTTGGAACCCTATAGCTATGCCATCACTTCCTAAACTGCATTTCTCACACTGACAGCTAAAGGGTTATAAGCCACCCTTCATTTTCGCATGCATCATCCTCCAAAGAACCTTTTCTCTCTGAAGCCCCTTATCAGTTGATATGGAGGGACAAAGGGCAAAGCCAGAGCAGGTTTCCTAGAAAGGGCTGCTCCTTCTTCAGCACCAGGTCTCCAAATCTTGCTGCAAATGTATGAATTACAGACCTCGTTACCAGGGTACAGATGATGGGAAGCAACTGCAAGTATCCCACACCTGACACATCTGGGACCTGAAGGAATGGCTGGAGCTGTGTCAGGGGAGGGTTAGGCTGGATGTTAGGAAAAGGTTCTTCCCCCAGAGGGTGGTCAGGCACTGACCAGGCTCCCCAGGACAGTGGTCAGAGCCCCAGGGCTGCCAGAGCTCCAGGAGCGTTTGGACAACGCTCTCAGGGACATGGTGGGATTGTTGGGCTGTCCTGGGCAGGGCCAGGAGTTGGACTCAACGATCCTGATGCGTCCCTTCCAACTCAGAATATTCTGTGATTCTATGATCTATTGCAGAAAAGAGAAGGACTGTTGCAGACTGCATAAATGGTTTGAAAATACAAAAGTGGACGGATTGCTCCCACACTGCACTCCTGTTCCCCAGGATCTTTAGTAGAAGGCTGACATGTAAAGAACACACTGCCTGTGGGAACAACACTTCCAAACCATCCAGACCATCACCTGGAAGGCAGATGCAGGATCCCAGCAGCCCTCCCTCCAAACCAGAGGCACAGCTCCCTGTGCACACAGCTGTCCAAGCGAGGTACACACATGAGAGGCTCCTTTTGGCCATAGATGGCATTAATGGAACCATGGTCTGATGCTCTGGCCAGTTGTGGGTCAGGTGGTCCCATGATGTCCTGCAAGGTGCCACATGCTTTAGGCCCTCTCACACACAGTGCCAGCGCTGGTGGCACCTTATCAGGCTCTGAAGTATAGGAAGAAGGCAGTTTTTCTGTGGAAACAAACATACAAGTGAATAAAACATGGAACAACCCGCCCCAAGGTCATTCATCCCACTCAAGTGCTCTGTCATAACTAGACCTCAAAAGGGGAATCATCTGGTTACCTGCCCTGTAACCACCTGGTTATCTGTCCTGTGGGGCATATGCTGGCAGCACCTACACATTTTTACCCAATACTAAACCTGAGATTACTCAAAGTGCTCTGTTAAAGACAGAGGAGTTGGTTGCCTCATATTTGCTGTGGAAAGGTGTGTGTGCATGGTTAGTTATTACAGAGCAGGTGACACACTGGAAGTGTCCCTGTTCATGGCAGGGGATTGGAACTTAGCTGGTCTTTAAGGTCCTTTCCAACCCAAACCATGACTCTAGGTCAGCACTTTAAGTTCCTGTGCAGTCTGTTGTACATGACCACAAACAAGGCTGGGGAATTGAAGTAGAGACAGGACAAGAACAGCGGCCTGTGGAAAGTGACATTTTTGAAAGGGATCACAAACTGGAAATTTGGACATTTCTACATTATCTCCTTTTACATCAAATAGAGATTTTGTACAGCACTGTAAGATCAGCTGTATCAACTCTTCCCTATGCCTCTGGCAAACTGTTGTCCATGTTTCCAGCATAGCTGGGGTCCAGGAAGTAACCCCAGAAAAAACAAACTTGGCTCCTCTGCAGTTCTTCCTGGAGATGTTAGAAAAAGCAGCAAGGTATGCGCTTTTCTTCCCTTAGATTTAAAACCATATTCAAATACATAATTTTTTGCATAAGAATCAGAAATGAGAATGTAAGTCTCCAGAGCAGGTAGAAAATTCAGCAACTGGCTGTAAATATTTTAAATAATAATTTTCAGGTTTTCAAATGGGTAAAAATCTAATTTACAAACTCGTCTAGTAGTTCTCAGATCAAATGAATTGTCTCTTCATACAAAATGTTCTTAAATAATGGTGCCTGGTATAGAGCATTGAAGCAGATCTGTTGCCTGTCAGCTCCTAATGACTGGTGATTTTATGGTTTCCGTATTCATTCTTGGAGTCCCCCTTCATTTCTCCAGCTATCACTAGGAATGTATTATGTGTACAGCACCGAGACAACTGCAATCCCATTCCTAAGGCAGTCTGCTCCTCTTGCTTTCAAATGCAAAAAGGGACCAGGGAGACTGGGGAATTTTCTCTGATTAGGTTGGTCTTCACTCACCTTCTGCCAGAGGAAAAGGAAACCCATTTCCCTGCTCTCAGCCTGCCTATATCTTTCCCAAGGGAAATAGATTGTCTGTGCACGATGGTGTCACACACAAACCTTCCAGGAGAATTTCCTAGTTTAAAAGAAAGCACAAACCAGACTGCACTGTAGAGGTAATGTCTAAACTCTGCAGCTAATGCAATACCTGTTGCTCTGGAATGATGTTGCATTAGCAACTAATAATATTCCACAATGCTTTAAGACAGGTTTTTCACCATCTCTGCTTCTCAAATGGGAAAAAAGACTTGAGTGGTACATGCCAATATTTGACACACTGGTGTCTAACATTAAAGACTTTGTAATTTGAGTTCAGAGACCCAGGTAATTTTTATTTACCTTATCTTCTTGACCGCCCATCTCAGATGGGATTATATTACAGGATTCTATTTAAAAATATGACATTTTGGTGATGTTTTCTCAGCCAATGCAATTACAGGACAGCTAGCTCAGTACTTTGCCCATGCTTATGAAGTCCCATAGACAATGAAATGGGGGAATTGTGGAAGAGGAAGGCTGGATTTTCTGCAGAGAAAACCTTCAGGAACATAGTGGGGATCTATATTATTATATTTAACTCACATGAGTCTAACCCTGGAGCCTAGGGCACTGCAATTTGGGAAAGCTCGCTACAAAGGAGCAACTAAAGTCTGAGACACAAAAATGTCTCAAGGTGTGAAGTCAGATAACATGCAGGTACCCCTGAAATGCCAGGCAGTGGAAGGATTTCAGGAAAGTTTATTCCAAAGTGGAGTTCGCAAGACTTATAAGGGAAAATTCCTAACACTGCTTAAACACCAGGCCTGAGAAAGGCATGCCTCCTGTACTCTTCAAGGCTTTTATCTTCACTGGTATCTCCTCAGGTCCTCCCCTACTCGAAGGCCCATAACTTCTGTGAAGGTTTATCTCTCCTCATACCAGAGACAGAGCCTGAAAACTTCCTCTGGAATGCAGGAGAGAAAAAACCATCCAACTAACTGCGAGAAAGGTGCTTCTTAGGTAGGAAAGCATTCCTAAGTGAAGCAAGCTCTAGCCTCCTCACTGCAAATCTTTTGGAAAAGGTATCTACACTTACACAAGGGGAATATTCAACACTGGGAACAGAAGGAAAGAAACAGCCCAAGATATGATATAATTTCTTTTGGGAAAGATATAGAAACTGATAAAACAAATCTGACACCCTCTGCCCACGTCCACAGTACCATAACACCCTTCAACCTTGGACTTACAGACCTTTGCCTTCACTTCAGCATTATCACACGATCCGAAGGAAAGGCAGAGCTCACCTGAGCTCAAGAGCAGCATGTCCTGCCGGGGGCAGAGCAGGCGGAGGCCACACACATCCAGGCCAGAGCTGAGCACCAGCTGCAGCAGGTGATGGGCAGCCAGGGGACTTCGGAAGAGCCTTTCAAACAGCAACACCATGGCAACCTGAACAGAAGGAGCACCTTGGAAAAATGAGGCAAATGCTTCTGAGCCCTCAACAACCTCTCAGCTGCATCCCTTCTGCTCACCTTTGGTCCCAGGAGGGATCTACACTGCAGGAGCTGCAAAGAGGCTTTGGTTTATGTTTATGTGCAGCTCACACGGAAGGCTCTTAGCTTTGGATTGAATGACAACTATCAATGATAATTATAATTAAATTTATTTCTGTTGATATAATTGTACCTTTTGTCATGTAAACCTACCAGTGAAAAACTGCAAGATCTCTGGGGCAGAAACCAGATAACTCTGTGTACTACCATCTGCCCGTCTTTCTAGATGATTAAATAATAATAGACCAACTGGTTGTTTCTTTATACCTATAAAAGTATCACTGGTACTGTCCCAGATTTATATTTTGGAGTCTTCTCTACCAGACTAATCCAATTCAACCCATCCTGCCACTTAGGAAGACACATATCAATACGTTCTGAATGTCTATACCCAAAAGGGAAGCAAGTTATTACTACTTTCCCATCAGAGAAACAAATTGTTTTAAAAACCAAGTGCTTTACAACAGGGAGTTGTGTGGTGCTGTGGATAACAAATTGTTTAGCTGTAGATCAGATAAGCTGGTTGTACTGGCCCCAGATTTGGGCATGGTTTTCCTGGGTGCAGAGCAGCACAATGATTTTCCCAGCCCAAGGTTTTCAGCTGCAGCAAATGCCAAATGAATTCATCACTACTGGACATTTGAAATGAAATGCTACTCCCCCATAAAGACATTATGAGGCTTATACCAGCGTGATAAATGAAGATATAAATTTACTCAAATCATCTAAAAGTGGGCTAATTAGGAATAAAAGCTCTGTTTCTTTATGTTTTTCTAGCTCAAGCTTTCCAGATATTAACCCAGTACTCACAGCACTCACTTTGCTCTGTCAGAGCTTTGTTCAGATGGGCCTGGCCCAGTCTTGGATATCACCAATTCTGGCCACTGTCCAAACCATGGACTTCCTGGCTTGGCCCTGTCACTGTGGATTCCCACCTGGATGCTGTGTCCAGCTCTGGGGCCACCCACATAAGAAAGATGTTGACCTATTGGAGCAAGTCCAGAGGAGGGCACATAGGGCTGCAGCCTCTCTGTTCTGGAGACAGGCTGGGAGAACTGGGGGAAGTTCAGACTGGAGAAGAGAAGGCTCTGGAGAGACCTTAAAGCCTCTTCCAGTGCCTAAAGGGGCTCCAAGAGAGCTGGAGAGGGACTTTGGAGGGACCAGGCAAGGCGGAATGTCTTCCCACTGCCAGAGGGAAGGGAGAGATGGGATATTGGGAAGGAATTCTTCCCTGTGAGGGTAGGCAGGTCCTGGCACAGGTTTCCCAGAGAAGCTGCAGCTGTCCCATCCCTGGAAGTGTTCAATGGCAGGTTGGACAGAGCTTGGAGCAACCTGGGCCAGTGGAGGGTGTCTCTGCCCATGGCAGGAGAGGTGAATGGGATGAGCTTGTGACACCCCACCATTAACAGGAAGAAAGCACCTTCAAGATCCCTTCCAACCCAAACCATTCTGTGATTCCATGACTCTTGGTTGGCTCTGGTTACTGCTGTTGGACCTGTCCTGCTCTTTTCATTAACAAGTTATTTTACATAGGATTAGGTCTGATACATTTTGATATGCACTCCTAAACAGAGGGAAATGAGCTAATATGAAACACCTTAACCTCCTCTTCTCCTGAAGTAAAATAAATAGAATTATTTCCTACTTGTTCATACAACACACACAGTTACTGTAGGTCAGGTAGTACTAGAACCTTCAGAAATTTGTTTGAATTTTTCTGAGCCCAAGTTTAATCAAAGCTGTGCTGTATCCTGGCTTACAGTCAAGTGCTTTCAGGTTATCAACATTTGTCTACTGTTACTGATTTGCACCTGGTTGGTAGCAATTTCTCCAACCCACACATTTCAAAGTTTAATCTTTTGTGGCTCAGAGCAATCAGCACATCAATACTGATGACATGAAACACTCAGCTGATGCATTTAGGTCTGAGTGAAAAATACTTCAAGATCAGTACTTGTACCAAACTGCAAGACTGAAATATTCCAGATCACTTAATTGTCTCTCAATGTTCCATATCATCCTGCAAGTGAGGAAGGAGTGGTGTGTTTGCTGTTCTTTACCTCAGTGTCTGTATCTCTGCAAGCCTCCAAGGCACTGCTGTCAGGGAAGTATTTGTCACCACTTTCAACTGCCTGCCAGTAAAATCCATTTGGCACCACAAACACCTTCTTCACTGCCTGAAACACACAAAGTACATCTCTCGCTTTTGGTCTCTCAAAACAAAGGGCTGGGAAAACCCAGAGTATTTTATGGCTAGAGGCCACCCGAGGATGTACATTCATGGATTCAACTCATTAGTCCAGTGTTGTTAATGTATCATTTGCTTTCTTACAACCATTCCACTGGCTCCAATTATATCTCAGGAATATGAATCTTCAGCTGTCTCCTGAGAGCCTGAGAACTCCTAGTGTCGAACCCAGAGACTCTCCAGCACACAGAGCACCCACAGACATCACCATGAGTTGCATGCGTAGGCTGACGAGCAGAGCCCTTGATTCTCCATGACTGTGCTGACCACTCAGCAGAAAAGGGCTTTGTGAAAGCAATGTTCTGATTAACTAATCAAATGGAAGGGTAGGGAAGAAATTTCATGAACTTTTACATGCCTGTAAGCAGAACAGGACATTTCTCCTGTGCTCATGTCACCACAAGTGACACACATCTGTAAGTCTTACTGTGTCACACATGCAGGGATAGGCAAAAAGTTGCTATTTAGGTCACAGCTCAACAGAAGCGTAGCATTGCCCAGACTCAGCACCTTGTTTTGTTTCTCATATATTTTCTGGGCAGCCAAGCAAGCAACTTGTATAAGTGCAAGTGTAAAGATGTGTCACTCATGAGAATGTGCCGTGACTGGATGCTCAGTAAGCAAGGCCACAGTCCAGGGACAAAGGCAACTTTTGAAAGTCATGTTTGACAAGTTGTGGTTTGGGAAGAATTGATATTGAACATTCCAGAAACACAGATGCATTTAGGCAAAATTCACAGTAGGCAGGATTCATTCCAAGAAGGAAAAAAAAATTGTCACTTTTGAGATACAGGCTCAGGTATGGCTTCACTTTTAAAGACTTTACTTGACCTACAGCAGTCATTAACTTGCCCTCATCACATGTGGATTGACCTTTTCAAAAAGCAGAAAATCAATTTTCAATGTGGTTTTACCAAGACTTTTACTATGGAGAGAAGAAGGACTAACAGTGCATGGAGAAGCATCCATTGTGCATTCTGAGGTACAGGTAATGCTAATTAATTGTGTAATCACCTGCGAAATTCTGAGCGTGCTGCTTAGCCAACGACAGGCACTTCACAGCATTCTACAAATGTTTAAAAAATAACAACCAGAAAATCAAATTTATTGGAATATTAAAATTCCTCTGACAACTGTCAGTAATCTTTTGTGTTGTCTCCTTCCTCTATTTCCTGTCCTTCATGAGATATTTGCCGAAGAGCAGAACCAGGGATTTCACTGTTCATGCTGCTTCAATCCAATCAACTACACTAAACCCAGACCTTTGGCATTTCTCAGCGGATTTGTCCATTCTGTCCCGCAATTCATCACTCCACAGCTTCCACTGGTGATATTACACTTGATAGCTGTGGAAAAGATCATCAGAGGAAAAGTGGATTTAAGGAGACAGAAGATCACCAGCTCCCACATGCAACACTGGCACAGCATTCCCAATCTACACAAGGCGACTGCAGAAAGACCCCAGTCTTCTATTTATTCAAGCTGTTCCTTGAAGAAACCTCATGTCTCTCTTCTCCCTCAAGAAGAAGGCAGAGAAGAGACAAATGTGGTCATACCAACACTAGCCTCTATTTCCACAGAAACCTTCAGGATAATCATCCAGCCCCAGTTAGGACACACTGGGAAATCCAAGTGTTATAGTTTTAGAATTTGTCAGAATTTTTTCTTTCCTACCAACACAGACTTTGGGGGCTGACACCCTCCTTAACAAAGACCCAGCTAATGATCCGAATTCCAACCTGATAGCTGGGAGGACAAAAGGGACAAAAGTCCCTTCTTTTGTTTGTTTTGGGAGCTGTTTTTTTTTCCCTTCACTTTTCAGCGGTGGTTTGGAGAAGGAACCAGCTCGAAGGGACTGCTGCGGGTTCTGGCTCCTTTCCCTGCCTCCTGTTCCTAGCCCGGTGTGCCCAGAGCTTCAGAGGGGCAGACAATCTTCACAGCTTTGGAGTTGCTGCNTTCTGGTGATTTTTATATATATATAAAATATATTTAGTAGTTAAGAACTGTTATCTTTCCTTCTACACATTTTCCAAATTAAAATTTTGTTTTAAATTTAAAAGAGGCGTGGTCAGTTTTGAGAAAGGAATTCTAAATTGTTTTAGCTTACTCTAAACTAAGACATGTGGTCATACCAACACTAGCCTCTATTTCCACAGAAACTTTCAGGATAATCATCCAGCCCCAGTTAGGACACACTGGGAAATCCAAGGTAAAATCTGCCCTTCAGGAAGGACCACAGTGTAAGCTGTGGATCACGGTGATCCCAGGCCAGCCTCCCTCCCTGCTGGAGCAGGGATCTGGCCACACCTGTGGGAAATTATTCCTGAGATCCATCAGATTATTTTCTAACAACCAACCTGAATGTGAGTTCACAAAGCAGCAGAAAGCGAAGCTTGAAAAATCATAGTTCTCCTAGAAAATCCTTCTCATGAGTTATAAACAGATAGATGGCTGTGGTATGAGACCTCTGCTTTGTCCAGTCTGCTAAAATGTACCAGTGTAGAACTCCTGGCACAGCCTTCCTATCTATGAGCAGGAAAAACAGGGAGAAACTCACCTTCCCTGTGCATGTAGGAGAGAATTGCATCAAGTCAGTAATTTTAAAACTGAGATGAGCCCTATTTGATACCTAACACAGAGCAACCCTTCACGGGCAGTTGCAGGACCTTATGATCACTGAATAACTGGCAATTTCAACACTATTTACAATACTTTTGTGCCACTTTTAATGTTTCACAAGAGAGTAGGTGTGAGAATTGCATTGGTTTCACCTCAGAGTTCATTTCTCTCGCACATCCAACATCATCACAGCAGCTGTAAAGCTTCTGTGCCAACACAGCAGTTGAAGAAACCTCTGCCAGGCCAGGGATGGTGGGAGGAGAGGAGATTCCCCCACAAGAAGAGGGCGGGATACCTACCTGAAAATACCTCTCCTGTAAGACTCTGCACACTCTGAGCACTTTAACAACCTCACATCTCATGGGAAAGGCAGTATTCCAGGGAGCATGGCTCCCTACATCAGCCAATGGCAGTTGCATACTTTGACTTATGCTGTAATAGGTTTCAAACCCCAGACTCATGGAACCACGACCACTGCCATGGCTGTGTCTGCAGGGCTTCTGACAGCACTGAAATCCTCTCCCTCCAAGCTGTCACAATCAGGAAGAGCAGGAAGGCAGGACATGTTCATAACATCCCATTTATATTATTCCTTTTTGTCAATTATCCTTGTTTTTATTTGGTTTGGGTGACAAATTCCGGTATCTGCTGCCTTAAAACACTGGAAAAGACCAGTTTGTACCATAACTAGGATGAATATGCACCAGTTTTTCCAAAAGCATTTAGAAGAAACCCTAAGCTACTGCTTTCTTTCAGGCAATATTACCCAGACAAAATCAGACAGTTATAGGAGGGAAATTCACAGCAGAACAAAAACATGTTGCAAAATCCTGAGCAAAAACAAGAACAAGCACAATTCAGAGAAGGCTGGAGCTCTGTGCAGCAAACCTATGAATATTTAGCTGTCATCCAGAAATACAACCAAATGCATGATCTCTTCTTCGTGCTTTTAGAGTATATTCTGTTCCCATCTCTGACAACAAAGAAATAGCTTTTTCTGTCAGATGATCTAAAAGAGTCTTTTAAGTTGCAACGAGTCTTCCAGGCTGCTTCCCAGCCACAGAAGGAAAACAGAAACTGCAGGAAGAAGTCCCATGTTCTCCACAATCTCCTCTCCTCACACGCAAGGCCCTTGCCAAGGGAAAGATCTGCTCAGCCATTATCGCTGTGAGACAACACCAAACCCCTCACAGAGTTTGGGAGCTGCATCTCCCAGCATCTCCAGAGCCACAGTAGATTCTGCAACATCTCTCTTCCAGCCCCACTGAACACATCAGGGGCAACAAGGGAAGCTTCTCTTAATCCAGCATAGCTCATGTCTGATGTGATTCACCAAATCATGCCCCAAATTTAGGCAGCATCACTCTCAAACTCTTTCCTCTCCCCACTGCCATGAATCCCAACACATTAACATAATATTCTTTGTGGAATCCAGATTAACACAATGTTCCCTGCACATTTTTCCTCCCCACTGTGCACACTCTCTTCTGATGGCTACAGAATTTAGTATTTACAGAATTTAGCACAGGATCTCCTTGACAAAATTCTTCTCCCCATTCTGAACCAGTCATTCATCTGAATAATGTACGGGAAGTTCACATGTGTTTTCCTCTTTCTGGAACCTTTCTTCAGCCTGCAACTTGCAGGAGACACTTCTTGCCTTGTAGGTTCTCATTTAAATGAACTTATTAAAGAGAGGATATTTAATTATTCTAGATAATTTTTTATTTTAAAAAATTTGACTAGTAAGTGAAAGAGATGCTATAGGAAAGAAAAGATCCTACAGGAAATGTGGAGACACCATAGGAAGATCCCAGGCAGCAAAAAGGCTAGGATAAAGGGGGATAACCAAGGCAGACATGGCTGTATTTCAAGCAGTTTGAAATGGATCTCACTTCCCCTTGTTCCCCTTCCGGATAGGGAAAGGGATATCTTGCAACACAGAAAAGAGAGTGAGACAGTAGCTTCCAGCCTTTGTGCCCATCATGCACAGCACTAATGGCAAAGCACATAAGCTTGAGAGCTCTTTGAAGGTGCTCTTTTCTGGTGTAATGAGCAATGGGCATAATTTAAATGTGAGCCATCAAATTTTAGGAAGAATGAAAAACTGTAATGGTTTATTTCTCCCCAAGCTATGCCTTCATCTTTGTGCCAGCTCTGGTAGACCTCACTGTAGTCCTTCCTGCTTCTAAAGGTTGAGGTTTTTTTGTTTACAAATACCAGTGACTGCCTGAACTTCTGGATCCAGGAAAATCAATGACAGACTCCAGCAGGACTCAGCTGGGGCCAGGTTGTCACCTCCTCCCTTCTGTCTCCTGAAAATACAGCCAGGCAGCTATTTTGTGCTGCAGCTATGGGTTATTTTCTATAAATGCATAGAGGTGAAGTCCCAGGACAAATGTTTCACCCACAGGCAAGTCATATCTATGTGGAATCATCAGTCAGGTGGTGCTCTCACCAAAGCTGTTGATAAAACTTTATCAGGCTGCAGGGCAAACTCAGGGTGCCAGACATGCAAGATCAGGCCCTTTGTATCAACTTAGACAAAGACAAGACATGAGCAAGATTTGGAAAGCAAAGGGCATGATAAACTGGTCCTTCTGAATCTCCTGCTTTCCACCTTTAGCCTAGATTTCAAACAGCCAAGCTGCAGGACTCCAGTCATGCTGCAGGCCTCACCTACTGGTCTGGGTTGGGGAAGCAGATGTGGAAGAGCTGTTCTGGATGTTTTATCCCTCCCTAATGCCCAGCTCAGCTGCACAACAATCAAGTCTTTCAAGGTTTGGAGGAAGAGAGCACAACCCTGATCCATGCAGTGAAACAGCAACATGTGGGTCAGGCCTCAGAGCTGGGCAAATTGTGCTGCACTCCGGGCAGCTCAGGCTGGAAAACAAAGTGTGCCTTGGCCCAGCTTAGGTGCTGCTCAGAGATGCTCCTCATAGCATGAAAGGAGAAAGAGAGAACCCCAAAACAAACCAGCATAATTGCCCCCACCACAGACACTGAGCCACAGCATGTCCCAGTTACTACAGTCTGGGATGTGTGAAAGGCAGTGTCCCCACAGCCACAGGCTGAAGAGAGCTGGGTGAAAAGCTGATGTAGTAGTAACAGTTCCCTGAGCGTGACTCCATTAGCACTGAAGTTAAATGAAGTTATAGTAAAAGACAGTGGAAGATGCTGAAGGCATGTGCCCATCAATGAAATAATGTCATAGCATTCAAACTCTAAAGCTCGGTGTGTTCTTTTTGAGCTCATGCTGAAACAGATTCACAGACCTGAAAGATCCTCTGAAATGGCCTCCCACTCTGTCTTCAGAGGCTGCACACAGAGCTGAGGCCACCACATCTCTAAATCAGGTCCTTTAAGCGCAACGAGTGCTGCATGGAGGCTCCGCTCTTCCACAGCATTGTTATAATTTTAGACTTTGTCAGCATTTTTTTCCTTTCCTACCAACACAAACTTTGGGGGCTGACACCCTCCTTAACAAAGACCCGGATAACGATCCGAAATTCCAACCTGATAGCTGGGAGGAGAGTTTTTTTGTTTTGTTTTGGGAGTTGGTTTTTTTTTTCCCCTCTTCACTTCTTCGCAGGCGGTTTGGAGAAGGAACACGCACAGAGGGACTGCTGCGGGTTCTGGCTTCTTTCCCTGCCTCCTGTTCCTACCCTGGTGGGCCCAGAGCTTCACAGGGACAAGAGTTGTTATTTGTTCTGTTCTGGTGATTTACATATATATATATAAATATATTTAGTAGTTAAGAACAGTTATCCTTCCTTCTACACATTTTTTCCAAATTAAAATTTTGTTCTAAATTTAAAAGAGCCGTGGTCAATTTTGAGAAAGGAATTCTAAATTGTTTTAGCGTACTCTAAACTAGGACAAGCATCCACAGGGATGTGGATTTCATCAGCAAGGCTTCTTCTGCTACATGGCTATTTCAGTGTTTGAAACAAAATTTGCAACTTACCAAGTCTGAGCATGTGTGAGGCTCCTCTGGTAACACAATTAACATTAACTCTAGCAGGGGAAGCCCAAAAGTCTGAAACATCACATGAAAGAACTGCTATACTTTCTTCCAGCCCCCTCCCATACACCAACTTTTCTGTTAGGTCAGTCTGGGCAGGCTGATGGTACTGGAAGGACTGGGTGACAATATCAAGACAAATTTGGCTCCCTGGACTCAGTTTTGGAATTCTTAGCTATGCTTAGCCAAAAAAAAAAAAAAA
>VWZG01008286.1:22319-55741 GCA_013396735.1 Grallaria varia
CTTTGCTGACATGAAAAGCAAGGAAGGAACTTTGTCTAGACCTGCCCTTAATCACTACTATTGTCTTAAAAGAGAACACACAACCATCCCTAAAACCTCGCTGACCCACCCAGCACTGCCACTCCTGGCAGGCATCTGCACAGGTTAGGACTTCAAAGAGGTGCTGTGGATGGAGACCAAAAGATGGTGAGCAAACATCCCAGTGTCTGGAACGACTGAGGGAGAGGAAGAGAATTCCAGGATGGAACAAACAGGCAGAGGAAAAGCAGCATTGACACTTCATATATTGTCTGTTCCCCTAAGGTTAATGAATCCTAAGACTTAACAGCAGAAAGTACTTTTATTTTATGCTAATATGAAGAAATCCCCTTTTTGCTGACAAGGGACCTTGTGTTAATAAGTTTCAGAGGGATGTTGTCACTCCTAACCTAACCTGGGGTTTAATGACTGTTGTTCCATCAGCCTGTCAGGATTTTTGTCTGTAATCTATCTGGAGCAAAAAGAGGTACTCACTGCATGCTTCTCCATGTGGGAGCAGGTTCTTTGGTCTGCTTATTTTGTATATACTGCCTCAAAACAAATATAAATACATAAGAAGCAAAGCATGGATCATTGGCGTTGCACCAAACCTTCAAACCAATGAATTTAAAAGAACATTATATTGAATTTTCCATACAGCACTTTTTGGTTGCATTTTAATGACACTTGGGAACATTCTCAGTTGGTACCACTTTGTAAAGCTTCAGGGCATACATCAGGGTTAGCTGCTGCCTGCTAAGAGCATGGGCTCGTTGAGCCCTGCTTTGGAAATCCGCTTTTCTGCTTAAACAGCTATAGAACATGTGGCTTCCCCATCCCTGGAAGTGTTTGAGGCCAGGTTGGATGGGGCTTGGAGCAACCTGGTCTAGCAGACTGTGTCCCTGCCCATGGCAGGTGGTGGAACGAAATGGATTTTAAGGTCCTTTCCAACTCAACCCATCCTGTGATTCCATGATACTATGAAAAAGCCACAGCACACAGTGGTCTCAGCCTAACTCAGGCCTGGGAACCTGAGTGGCACAGAGCACCTGAACTTGGGAAGGGAATGTGGTTTTCAAATTGGCTTCAGGTTTCTATGGCATCAAGGCAAAGATCCACCCCCAGAAACTGCCTGCCATCTTGCTGTTCAATTCCTAATGACTTATAATTCTCCTAATAAGGGATTTGCATAAAAGCCCTGACTGTTTTAAACGGTGCCTTATTTTATCCCTTAAAAGCTATGGCAGATTTATCTTTTACAAGTACGTCAGGCTGCTTTATGGCACTTGCTTCTGCTTGAAAGCCACAGTGACTGCAAATCAACAACACTAAGACTTCCATTTCCTCCACAGAAGGTGGGATAAACCTTTAGGCAAATTGCTAAGTGCACTGTTAAGCCCCTAAGCTTTCATGGCATTGACTCTCACAGAGTCACAGTAATCCTCAAATCTGGTTGAAATTGGAGAAAAGTTCTCCTGCTACATTATTTGCAAAACTAAAACTTCATTGTGAACCAGAATTGCAGGTTTTGCCATTCCTGGGAATTGTGTCTCAAGGGTTTTGTCAAATTAGAAATATTGGGAGAAGGCCACGAATGTGGTGAAGTCATAGGAAAGAAACACATAGAACATTCCCTCAAAAGGTATAGGAATCAGGCTATATTAAATTTGCCTTGAAAATCCACTCTAAATATTTACACTAGGGATAGGAAAGTTTGTAAAGAGCTAAAAGCAAGGTTGGATGCCCTCAAGGAATAAACTCCCTCATATGTATAATGTCTAATTTCAGACACTTGAATATTTGTTATGGAGCACTTGCTAAGCTAAAAGAAGGGAAAAGGTAATTATTATTCTACTTAAAGACAGTAGAGAGTGTTCTTGCAGACATCTCCAGGCAGGCAAGAGATTGGAAGCACTTGATTTTGAGAGGTGCTACATCCTTATAACTCACACACTTCCCTGAAAATCTACACATACTAAAATTCCAGAATCATAGAATATTCTGTTAGTAGAAGCATTTGTTTTCAAGCTTTGCTTAAATCCTTTGCTAAAGGAAACAAAAATATTGGTTAACACTGAAAGAACAAGTTTTACTGGGCCTAAGAAAACAATTGCCAGAATTCCAAGCCTTTCTTTACAGTACCTGAGGGTCGGGATTAACAGCAGCAATGTTACTGAGCAGGACAGAGGGAATTTCATAAAGAAGTGGACACAGCTGGTTTTGGAAGCAACTGGCCAGTTCTGCCCTCCAGCAGGTAACATCTGGAAGCCATGTACAGGCAAGAAATGCAGAAATCTTCTGGTAAAACATGGAGGATCCTTGTAGATCTGTGTTCTGGTTAAAAATCATTGATGGTGGCCTGCATCCTGTCTGTACCCTGCCCCTGGAACAGCTCCTTTTCTGTCTGCAGCTGTCCCAGATTCCAGTTCCACACAGCTGCACCTTAGATTCACCAAACCAAATCCCTACTGTAACACCCCACAGGCTCCCAAACCATCACATCCTGCACCCCATGCTCATGATACCCATCAGCTCACCAATACTACTCCAAGGCAGATGACACCACACTTAGAGAGAGAGAAAATGCCATAAACAGGATCATAAAAGCAGCCCAGTACAATGAAACATTAATTTTCAAAAGGTTTCATAGAGATATGAATGAATTTGTTAACACCCCATCCCTGGAAGTGTTCCAGGCCAGGATGGATGAGGCTTGGAGCAACCCAGTCTAGTGGAAGATGTCCCTGCCCAGGGCAGGGGGTGGAATGAAATGGGCTTCAAGGTCCCTTCAAACCCAAACGATTCTATGATTTTTTTAAGATTGAGACTAATATTAATACATTAATATTGAACAACTGCACTGTTAAATTACAGTTTTCCACCATTTAACCTCCCCCTAGGCCTCACTGTTCTTCAGGTTGGTTCTTAATTAGCAGAATTTTCAGAGAACAAAACTGATGACCTAAATGACACCCAATTAGAAATTAACAGACTCCACTATTATGCAAAGCATCTTCTTTCCACCAGCTATTCAAAGGAAGTGATGGTCCTGTCCTTCTCTGTGCTGGGGCAGCCTCATCTTGAGTTTTGAGGGCCATAATATCAGAAGTATCTAAAGCTATGTGAGAGTGTCCAAAGGAAGGACGCAAGGATGGGAAAGGGTCTGAGAAGTGGCTGAGGGCACTTGGTCTGTTCAGCTGGAGGAGACTGAGGTGAGACCTCATCAGGGTCTGCAGCGTCCTCTTGAGGGGCAGTGGAGGGGCAGCTGCAAATCTCTGCTCTGTGTGACCAGTGACAGGACCTGAGGGAATGGCTGGAGCTGTGTCAGGGCAGGGTCAGGTTGGATCTCAGGAAAAGGTTCTTCTCCCAGAGGGTGGTCGGGCACTGACCAGGCTCCCCAGGGCAGTGGGCACAGCCCCAGGGCTGCCAGAGCTCAAGGGGTGTTTGAACAATGCTCTCAGGCACATGGTGTGACTCCTGGGCATGGTCCTGTGCAGGGCCAGGAGTTGGACTCATGGTCCTTGTGAGTCCCTTCCAGTTCAGAATATTTTATTACTCTATGAGTAGTATACATAGAAAGTGCAGCTCAAGGAGGAAAGACCTGCAGAAAAGCCCCAAATCTAATGACTGTGAGCTGTTCTGAGCCACCAGAGAATGAAGGGATGAAGTGCACAGACAGGAGCCACAGAGCTCTGCACAGTGCCAGTGTGCCTAACTGAGAATGCCTGGAAGACTCCGAGAAAGCACAGGCTGTATAAATCTAATTCCCATCAGACATGCTTGGAACTGCAACTTGTCTATAAGCATGCAGGGATTACAAGAAGTCTGTGTTTAAGCATTTGTTCTGACAACAAGAAACCAAACAATGCAGGGATGTTCAAATCTGTCTCATTTCTATCAGCAATTTGGGGAAGGACAGAATTAAAATACACCAAACTAAAACCCAAAAAAAGAAAAATAGGAGGAAACAGAACTACTGAGTATAGGAATAGATGCCATCCTAGTTGAATAAGCCAAAAGACTTCTTGATCTGCTAAGAACAGGAGCTTTTGCCTGGAAGAACCACTGTTATATTTGCATTTATAACTTTTAGTCCTTGGGATGGAGAAATAAAATCTGATAAATAATAAAAGATACACGGATGACAGTAAATAAGGAGTTGATGGCTCAGAGCTCCCTTTTGGGGTTGAATTTGGACTCTGGGCTCTACATGTTAAGAACATGAAAAATATCAATTTGTCACAATATTAAACAGGTACATATACTAGGTATGTCTCTTTTGCATAATCCAAAAAGAGTAACTAAGGTTTTCCAATGTTCCTGTAGCAAACAGATACAACAAAAGCACCTGGAAAACCAGTCATATTTTGCAGGTAAGCCTTCATAAGTGATTCTCTTTGTGCCCATAGGAGACAACTGCAGGAACCAGTAAGGGCCCCGACATTAATTTCAACCATTAAAATCCTGCATATTAACAGTACAGTGGGAGACTAAGGACTTAAATGTGAGGAATAAAATCCACCCTATTTTTCTCCAGCTGTAGCTGAAGCTGCCCAAGGGAAGGAACAGGGAGACAGGACAAGTTGCTGTCATTTTTCTTGTCTGCTTTGGCTGACATTTGGATTTGTGTTGTCCCTACCAGCTTGGACCTCTGTCGGGGAAAGCAGCAGCTTTACAAACACCTCAGGAAAGCAAAACAGACAAAAGTCGGTGGTACTATAAAGATAAAACCTCTAATGAGAGGGAACTGAGTTACACACACAGTCTTGCTTGAAGGAACTGGCCCAATGCCTGTAGGTTACTGCTCTGAATCACAGCTGAGATGACCAGTGACAAGACCCGAGGGAATGGCCTGAAGTTATGCCAGGGGAGGTTTAGGTTGGATATTAGAAAGAGAGTCATCCCCCAGAGGGTGGTTGGGCACTGAACAGCCTATACAGGGCAGTGGTCAGAGCACCAAGGCTGCCACAGCTCAAGGAGTGTTTGGATGATATTCTGGGGCACATGGTGTGACTCTTGGGATGGTCCTGTTCAGGGCTGAGAGTTGGACTTGATGATCCTTGCGTGTTCCTTTAAACTCATAATATTCCGTGATTCTATGAGTTTTTTATGATGAGGGTGGGCAGGCCCTGGCACAGGTTGCCCAGAGAAGCTGTGGCTGCCCCATCCCTGGAAGTGTCCAAGGCCAGGTTGGACGTGACTTGGAGCATCCTGGTCTAGTGGAAGGTGTCCCTGCCCATGGCAGGGGTTTGGACTCAATGGCCTTGAGAAGACCCCTTCCAACCTAAACTATACCACAATTCTATGACACGGACTGGATAAACTGTACAGTTTGTTCCAACAACTAGTGATTTAACCCCTTCCGGCTCCAACCAAACACTCAGAGCAGTCCAAGCACGCAGCTCCAAAAGTTCATTCAATTGTGTAACACTGCTCACATTTTGAACATGCTCAGTGCTCGATAATTTTGCTGCTTTGCCCAACCCCTCAGCTAAAATCAGCAGGGAGCAACTAAGCCAGTGGGCAGGAAGCAGGTCAGTCCTTGTTCCTCCATTTGCTTTGCTCCATAGAGGAAACACCTTGAATGCCGTTGCCTGAGACAGAAATCAGCATTAAACCTCTGTCCAGTCCAGCAGACTGCTCGTTCTCATCAGCCTCTGCCCATGGGCTCTTCTGTCCAAATACTAATGCTTATTGTTTTGGGGTTTGTTTGGCAGTGTTTTGTTCATGACACTTGGCGCCAGCATCAATCATTTACTTGCAGCAATACTGGAGCCACAGATGTCAAACTCCAGGCTTTTTGATACATCATGGGAAATTCAACCTTTGCTGCTCACAGGCAGGCAGCTGCAAGGGAAGAACTCTTGCTGCAGCTGAGTATGAAAAGTTAAGTGAGTTTTTAAAACTTGTTTACACCTCCTATTCCATTTAAATTTCACATGACGTGTCCAGCAGGTATAATCCAGATACCTGGGGGTACACCTGTTAACATTACCGGGGTGAAACAGGCAAAAATAGAGTAGAAAATCCACTACCAGCTCACTAAAGCCACAAGTGTTGCTTTGCACCACCTGAGAGGAACTCACCAGCCTCAGCAGAGCACAAGGCAGCACTTCAAGGGTTATTCAGTCATAGGATAGTTATCCAAGCAAGTGGCTCTCAGGAGATCTGGGGCACACAGAGAAAATTGCTCCCTAGATATACTTGGGTACACATTCCAGCAAGAGTCAGCTACACTGCGTAAGTAGGATAGGTATTTATACCAAGCAAATGTAGCAGTAACACCTAAAAAGCTGTCTCTGAAAAAGGAATAGGAGCAATATGATCAGAATTCCAACCTGTATCATATCAGCTCCATGAAAAGACAGAACCAACAAACCAGAGCTCACAGATGCTATTTCACAGCTCTGCTATGTTCAGGACACAAATTCATATCATGCCCTATATTACATGTGCCACCTGCATGTGCCCGTGTGCAAGACCTTCCAGCTTGGTGTTTTATTGCACAGCACAGGCTCTGTTGTCTATCAGACCTGCAGGCTCAGGTCATGCTTCCAGGCCCTGACTCCTAGGAGCCAAACAGCAAGACAATATTCCTTCTCCTATGCCATACTCTTGACATGGTTAAAGTACAAGAGGGAAAATCATTATATGTGCCAAAGATGTGTCTCTTCTGAATCCAGTCAAATTTCTGCAGTGTGAGGTTACAGCTAATGAGCAATAGAGAAAAAATTATGCCATAGAGAGCTGGTCTCTTGTCTGCACACAAACTAAATTCAGCAGAACTGAAGACATCTTGGGTTGGCAATTAGCTGTAAGCAATCTTTCAGTTCCCACAGTACTGGGTTGTTCCCTCACTCCAATTTAGAGCAGCACTTATGCTGTTCTATACTGTCTTGCGGAAATTTGAGCTCAAATTGGCATATCCAGGCCTGGTCCTTCATCAAGAACAGTGGTACCTGCCCATGGCTGTTGCACACAACTAGCAGGTGTAAACACTGCTACTCACCTGTGTCTTGTGGGTCTCAGAGCAGCTCTGGGCTGGGGGCTCATCTGCTGGGATCAGGGCAGCATAGAGGGTCAAGCCTTCCTCCCTCCAGGCCTGCTGCAGCCCCACCACCTCAAACAGAGCTTTGGGGCCATTGCTCATTTTTAGAGGAGGCACCTGAAAATCCATTGGAACAGAATTTCACATTTAGATGGATTGAAAAAAACTCCTTTATCTTCTTCTGCTGGTCTTGAGTAGAGCCACTCAACATACATTCAACATAAACAATCCAGGGAGCACTCAAGCTTGATCAGTAGATTAGCTATGGTTTAGCCAGTAGAAAAATCAATAAAGACCAAATTAAATAGGAATAACATGTAGGTTTTGATAAGTCATAGGATTTATTTTCTCAGTGAGGAGTTACAAGCTCCGACCTCCACCAATTTCACTATGTGACAGCAGGAATTCACATTATTTCCCTGAGCCAGCAAGGAGCGAGAAGAGTCCCTGTCAATGCTGCATGGAATGTTCCAGTCACAGCAGCACCATGTGTGCCTTTATCAATTGTGCTGGTTTTAAAAGTAAACCGGCAGGAGAAATGAATCCAACTCAAAAGAGTTTAGAAGTCAGAACTACAATTTAATAAAAAGATTACAATGGATACACTGATACAAAGGAAAATTGGTTTCAGCCCTCAAAACCCAGTTGTACAACCCAGCCCCCTGGGGCACAAACAGTATGGTGCTCACCAGCCCCTGTGCTGAGCACCACATGGTCCCCTGAGTCCAAAGCAAAAAGAAAAGGAAAAACCTGTTTTCCTTCCAGAAGGTTGGTGGTCGCAGTCTGGTTGAGAGTGGTAGTTGCAGTCCTGTTGAGGTCCTGGTCCTCCTCTCAGTCTGACGAGTGAGTGAGTGCCTCAAGTTCCAAAACCCCAAGCTTATATATGCTTGGGTTCAGATAGGAACACCCAGTACCTCCCCCAGGGTGAGGGTTTTCACAATGGGCAATTTACTCAGTGAGTCACAGGATATTTTTGGTCTACTTGATGGCCCATTAGCAGACATGAGCACTCAGGTTGGGTGTGAAGGTGTTAATGACTCCTGGAGGGGAGTTATCACACCTGAATCATTGGTGTGAAGACAGGGAACCTTCTTATCTCTGTTTTCCCATGCACACAGTTCATAGCCTGAGGTGTCAGGTGTGTCCTGGGCAGCTGCTGCAAACAATGCATCGTTAACAGTTCATGATAAATGGCAGAGAGGGTATGGAATACGCAGTTCCAGTTACATTCACACAGTGATAAACTGGTCCCAGCCACTATAACTAGGACATCAATGATAAGGAGATCAATCCCAGGTCAAAAATCAATGTAAAATGATGATGTCATTCCAAGTGGCTAATGCAGGCTTCCCTCATAAGCCTTTCTCTTTCCCACTGGTGATTACTACTGGCCCAAACTCTATCAATCCCCATTCAGTTTGACTAAGGTAATTTCTTTTTGATGGATTTTTTGCATACACATGTTCGGGAGGCAAACATCTTATTTTCCACTATAATATCTCATTTAAACTAAAAAGGGTAAAAAGTGACTTCTGCCAAACCAAGAAGAACCCCGGACACAATTTATTGTTGTGAATACCACAGAGAGAGGGTTCCAGTAGGAGAGACCATTCCTTGGCTCTTAAGACTGCTTCAAGTCAGATGAAACTTGATACACTAACATGCAGAATACATGAAAAACTTCATCGTAGACTAGAAAAGAGACCGAAAAGACACCTGAAACAGAGTGGGAAGGCACTGGAGCACCTGCAAAACAGGTGAAAGAGGGCAGAAAGCCATGGAAAGCCAGACACGGGGAATCAGCAAAGCCAGGAGAAAGGAAGAGCAGCCCTGTGAGGCAAAGATGCCTGAACCAGAACACACTCTGAATGAAGAGACAGGCAAGTTTGAGCTCCAAGACTCGAATTCCTTCCCAGGGTTCTGGTGGGTAAGTGTTGTTCTCATGGTTTATACTACCACCAGAGTCTGTAGATGGATTATCAGCTCTGCTATTTACTGCATATATAAACCCAAGCTATTTACAGTGAGATAAAGGCCTTTAGAAATACGTTTTCAACACAGTGCCTGAGTGCATTTTCAAGCTGTTGCATGGGTCAGCTGGATCACTCAGAATATCAGTACCTTGAGTGCTTTGGACCCTGGTTTCACATGGGAAGTTCTGCAGCAGCTTTCAGGATGCTCTCAACTGGCAGCAACCAGCACATCTCCAATGAAACCAATAAAGATATGCTGACTTACACAAGCCAGGGAAACAGTGGAATTACAAAGATTAACAGATGAGAATTTGGTCTAAAAATGCCTCAGTGAAAGAAAAGCAGAATTTTCCACTGCTATGCAACAGCTGTTAAAGAACCTGTGTGCAATAAATTGGTGGATTTTACCCCAGTTTCTCTTGGGAACAAAGTCCATCTCAGCATGTGACCCTACACTCAGCAGAGTGACACCGAGCCCTGGAAGCTGAGATATCCTACGAGGCTCTTGAGAGAGCTGCTACAAGTCAGATCTCTGGGGTTTTTAATGGGAATAACACAGGGGAAGAGAGCTCATACTGCAGCAAGGCACGAGCTAACCAGTCTCTGAATGGAAGATCCAGGCTCTGGGGCTGCTCCAGTGGCAATTTCCATTAACACTGAACTAACACTAAAGAATGTTAGCAATGTTTTAATGGAAGCATGAACATAATTAACAATTAATTCTGTTTAAGTGGAGTTTAAGTTATTTAACAGTCTGGTGCACGCTGGCTGCTCAGGGTGAAATCTACCTTAACTGCATGGACCAGTACTGATATCCCAGTGTCTTTACCAGGGAAAAGGATGAGGCCAGAATGCAGGGTGAGGTGGGAAAATACACACTGCCTGTTTTCCCTCGGGAATAAAGGGTAATATGGGTTGGATGTGGAAGGAGAGATGAGGAAGAAGGGAGGAAGAGGTGGTTTTTCAGAGGAGAAAACTGCTTGAACGAAAGGACAATTAAGATGAAGCAGCCCCTCACTTGTTTACAGCCCTCGACTATCAAAAAGGATTTATTCTTATCTAAAACAAGTGGTTAGAAAGAGGCACCTGTATTCATTAGCTTCTTTTGCCAAGGACAAAGACCAACACTTTCAGCAGCCACTTTTGACAACTGTGAGTCTGGCCCAATGATTTTTAACTTCTTCATGAACTACAGACACAATCCAGCTCCCATTGACTTCAGCGAGGCTTTTATTTACTGACTCTAAGGTGAATTGGAACATAATTTCCCCTTTGTTCAGCCACTGTTTTGTACCTGTTGGAAAGAGAGGAGTGGTTATATATTCACTGTCACTGCACGTACTCACCAGAGAGAGAAGCCATGTCACAAGGGCCTGGTAGATATTGGCTGCTCCCAGTACCTTGTCAGGCACCTGCCCATCACACTGATCTGTAGCCACTTGGCCACAAGTTGTCAGCCAAATGGTCATCAGCAGCACCTCATTCTTCACACTCTGTGGGCCAGGCAATGTGGCAACGGCTGGCAAGTAAGAGGCTTCCTGTAAAAAAACCCAAAAAAACCATGAAAATGGAAGACATTTGTGTTACTGGAACTGTTTCATCCTCAAGAATTAATTAAATTAATTGCCATCACAGGAGGGGCAATTAATACCCAGACAGCATTTAGCAAAGAGCCATGAAAGCCAGGTCATTCTATCAGTGACACCTCCTTGAGCACTTTGGTTTGTCTTGGACAGCTGTCACTGGGGTCTTCATGTAGTGACACACTGCTTGGTGAAGGGAAGGTTCCATGGTCACAGCTGGAAAAGTGTGATTGAATTTATTCTGTATTCTTGAAGATTCAATGGTTTGGGTTGTTTGCTTTTTTAAAAAATCATTAGAAAGCCTTCAAACAAGCCTGGTAGTGTGTAAACTCATTATTTTCTACTTCCATTTCCCATTTCATAGATGATGTCCCATATAAGTGAACTACCTCCTTTCTTCTCTTTAGCATTGATACTTGATTATTTAGCATGTGAATTCCTACTCCTTTAAGAGAGAAGAAACAACTTCAAGCTTGAATTGTAGACTTACAGTCTTTTGTCCTTACAAAGATGCAGTAGCTACAGCTTATTCTTCCTAACTATGTTCAATTTGTTGTCCCTAACACTGCTTTGGTAAATTAGGAAGCTAGTCCCTAAAATCACAAAGATTCTCCAGTCCTTTTAAGAGTACTGCTACTCAACAGTTATGATCATAAAATCATGGAATGGTTTGGGTTGGAACGGACCCTAAAGCTCATCTCATTCCATCCCCTGCTACAGGCAGGGACAACTTCCCCTTGACCAGGTTGCTCCAAGCCCCATCCAGCCTGGTCTCATCTTTTCAGTTGCTCCACGTAGCCCATAAAGAGGATGTCTGCCCACTCCTTTACACTGAGTTAACCTTGATTTGATTTACCTGAATTTACTTTGAAAGCAAAGTAAGCTAAATCAAATTAAAGCCACTTTAATTTTGATTAAAACATCCACAAAGGTGTTTAATGACTAATCCACTTGACAAGTTAATGTAGCTTGACTTCTGTGTTGGTCCTCAAAACAGACAACTGCTTAAAATGGTTTAAAAGCCAAAAAACTAATAAAGATCTCCAAGCAGATCTACTGTGTCCCCCAGCGTTTCAGTGCAAAACACCTGCCACAAGCCCAGCACTGCCCACAAGTACCAAATAAAAACTGCAATTAGTAATAAAGGAAAAATAGTCACGCACAAGTGTCTGATGCTGCAGATCAACATTACTAATGCCACTGTAGCCCTGGAGAGCCAACAGAATTCCTCATGGCTTTCACCCTACTTCCCCTGAGGAAGAGTAACCTGGAGACTATCAGGAAAAGATTACTTTCTGTACTCTGTATTGGAAAATTGATTCTTTCTTCTTCTCTTAAGGGTGTGGGGGATCAATAAGAGGAGGTAATTCGAGAGCTAATGATAAAAACAGTATCCACTACTAATTTTCCAGGAGGAAATTTTCAACTATTCCAAATTTGCTTGGCCCAGCAGCAGAGGAGAGCTCAAGAGGTTTTCTGACCAAGACTGGGTAAGAAGTTTACCTAGTAAGATGCTTTCTGAGTGACGTTTTGAGCAAGGCTGGTCCTTCCTTTTCTTCCCTTTCCCAGCCCCCTCACCCCAACAAGAATCTAGGTGTAGAACTTCAGTAATTTCAAAAATAGTCTAATGAACAACAACAAAAAAAAGAAGGGAGCTAAACCTGTTTAATTCTGGGCACAAACTGCTGAAATAAGATACAATCAGTGCTTTCTGGGTATAACTTTCCATAGCATTGCCCAATTTACCCCAGCCTACCCACGAAGAGAGTTTCATCTGCCTTTTATTTGTGACAGTATAATGTTATAAAAAGACTAAAATTACTCAAATGCTGGGCTATTTGAGGTTGCTGTGGCTGGAATTGTGCTGTCAGGGACAGGCAGCTGACTGTAGTCAAGTGCCAACAGTTACCAGAAAGTAAATAAGATATAATACCCTATTTCCATGCACTCACTACTTTATTTTGCAAATATAGTTTATGGTGTTACAAGTTACAGCCCTTCAGCTCAGTTTTCCAACCACTCTCAGCTCTGGCCTTTTCTTTTCTGCTCTGCTCTAACAGCACAAGTAGGAACAGTAACTACACCAAGCAGGTGAGAAGGAACCTCTTCCAAATCCACATAGAAACGAAATGAGGAAAAAGGAATTGCAAGATAACTAAAGCAGAACCATACATTCCAGCCTTCAGCTACAGTGGCATTGAACTCACACACACAGAGGCATACTGGCCTTAGGCTGAAGGAGGTGAGGGTGAAATTAAATATTAGGAAGAAATTCCTCCCTGTGAGGGTGGGAGGCCCTGGCACGGGTTGCCCAGAGAAGCTGTGGCTGCCCCATCCCTGGAAGTGTCCAAGGCCAGGTTGGACGGGGCTTGGAGCAACCTGGGCTGGTGGAAGGTGTCCCTGCCCATGGCAGGGGGTGGACTAAGATGGCCTTGAAAAAACCCCTTCCAACCCAAACCAGTCTGCGATAATCCCAAAGGAAACTACGATTCATAAAAACCCAAAATGTGAAGGCCCCTGTACAGACAATAATTTTTTTTAAAGTGGCATTTTACCTCCATATTACTATTATTTTTAAAACAAAACCCAGACATTTACAATCACTGCAAGCCAAAACGTAGTGGACACAACTTTGCCAGCCAGATTGACACAATTTTGTTCCTAATAAAATAGCTCAAATTGGTTAAATGATGCTTTTGTTAATTTTTTTTTTTTTAAGAGCAGTGGGCATTACTTTCCCTACACCTCTATGATGGATTGGACAAAGAGCTCCTAAGACAGGGAAACACTATCAAAGCTGTCAGAGGCTGGAATGACCAAGGAGCATCTCAGGAGCCAAGGGAGCTTGGTGACAACTTCCCAAATATTCCCAGGAGAACTCTCACCCAGTCTGAGGGTTTGCCCCTGTGGCAGGATAGGCTAAGAAGAAGCCTTTTAAAAATTTATTTTAACAGGTATAGTCTCTTCTTTTCGGGTAAATAAAACTTGGATATTCCCCTTCCACTCTTTTCCCAACACCAGCTGATGCTGTCACAGAAGCAAGGCATCATATTCCATAAAATACACTCCCTACTACACTGAGCAGAGTCTGCAGCAGTAAGACCTATATCCAAATGTGCACCACATGGCAAATGAAGACTCAACAAACTCTCCTTCACCAGAGTGGGGGGGAGCGAGGGGGAAAGGGAGGAATGGGAAGACTCTTACTCTCATTGGCTGGAGACAATCAAAATAATTGTTTTCAGCCATGTCTAAATTTATTCTTCTATGTCATCTGCACCCTCGCCTGGACCTCAGATTTAAGCGGTGATCCCTGATGAATGGCAAATCACTGCCTGCAGAAATCTTTTGCCAAAGGATGCATCTGCTGGAGGTTTGTAAATGTGATCTGGTTTCTAAGTACTGTAGCAGCTTGAGCTAATTTCTCTAATGAACATTCCACGCTCATTCTACAGTTGCAGCAGCTCTGGCATGGCACATTCATGCTTTATTATGGGCAGAGCTGGTGGTACAAGACACAGCCATGTTGATTCTGTGCTTATACACCTATTTTTCCTGCAGTCATGAGGCTAAGGCAGGATTTTTAGGACACATCTAACAACTCTGGCTATCTAAGGCACAGCAGATATCTCTCTTCTGTGACTTCTAAAATTTCTTGCATTAGATGAAGAAATACTGGAAATGTCAAGTGTTTGTTTATTTTCATTCTATGGCACCAAGTTGGGAGGGAGTGTCGACCTGCTGGAGGGCAGGAGGACTCTGCAGAGGGATCTGGATAGATTGGAGAGATGGGCTGATTCCAATGGGATGAAGTTCAACAAGGCCAAGTGCCGGGTCCTGCACTTTGGCCACAACAACCCCATGCAGCACTACAGGCTGGGGACAGAGTGGCTGGAGAGCAGCCAGGCACAAAGGGACCTGGGGGTACTAATTGACAGGAAGCTCAACATGAGCCAGCAGTGTGCCCAGGTGGCCAAGAAGGCCAATGGTCTCCTGTCCTGCATCAAAAATAGCGTGGCCAGCAGGACCAGGGAAGTGATCCTTCCCCTGGACTCTGCGTT
Source organism: Grallaria varia (assembly GCA_013396735.1). NCBI lineage: Eukaryota > Metazoa > Chordata > Aves > Passeriformes > Formicariidae > Grallaria > Grallaria varia. The sequence goes on from VWZG01008286.1 coordinate 37,003, forward strand.
GGGGAGGCCACACCTGGAGTGTTGTGTTCAGTTCTGGTTCCCTCAGTTCAGGAAAGATATTGAGGTGCTGGAGCAGGTCCAGAGAAGAGCAACAAGTCTGGGGAAGGGACTGGAACACAAGTCCTATGGGGAGAGGCTGAGGGAGCTGGGGGTGTTTAGTCTGGAGAAAAGGAGGCTTAGAGGTGACCTCCTCACTCTCTGTAACTCCCTGAAGGGAGGTTGTAGCCAGGTGGGGGTTGGTCTCTTCTCCCAGGCAGTCAGCAATAGGACAAGGGGGCACAGGCTTCAGCTCTGCCAGGGGAAATTTAAGTTGGATATTAGAAAAAAATTCTTTCCAGAGAGAGTAATCAGGCATTGGAATGGCCTGCCCAGAGAGGGGGTGGATTCACCGTCCCTGGAGGTTTTTAAACTGAGATTGGACGTGGCACTGAGTGCCATGATCTGGGAAATGGACTGGAGTTGGACCAAAGGTTGGACTTGATGATCTCTGAGGTCTTTTCCAACCCAATCAATTCTATGATTCTATGATTCTATTCTATGATTGTATGAAGGAGAAATGATGACAATGCCATCTGTGAGATTATTTGAAATTCCACATTAAATCATGGAATAAACCCTGAAACCATTCAAACAGCTTCTTTATCATTGCAAAGTAGAAGCAATGGGTAAAAACAGCAGAGTATCTGCATTTTCTGCATGCAACCGGCAGAACCCACTAATTAGGAAGGTAACTTTTAATGCCAAAAAGGAGAGTACAATTGATGACAATGGTCTGATTGGTCTTTCTGTAAATGCATTTTTGTACTAAATTCACTCTTTGTAGCACCACTGGCTTTCTAAGCATCAGACATGCTGAGGTTATGGCTTTGAAAAACACCATGGTGGCAAGATGTTATGGAAATTCCTGAAAGGAACTAAGCCTCAGATTGCTCAGATGGAGGAGTTCTGATCCTCCAAAGCAGATAACTCTGCCAAAGTAGGATTGCAGGAATTCAAAGAGCTGTGCAATGCAGCATTATCTGCTCTGATCTCACAGTTTTCAATTCAGGGCATTGCAGATATGTGAGTTGAAGTTAAAAATACAATAATAAAGAAAATTTCTTGACTGAAAGTTATCTTTTTGTTCTGGACAATTATTCTTAGCCTTGGGCATGAAGAATAAAACTTCTCCTGAGTCAGAAGCAGCCACTTTTCCATCTCTGGCAGCATGAGTGTGCTAAGTGAGAAAGTGTCTCTGCTGGAGCATAAAGAGGGCAAGTTTGTCACCAGAAATTCCAGAATGCAGGAGTGCAGTGAGATATGACACATGGAAAGAGCTGATCTTGGCCTGGCACAGGAACCAAGGACAGCAGAATCCACTTTATGCACCTTTCATGTTGCTGCCAGCTGAGCACGTGCTACCCTGAAATAGTTTTATGCCACCACAACACTGCAACAAAAATCCCTCTTCATCCTCTCCATAATCCCTCTCAACACAACCAAAGGCAACAGGGAGATGTGAGTCCCACTGCTCTGCGCCACTTCTGCTTCTGCTGCACTGGGGAATTCTGAGCTGCCACCCTGGAATTAACGACTCATCTGTCCTATCAAAGATGTGGATAAACCCTCCTCCATCAGAGGTAAGGATCTGGCCCATAGGATACGTTAGCTGTGGACAAGGATCACACAGGCACAGAATATTTTTGGTCCAAATTCAACAAGTTTGAATTCAGATAAAAACGCCTCAAATAACAGGTAACAAATAGTTGCGGGGTTTTTTTACATACAATTTCTTTTTTATTTTTTAGAAGTGTAAAGATTTTCTGACAAAGGCACAACTCTGGTAAACAAAGACCTGAAAACTGCACTAAAATTTAAATCAAAATCATGCTGAATCCTGTTTGATCTTTTTTGCTTTCTGAGACACAGTCATTAAAAATGAGAAGTGCCTTTTCCATGATCGGTGTTTACACTCCAGTAACACTTGGAGAGGCTCAGAAGGATTCATAGCCTCATTGTGCCTGTGTTCTGAGCACATGTAACAAAAAGTTCCTTGTCTAATGAGTTTATACTCCTGGTTAATCAGAAGCAGCTGAAATGAATAAAGGAAGTTTAATTACTTCCACATTTCATGCAAGCACAAGGCTGGGAATCAGGAACTTGGGCTCAGCTCTCTGTGGAACTCCAGAGTGAGGATAATATTCCCTTACCCTAGTCTCTATCTAGCTGGATTAATTATCAAAAGTATGTAAAGCTCTCTGAAGAGGAAAAGATTATGAACAGACTTTCCAAAGTTGTATCTTCTCTTTCTTTACACTCCTGAAACATTGTTGTGGCCTCTAAAACTCAAACAGCAGCATCTTACCTGCATCCTGCACAGTGTTGTTCTTCAAATGATTCCAAACTGCCTCCCAAATAAATATGCCACGATTTCTAGCAGAGAAAGGAATTCTACATGGTCACTTGGAAATGCTGTGACAGCACAGAATTGGTCCTCAGCCATGTGAAATCTAGGCTGGGATTTGGCACATGCTCTGAGCTGGCTTTAAATCCTACCGAAACGGCTCTAGTTTGGTACTCCAGGAGATTTCCTGTACCCTGCCCGTGGCAGGGGCTTGGAATGAGGTGATCTCTAAGGTCCTCTCCAACACAAGCCATTCTGTGATTGGTTCTATGACTCAACATATATTTATCAACTTGGGTAGTACCTCATTTTTTGCAATCTTCTCATCTATTTATCTTTTCATGTATTTCCCATTATACTCTATGGAAATCCCCGCAGAAATGAAGGAAAATCAGGGGTGCGGGAGAGGAAATTATGCTCAGCTGCTTTATCAGGAAGTTTTAGCAGAGCTAAAGTGGATTTTTTTTTCCTGCCTGTCAGCTTCCAGTTAAAATGGATTGTGTCCAGTTTGTTTCAGGCTCTGTGAACTTCCCTCCAGCTACAAAATACCCTTCAGAAAACTCCTCAGACCTGTGAATTTGGGGTTTTGTGATCCTGAGAAAGTATTTACAGCATCCCCTGAAGCCTGAGAGAACTCCAGGTTGGCACAGAGCTGGACTGAACTCTGTGTTTGCAAAATAAAAGTACCTGCATGATTCTTTCACTTCATAATCTCAGAAAAAGCGCTGAATTCCATTCCCTGCCACTGAGAATAATGCTCTGTAATGAGTATTTGGGTAATACTGTGTTTACAAGTTGCGACCAAGCTTATCTCCCACTGTGCTAAGATTTGGAACATGAGCCCACCCTAAGTCAATGTTAAACAAGAAGGCATGAAGTAGGAATCCAATTTAAATTATACAGGCTCTTTAACAGCAGCGTGTCAGGCAAGTCTGCACATCCCCTTCAAAAAGCAGAGGGGCAGATTCAGTCTCCTTTCATCTACAAATAACATCAATGCTCAAAGCGCTGAGGTAAGGCCAGGAATTGTGAATTCTATTTTGATTCAGAGAGAGATTCATGGCAGAAGGTATTTCTCTGTATAATTAAACGTGACTGGCCCTTGTTCATACACATTGCAAACTCAGGGCAGCTACTTCTTCAGCCAACAAACACAGGGCCTGTCAAAGAGCGAGACCTGATGAGACAAAAAGCATAGAAATGGTTTTTTGTCCTCCTGCCCACTTCTAAATTAGGATTAGAATTTAGCCCATGGACATCTTACATTATTATTTTCTCTTCAAGTTTAATCTGAACATTCTGCTAATGTGAAAGGAGGAGTGAGTATTCAGGACCTCTACTGGCAGCAAGTTCATGCATGTAATCCTGGAAACTATATTCTTTTGACTTATATTAACCTTTCCCTTAAGCAACAGCAACCAATGTTCCCATCTGTCAAGATCATGCATAAGTATATTGAAGAATAAGCCTAAACTAATTTTAACAATTTCCAAGATACCTCGAGGAATATAAAGGATTAAATATTTCACATTATCCTGGGGCGTTTTCCAGCTCCGATCAGAGAAACAGCACTGGAAGCACTCACTGCTTTGTGAAGACCTGACCGTTCCATTGGTTCCACAGTCAGAAAGCGCAGTGCCTAAAAGTGAGAGCCCCTGTGAACCACCAAACTAGGACTTCAGGTAGAAGTTTACATCGAAGGCTCTCCATGGCTTTTTTTGTGGGTCATCCTGTTGCATACAGGACAGTAGAGTTTCTTGGTTCTGAGCATTTACACCAAAATTTGGCTGAAAAACCTATTAAAGCAGACACCAGATTAGCAAAACAGCATTTCTGTATGGCACTTTGACCTGCTCTGGTTGTGTGAGCAGAACTAGTGATGAAAAGTACACCAGGATGTAAAGTACAACCAGCCCTAAGGGTGCCCAGCACACACTTCCATAACATTCCTGACTAAGGGAATATGGAGAGCAAGCTCTGCCTGTGCGAAGGAAGTTGTTTATAACAGATGTGTAAGGCCTAGATCCTTTGCTCTGCCTGTTAAGGCAAATCCTTAGGCTAGATCTGTGCCATCCTGAGCCACGTTGAGGTAGGAGCAGCCTCACTCCTCTGGCTTGTGCAGCAGAGGACACAGAACCAGCTACCCCACTGAAGGATGAAGCTATGTGCCAGCAAATCCCCCCTTTTGCTTTTCCTGGCACCAAATGGGTAGATGAAGAGGAAGCCAAAAACACAGGCTCTGTGCCAGCTAACAGCCACCCATGCTGGAAAAACATTTTCTTGGGAACTTCCACCCTATTCTGAATCCTGTGTGTTGGACTGGTGGTACAAACAGGAGTCTTGGCCTCCCGTCTCTGCATGCTGTTTAACTCCGTCTCTAATTGCCTTAGTTTATTTTTAAGCCTTTCTTGAGTCGAGGCAGCAGGTTCAATAAGCAGAACAGATTTTAATCTTGTTTCAGGAACTCATTAAATACCTCACTGTAAAAAAAGGAGGAATTCAGGGGCCCTCTGCTGGCTGTTGGGCACAGCACTGCTGGTCACAACTGGCATCAGGCCAGGAGGGAGAAAATCTGGAGACAAGCACAACCCAAACTCACTTCTGATGTCTGATAATTTAGTGTAGGAAATAATTGGCAAGTTTTACAATTAACGGCTTTTTTCTAATCTATATTAAAGTAAGCGCTAAATGCTGTTTTAATTGCTTTCACATGTGCAAAAGCAGTTTTGGTTCAGTATCAATAAAGACATTTGGTCACAGGTGATTTATACAACCAACATCAGTTTTGGAGCAACACAGATATAGAAAAATTCAACTACTGTGTCATAAAACCATTATAACTGTAATGGGATTTAATAGATTTCCTCACGTTCTCCAAATCTGTGTATTGAACCACATTTTGGGGGATAAATTGGCTTTTCTGTACAGATGTGGCACAAAACCTATTCCTTCATAACTGGTTGATCAGCCCTTTGTACATTCTTTATCCTGAAACATTAATTTCAGTTTCTTACAGTCCTTTTACTTTATGTATTTTCCACTTGACAATAAAAAGGGTGTATTTTCAAATATTGCTTGGGACATCACCTAAGTGCAGTCATGTGAGCTGCTGAGATGCCCAAGAGCTGTTGTCCAGCTGGTAAACTGCTGGTTTGGGATCCTGGGATCCACAATGTCCTTGAACAACCCAAAGACGTAAGAAAAGATCAATTTCCAATGTTGATGTTAGCATTATTGCCTCAAAAAGATCAAAACACCCATAGAATAGCAATGGAGGCACCTATTTTAGTAAGGCAGGTAAAGAATCAAAAGCATTTCACTGACAACTGTGCAGATCAAGGCGCCTCCTACATAAAAATACCTTATGGGGCCACTAATTGAACTAAAAATACTTCTACAAGTTTTGGAAATCAATCTCTAGTTTTCCAGTTACTGAACACACAGAACATCAGCATCACTCTTGATGGTAAATACGGATTTCGCCAGAGATTTTCCCATAAAGAGATATCAGATCAAAGAGAGAGCAAGGCCATAAAAGGGGAAGGAAGATTTTGACCACAGTATAGTGTTAATTTTGGGGAAATTCAAATAGAAAATCTTGTGGTTGAGAATTCTACCTGACATCAGTTAGCTGAGTCAACAGTGTGTTAACATAAAAAACTGATTGATTTGGACAGAAAGGTTATAGAGTCTGTGTTTACCAGATGGAAAGGAAAGTATCCACATTATCTATTTGTTAAGGGAGAATGACTTGGTTGTGCCTGGATGTTTTTGTTTTGTAAGCCAGCTGTAAGGCTGAGATGCAAGAAGATGAGGATCATGGTAATATAATTACTAATACAAAGTTGGCCAAAGTGATTCTGTATGCCAAGAAAAACGAGATTCCTCAGAATGAGTAAACACATTCATGTCCCAAACAGTTTGGTTGTGCAGGGAGGATAAAACAGTGTTTATAAGGGACTGGTTACAAGGTGGTTCCTAATAGCTTTCAAAAGACATTATCGTGTACTGCCATATCACAATAAAGCAATAAAGAGATAATCAAGGTGCAACCCTGCTGAAAACACCTACTTTGTCCCAATAATAAAAGAGCTTAATAAAAGCTGAATACCAGTTGTTCCCTGTTAAATGAATTCCATGGTTGGCAAAGTGTTACGGCCCTGAGCACCACCCCCTGCAGTGGTTTGGCTGTCTGTGTTCAAGGCCAGGGCTGACACGAGCTCAGGTGTGTGACTTCACATGGGGCTGCCATGGAAGGAGCTGAGTGAAGGTGCTGGGCCCGTCCCCATTTGCTCAGGAGCTGTGGAAAGTGCCACAGAAAGGGCCCTGGGGGTCCTGGTTGGTGGCCAGTTGGCCATGAGTCAGCAATGCCCTGGCGGGCAGGAGGGCTAACCGTGTCCTGGGGGGCACCAAGCCCAGCATCACCGGGCCGGGTGAGGGAGCACATTGTCTCGCTCTGCTCTGCACTGGGGTGGCCTCACCTGCAATACTGGGGCAGTTTGGAGTGACACAAAATAAGGATGACATTGAGCCATTAGAGGATTTCCAAAGAAGGGCAATGGAGATGGTGAAGGGCCTGGAGGGGAATCGTGTGAGGACTCTGAAAGTACTTGGTCTGTTCAGTCTGGAGAAGAGGCGACCAAGGGGAGACCTCATTGTCGTTACAACTTCCTTGGGAGAGGCAGAGGAGGGGCAGGCACTGATCTCTGCTCTGTGGGGACCAGGGACAGCACCCAGGGGATGGCCTGAAGTTGTGTCGTGGAGGTTTAGCCTGGATATGAGGAAAAGGTTCTTCCTCCAGAGGGTGGTCGGGCACTGACCAGGCTCCCCAGGGCAGTGGGCACAGGACCAAGGCTGCCAGAGCTCCAGGAGCATTTGGACAACATTCTCAGGGGCATGGTGGAACTGTTGGGCTGTCCTGTGCAGGTCCAGCAGTGGGACTCAATGATCCTCCTGGGTCCCTTCCAACTCTGCATATTCTGTGATTCTGCATTTCAGCTGAGACATTTCCCTTGGTGCTTGACAAGCTACACTGCAGCTCTACCTCTGTGTAGTAGTTTAAATTTTAGGCTTTGGTGAGGTTTGTTGTTCTTTAGGCCTTCCTTAACAACTGGGGTCAAAAACTAAGGAAGTATTCCATCCTATTCCCTCACGTAATCAGGTGTATAAAAGATAGGTGACGGGAGGAGGTTCTCTCTCTCTCTTGGGCTTCAGCTTTCCTCCCGGTCACAGCCTGTGACAGCAGCTCTCAGTGTTTGGGCCTCGCTTATCTCTGTGGGCTGGAGGCCTGAACCGAGGGCTCTGTCCGAGTCGTGTCAGAGGGGAGGGATTTGCTGTTCGCAAGGGAAGTGGTGAGACTTTCATTGTATTAGTTATTTTGTTAAGCTATCCCCTGAGTTTCGATTGTGTATATTTGTTGTGTTTTACCCCCTTTTGTCCCTTTTCCCCTTCCCTTTCCCCTTTTCCCCTTGGGGTTGGTTGGGGGTTCCCTGGGGTCCCTACTCATATGTACATAGTGTTTCATTGTATATAATTCTATATCTATATATATAAATATATTTGCTGCAATTTTCCCCCCTGCTACCTTTTTTTCTCTTTCTCCGTTTTTTTTCGGTGGCTGTGGGGGGGAAGGCTGTCCCGGGCTGCTGAGGGTTTGGCCGGGAGCCAACCCAAACTTACACACTCTGCCTGGCACATCACTCACCTGAACTGACCCTTCACTGACTGATTTGACTTTGTGGCTTGATCTCAGATCTGCTTTGTCTTCCTTAAAGGCAGGGTAGGGTTAGACGGGATATTGGGAAAAAATTCTACCCTGTGAGGGTTGTGAGACCCTGGCACATGTTGCCCAGGGAAGCTGTGGCTGCCCCATCCCTGGAAGTGTCCAAGGCCAGGTTGGATGCGGCTGGAAGCAACCTGGTCTAGTGGAAGGTGTCCCTGCTCATGGCAGGGAATGGAATAAGATGGTCTTTCAGGTTCCTTCCAACTCAAACTATTCTCTGATCCTGTGATTCTTAGAGTAACCTGCTAGTGCTGCTCCCTAACATAAAACTCATTTAAGAGTCTGGCAAAAGTTAGTAACAACTATTATCTGGATCCCACCTAATGGGAATGTGATACAGAAAACAACATCAGTACTAAGTTCCTCCATCATAATAAGCAAGATGAATGAAGTGACAGAACAAACCCATTTAATTTTACCTCCCTCATTTAACTGGTTTACATACCGTACAGCCTTCTTTCTGCCTCCCTCATCAATAACACTGCTCAAATACTGAAGCAAACCCTGTGCATGTTACTCGAAACTATTAATTCATCCTGACCTTACAGCAAGGATCATATCACCACTCTGCCGGCTTTCAAAGGGCTCTAGATGCTTACATCAGTTCGGAATGAGATCCAAAGGTTAAAATGTGGGAACTGAAATAGATTCAAAGGTTAAAATGTGGTTAAGGGGCCTAATTTCAGAAGAGATCAACTCATGCCAGTCTTAAATTTCACAGAAAGTTTGAGTGGTGAAGGGGAGCAGAAAAAACCAAAACCATTAAAAAACATAGGTTCCCCCATGCATTATTTTTAAAACAAAGTGGTGGGACAGAGGGCAGAAGTACTGACATCTAAAGACACAAATGTGACAGGCAGAATTCTTAGAACAAAACCGATGCTTTCCCAGGCATCTTGGCACCTGCATGACTTGAAAATACACTGGATCTAAGCCCCTTCCTCAGAAGCTGAAGTGCCCCTGGAAGTTAGTTCTCAGTCTCCCCAGCTACCTGCACTATTTGGAAAATGTTCTCCCCAACTGTGACTCTCAGAGTGAAGCTGAGGACAGAGTCTGACTGAACTAGGTTAAGAAAAAAGACAGAGCGCATTAAAGCTGAGTTGCACTGCTTTTACATTTTAGACAAGAAGTCTAATGTAACCCTAATGCAGCTTTTTAAATTTCCTTTGCAAGTCTTTCCCAGTGCCTCAGCTACAGTAATTGCAGAGTTTCTAAACTTTCCCGCTGATTATTATTCAATTCAATTATATATGTACATTATAAATGGTCAGAGGAATTCTGGAAACTATGACACCTGTTCCAGATCTGAACATCTATCACTGCCAAAACAAAGGACTTACAAAACAAATTTGAAACTGTGCTACTTTGTCAAATACTGGGGCTTGTTCTTTGAATATACATGTTTATATACAGATATTAGATATTTTCACTGAGACATAGCTGTGAAATTACAGCTTCTTTAGTTTTAAATGTCAAAACATTCAATTTTTTCTATGTTCAGAAAAAAAAGAAAAGAAAACCCTGTTCTCATGCTGCTATCAAGGCAGATTTCAAGTGATCTTATAAAGGACTGTTGTATTTGATATAAGATGTTGATACATTTTTCATTCTTAATTTTAATAATGATTATTTCTAAGGAAGAGCTAAGAGCAAAGTTGCCCACAGAACAGCGTTATTACAAGTTGTTCTGTTTTTCCTGACAGTGCCTTGGGAGGTTAGGCAGGTTTTGCCCAGGCAGCCTGGCAGCCAGTTTAGAGTCATGGAGCGGTTTGGGTTGGAAGGGACCTTAGAAATCTTGTCCCTCCCCCTGCCATGGGCAGGGACATCTTACATTAGACCAGGCTGCTTCAAGCCCTGTCCAACCACAGCTTCTCTGGGCAACTTGTGCCAGGGCCTCTCCACCCTCACAGGGAAGAGTTTCTTCCCAATATCTCATCTAACCCTACACTCAGGCAGTTTAAAACCACTGCCCTTTGTCCTGCCACTCTCTGCCTGTAGAAGTCCCTCTCCTTCCTTTTAGATTCTGGTAGCAGTTTTCACAGGCAGCAGAAAGCTGTAAACCCACGTCCCACTGCCAAAATTGGCTGGCAGGAGAATCATCAAATCAATTAGGGGCATACTTACAGTGCAATTCATCTACAGCACAGACACACCCTGAGCTGTGCTCCAGAGAAACCACATTACCAAGCCTTTATCTTCATTTTATTGGCTTCAGCACAGCAAATATGGGAAATGACCACAATACAGAATAATTCCACATCACTTGGTACATTGTCAGGAAGGAGGTATCAAGGCTCAAGTAGATTTCTGATGAGCAAGTAAGTGTCTGCATCTTAATAAGGGCTAACTGGAACTGGGTGGTACCTGCCAGCAGACAGAGAGGAGCAAGGCTGAAGGATCCTTACCTTTACACTTCCAAAACAGAGCTGTGGGCAGTGTCCTGACCTTGTAAAAGCAGGCTGGCAGAGGAAAAGTCAGCTGGCAGTTTGTTAGTCCTTTATTCCTTGTCGGTGATTAATCCAGTGCTAAAAGAATGAGCTTTCAAATCTCCAGAAACATAGTAAACAACTTGCAAAACAAACCTGAATGGTCCAGCCTCCAATTTAGGGCTGTAAGGTCTTTCAATTTTTGTACTGTCAAAAGAGCTTTGTGATTTCTATTAGCCTAAATAAATCATTATGGACAAATTCTGGAGTATCTCATCTCCTCTTACCCTCTCAGGGAGCCCTGTGTTCAGTAAATTCAGTGCAAAGATGAAGTAGGACTGCATAGCACAGAATCATGGAATGATTTGGGTTGGAAGGGACCTCAAAGACCATCTCATTCCAACAAGACATATACAAACCTTCTCAGAAGGGAAACCAGCCCTGTCCTCCAAGCCTTACTTTAGACTTTGGGAAAAATCAGGGTGATTTCATACTCCCTTAATCAGGAGCAAAACCTATTATTAAACTCACAATCCTCAAAACCTACCTATAAAGCTGCTGGGGGCAGACAACCAGACAGGACTCAGCATAGACTTTGCATTAGGAGTATGACAGTAAAAATATTTCCCTTTTTAGAATAAGTTATGAAAAATCATGTGGGAGAGTCTGGCTTCTGTGAAGTACATGACACTGAGCACAAGCTGGGCATCTGCCATACCCTGACAGGTCAAAACTGGTGGGCAGCTGCATGGGGAGCATGCACTGCACAGGAAAGTGGGAAAAATACAATTAGTGTGAGAGAAGAGCTGTGGAACTGCTCATCTCATCAGGTGATGGTGCTCCCTAACAAACAGATTTAAAATAATGCAATGAAAATTACTTTTTGATCTAGGCTCACACTTGCCCATGGCCAGGATAGGCAGCCACTGACCATGTCGAACAGAACAGGGGTGTTCTCTGCCATGGGCTGCTTCCCAGACACTGACTTCTGAGGCTGCAATCCCTCCAGCTGCTCCTGGAATGTGAGTCTCCTTTGTCGCTCTTTCATCTGCTCTTCCTTTTGGGATAAGTCTCTTACACTTTCTTCTGTCCTGAAAAATATACACCTTTTCACTTGGGAGAAAAAGCCACTTGTTCATCTGTTTGCATCCCTTTTTTTCCTTGTATTTACACCACACACTTGAGGGTGAATCATGACAAGAAAGGGTAAAATAGTTTTAAAAAGCGCTTCTGGTGGTTGTGGGGGGATACAAGAACTTGTCATTGGATGAAATCATAACTCTGATAAGTGGTTATGATCTATTTGGAGAGCAAAATTCCTTTAAGCAAAGATGTGCTTGTGACGTTTCACTCCTCATTGCCATATCAAAATTCTCCGTCTAACCCCATTTCCTTTTCTCTTCGCTATAAGATAGGACAGTGACAAGTCATCCTGACCTCAACACCTTCCGTCTTTCTGCATTTTGATGCCTGCAGGAAAACTTCATCTCCCATGAAGTTCAATTTCTTCTGAATTCTTCCAGCCCCAGGTGCCCCAAAAATAATGACGATAGCAAGAAAGAAAACTGAAATCAGTTAAAATGATTGTGAGCTCTTACTTGGACAATAACTAACCCAGATCCTTGCCTAGCCATGGGCGCCCATCTTTGTGGCAGGTTGACAGGTAGACAAAATGGAATTTTATATTCCTGATGGAAGGAAGCAATGACCTTTAATGTCAGGAATTCCACAAAGAAAAAACCCTGCAACCAACCATGTAACATTTAAACCAAATACACAGGAGCTGAGGCGTTAGTGGCAGGGCTGGCAACTCTTATTTAAAACAGTAACACTCTCCAGAGCAGGCAGATCCTACTTCTTTCCAGGGCTCCTATGTCAATCTCAGAATATTAAATTTCACTCTGGAAATAGCAGGCAGAATATAATCTTTGGAAAGCCAGTATAATGGAGCTCTCCCAAAGAGCTGGGCAGGTGCACAAGGCAAACACCTGATTTCACTTTAAAATTAGACCTTCTGCAGAATACACAACATTAAATTAAGCCCAAGGAGGCAGAGGCCCAAATAACTGCTATTTCCTCAACTGATACCACTTTTATTTCTACTTTTTAAAGCTTTTCAATGTAACCCTTCGATATTCCTCATAGGCGTGCTTTGTCCCTCCAAGGTCTTGCATTTTCCTTAATGGCAAAGAGTCAGAATTCCTTTGTTTGGAAGAAAAAGTTTCAAGGGGAGATGGGCACAGCTTCCAGTTTGTAAAAGGTGTTTTATACTGAGAAACAGAAATAAACCATTTTCCATTCCTTCCAGGAACACAGCAAAACCAAACTTAAACTGGACAGAGGATAACCTAAGGAAAAGCTTTACAACTGTAAAGACAATTAGGCAGCAAAACGTATTACCTGGGAGTCAAGGACTCCTCTCCATTGAGGATTTCAAGACCAAGTTATATAAAGATTTCCCAGGAAAGGATTAAATATTACCTCAGTGTGGTGACTGGCCCTTCTACACTTATTTTCTAGGATGCTGTGCTTATGAAATCTCAGTGCTGTAGTTCATAAAGGAAATCAATATTGTGTTATCCTCCTCTTCTACAGAACAAAAACTGAAGAAAAAGACTAAATTTACAATGTCAGAAGTCCATAGCACAACTAATCCCAGGCCACTTCGCTCATCCATTCAGGCTGCCTCTAAACCTTTCAGCAAGAAAGCCAGGACTGCTGTTTTCCAGGCAACAAAACCAGACACTCTTTTCCTCCAGCTCACAGACCAGGTAAGTCTTTAAACTTAGACAACAAGATAAATCACAATTAAAAACACGGATGACTTTTCTTGTGGGATACTTTGGCAATTCTGTTGTAGTTAGAGGACACTCTGGAGCATTTTCTGAATTCAGAACCTTCTCAGCTTCCATTTTGTTTTCTTTTTCTGTGTCAGCTCCATTGTCCCCACAGCTTGACAAAGGGGGACTTTCCTTCTCTGATTCCAATCTCATCAGTTTCCTGGGAACCACCTTGTTTGTCTCTTGCCTCACTTTACAATGTTGGGTTTGACGTATATTAGAGGAACCTCTGTCTTCCAGATTTTCTGGATCCAGTTGTTCAGCTGGGGTAGATGCTTTATGAAGAAGCTCTGAGGCCTCCTTACGGGCTGCTCGGAGTTGTTGCAGTAACAGGCTTTTACCTGAGCAATTCCTCCTGCAAACAAAATAAAAACCTGATTTAATCAAGATGAAGCATTATATAAATAAATCCAGTCTCTGAGGAACTTCCCCTATGAGTGACAGCTCAAAACAAGAGCTGGGCATCTACAGGAATAACTGTTGCTAATAGCAGCACCAGCACTACAGAGACAGAACAGAGAACTGATCTTAATGGCAATTTATTTACCTCTTCTGCATTTTCAGGCACAACACACAACCTACTAAAAGAGCCCTCAACAAATGTGTTGTTGGCATGGAAATCAGTGTACAGACTTTTGCCTCCTTTGGGTACAGGGGTTGGGATTCTTATATACAGAAGAAAAGTTTTTTCTAGTAATTATTAGAATTATTGAGTGTTAGGCTTATACAATGTCTCCTTCAGGTTAATGAGACTGTAAAACTGTCAGCAAGCACATTATTGTGATATATTCTGTTGTGGAATGTCCTGTCATGACATAATGGGCAGATATGGTGATTTTACAATTCTCTTCCCAGCTCACCTGCTAAAATCAATTTGTACCTCAGCTGGTGATTATGAGCAAATAAAATATCTCATTTTAGTAGAACCTGAAGAGTACACAGCCTGAGTAGCCATTGGTTTGGCTGGATAGTAATGCTGTCGTTTGAGTGTGTGTATGAGCACTCAGCATCATAGGTATATTGTGCTACAGAATATGTAGAATATGTTCAATAATTCCATTCAGAGAGGAGTGAAAATGGCATTGACCTCTTGTGAATGAAATCAGAACCTTGCCCTCCTGAGACAAAGAGGATTTCTTTATTTACAAACAGAACTGAGCAGGCATTTCATTTGTCTATGTTCTTCAGCAACTTTTAAAGTGCATCAGAATCCAATCAGTCAAGTTCTCCTCTCCATCACTCCAGATTTACACTGATGCAACAGCTGAATTTGTGTAAGCGCCAGGGAGAGTTCCCCAAGCATCACCTTGTCCCTGCTTTTTGGATTTTGGATTAGATGCTCTAAATGACATTGTTTAGGCTCTACTCCTTGTCAAATAATTTCCTCTTTCAAACTACTAGAAAAAAAGTATAATTGGCTGGCACAACAATACCCGTGTTCTGCTGGTCCTCTGCTCTTCGGTGATGTGAACTTACATGCAGCAGACTTCCAGATTAATCCACACCATAAATGCAGAAAGATTGTTAAAGCTTGACATCTCTGCTTCACATTAACAAATGTCTAATAACTTATGTCTATGAATCAAGCCCCGTGTTTAGCAACAGGAAAAGGCTGACATCTGTGCCTATTGAGGAACTCACAGTTTAGAATTCCATCCATCACACTCCTTCCCCTTTTCCCTCCAATTGAGGAGAACTGGGACTATCCCTGCTCTCATAACGTATTCAATATCCTATTCTAGCCTGTTTTATTCTTTCTAAAAAATAAAGGTTTTTCTGAGTCAACTCACTACAACATTTTCAAAGATTGGTTGTGAGTCATTTAAAGGACAGTTCTTGTGCCACTCAAACAGGTCTGGACAGAGTAACATTTCCCAGCCATACAGGGCTACTCCAGTTGAGTTTTGAGTTGTTTCTATGCAGCTGCACAGGTGCAAGTGCTGAACTGCCTCAGGGATCAACAGCCATCTTCTACCTTTTGGTACCTTTACCATGCAATAGGAAAAGTGATCTCCTGGGGCCAGACAAACACTTTCATTACTGGGCTTTTTTGCTGTGAAGACCAGAAATGGAGATATTTAAGTAAACAAGCTTTCACTCAAACCACTGTTAGGGCAATTATTTAAGTTTCAGGAAAAATTAACATCCTATCGCTTGAACTGCGGTCCTGGTACAGAATCTTACATTCTCCTTTCTGCTTCATCCTTAATTGTCACAGTCTCTTCTTCTTCAGCGGAGCTGGTTGCAAATGGGTGTTGGCTCTTCATCAATTATATTGAATATATATATATGAAAAATACATATAATACAAATTTAGAGAAGTAGGAAATAGGGAGAGACTTTCAGAGAAGAACTCCAGGTGTTATGGATAGTCCTTCTCATCATTACTCTAGCAAAAAAATTAAAATATTCAAGCAACCAGATCAAAATGTATTACCTGTTTATTAGCTGTTTATTAACTACAAGATTTCTTTTGATAACAGTGTGGAAGAAAAGAACAGTTTGAAAGTTACATTTCACAACTATGCAATGCAGAGAGAAGGTTTCAGTTCAGGTTTTTTGTTACTTATTTCTCACTACCAATAAAGTGGTACAAATCCAGGATTTACCTTTGTTCCTCCTCAAGGAATGTTACTGAGTTCTGTGGTTCAACACTTCTTAAATCTAAGTACACAGTTGCAGGCTCTGGCAGGCTCTGTAATCTCATCATGTTCCTTTTCAGAGAACTTAGTGAGGATGATAAGGCAACATCCCTAGGTATAGAAAACATCATTTTAGCATGTCCTCTGCCTTATCCAGACAGAAGTCCTGCAGGGTGTGGATTAGGATCAAAACAGGGTTGAGAAAAGAGCTTTGTGCTTGGCTACCATACAGATTCCAACTCGACTTCTGTCTACTCTCCACCACCTTTCAAAGCTTAATTCAAAGACTGGGCTTCCCCCAGGAATACAGTTCACAGGCAGGATGATAAGGCATATTTAGTTCTCAAAATTTGACAGCACCAAATTGTTCTGTAGAACAAAGGCAGGCAGTTATGGTACCAAGGAGCTCAGTGACAACAAGGATAAACAGGTCTCCATTTTCCTCTCTGCCACTTTTGGCAGTTCTATTTTATCCTTCAGAGCACTCAAAGTGCAAATCATCTTCATGGGTCTCCCTGCTCTGGCAATGAGGATACTGAATACTTTCCCCTCCACAGGCTTTTTCACTATTTTTTCCTTTGTGCTGTCACCATTGATGTTGTTCCCTCTGAACAGCCTGAAAATCCACTTCCTTTACACAGAACCCTCTATGATGCACTGACACCTCCACTGACACCCATAAAAAAAATCATCGTGTATATTTTACCTAAACTGAGGTACCAATAAAAAGAAATTGGTACCCTAGATGACAAAAAATGTGGTGATGATGATAATTAGCTTAGCTTTGTTTTCTTGCCTTTCCCATTTATCTCAAGTAAGGCCTAGGCAAAGGTGGTGGTTCATGGAGAATACTGAGGTGTTTATCATCAAATATATATGAATGACTGAATCTTAATTTTTCCCATTAACATCCATGTAGCATATTCCAGCTATAGAATCAGCTCTCTCTGGTGGCTAGAGGGAACAGCACCTACAGAAGACCAGGAGTTCCCAGTATCCCTACTGGCAACGAGGATTACCTGGGCTATATTACAGAAAAGGACCTACTTATTGTCCTGCTGTTCTTGAAAGGAGCAGAGCTTGGCTGATAGCTGCCTGCAGAGAGGAGACACTGTCCTGGACTGTCTGGCACACAGCTCTCCCAGCGCTTCTCAGACTTCCTCCTGAAGGTCTCTATGGAAGAACAACAAAAGCAATATCCAGTTCTGGTCTGCCATGGGATCACCCAATACACCCATTCCTCATTTTCACATTGTCCCTTTTCCTACAACCTGTAAGAAGGAGAAGGGTAAAGATAATACTGGCATCTGGCTCTGACTCCCTTCAAACCTTCATCCAGCTTGTCTGATCCACTTCTAGGCCATGGCAGGCCACAAAGCACTGGCTTCAGGCTAAGAAAACCAGATGAAATCTTGAGGAAGCTAATTAAATATGTTTTAGAGGCATTAAAAAAAATTATGATTTCAGCATTCAAAATTATGCTGCAGGAAATGACTTAAACACAGGAACCTGAGTTTTATTTATTTTTATACACTTTCAGCAAAGTTAGTGTTAATTTAGTAATATTACCATAATCTGCTGAGGAGAAAGCAACTTCTGCATGAGTGTTATCTCTCTGCTGCTCCAGCTCCTCAGGATTCTTGTCTAGATCACATTTCTCATTATTCTGAAAGAAGAAAATAGAAATGTGATGGAAAGTTCACTCCCAAAAGACCATCCCTAACTTCACTGCCAGCTTGCTTTCAGCAGTTCCACAAGGAACTTCTGTATGGAAAGGAACGATTTATTATATCCCTTTGGACAGTGCAGCTCTCCAGCTGCTTCATCTACTTCTGCTGAGGTTTTTTCACTAAGAATCAGGAGCCCCTTTGAAATAAGCTACAAAAAAAAAAAAAAAAATCCCTGGAGATAGTGAAACAGATTAAAAAAGAGCCTGATGCAAGACCAAGCACATGTATTCTGATCCTGAATAATGCTGAAAATTTCTCACTGCCACTCAGAAGAGAAGAAATTCTGACTTTTCAGTTCTTTGAGATGAGGCTCTGAGCCTTTGTCTCCCCCTCCAACTTCTGACCAGGGTAAATTCACATTCCTCTAGGTACAGTCAGCAATCTCAGGTACAGATGCAATCTCTCAGCTGCTTATCCCACAGTGAATATAGAATCATCCATTTACTTGCTAGGAATCCCACATACCTGGCTCAGGGCACACTCACACTGCCAACTTAGGGATGAGAATCAGGCTGCCATGAAAAGTACATGTGCATTTAAAACAATGATTTACTTCCCCTCTGAACATTAGTTGAAATTGAAGGTTTAATTAAAAATATTCATATCCATCTGAAATATCATCACCAGAACTTAGAAGTACTCATGAGTTTTATTAAAAGGAAGGGGGCTGTCAGTTGTGACAATGGTGTCACAACTACAACAAACACACATTTCCCATAATCATTCACGAGTTTTAGAAAGCAGAAGCAGCTTCCAAACCCAGAATTTTCACTTTGTAAAACCTGTCATCTGCCCCTCTCATTTCAAAGATTACCCCTCCCTCTTGAGCAATAAATCTTCACACATACATGAACCCTGACTAGATCTATTCTCCCATTATACACTGCAACTGATGAAAGATAAGTCTGATGAGAGTCTGTCTTAGTTTAGAGTAAG
>VWZG01008287.1:2142-23741 GCA_013396735.1 Grallaria varia
TGGTATGGAAGAGTTTTACTAAAGGAAAAAAAAAATACTGTAAGCAAAATGACATACTCTGTTACATAATGTCTGCATATCACTGCACTTGCTCATGGGTACCTATACACTTGTGAAGTACTGAGCAACAAAGAAAAACAAGCAACTGGAAATACTTAATACACTTTTCAGTAGCAGAGAGACAATTAAGTTGATCCTATGTGAGAATTTTGCCCATGGTCCCTCTCAGCTACTTTTACATATATTATTAGTATCTTTTCCTTCTGTGGATACAGCTTTTCTGCTCAGTCTGTGTAAAAGCAGAACAATATCAGATTGACAGGTCTCTGAAACAGCTTTCTAGAAGTTGTAAAATGACTTAGAGAACAAAAACCAAATTGAAAAAAACCTTCAGTTTACTTATTTTCACCATTGTAAAGGAGGGTGATTCACAAAAGTGAATGATGATAGTGCAAGTCCTTACTTTTTCCTGTGAGAAGTGAGTTTCACAGGCATCTTTTAAAATATAGAATCAATAAAATAGAAAATATATTTATGCAGTAGGAATGAAAATGTGCAATATTTTATCCCTGTTCTAGTTAATTGTTCATAGAATCACTCAATTTTGCATTTTCTAAAACATTCCTGGGCAAAAATTTACCCTTACACATGCCTATATCCTAGACTATTGCATTTTAACCATTTGCAGTACCATGAACACGTACTGAAAGTGAAATCCCCAAACAGATTGCTTCTATCTACAGTTAAAAATGTTTCATTACAGTGAAAGGGCATCTATTACATGAGTAGAGTCACCTAAAACAAAGCACAATGTTTGATCCTACCCCTTGAGTTTGAAAAATTGAAATTGACATTTTGCCTTGGCAAAAGCTCCCACAAACTTCTTTGTTTAGAATTTAAACTCCATGGTGGTTTTTATTAATCAATACCCAACATGATTACATTGGAATAGAAAGTCAAAGGGTATGAGGGCAAGATTAATTTGGAAAAGGCAGTATCAAAATATGGCGTGTCATCACAAGAGTGGTGAGCTGCTGTGAAGTTGTTTTCAGTACGAAAAGAAATAATCTACTAGTTAAAACTTTCCATGTGTCTTTGAAATCTGTTGAGTTTTTTAAAACAGTATTCTATGTATCCCCAGCCTCTGTTATTACTTATTCTACATTATCCTAAATCAAGTATTTTGGCTTCTAGAAGTCGCAACTTCAGTCCTGATAAGAGGACTGTCAAGACTCTCAGATTGACGATTCAAACAATAAAAAAAATTATAGGCTTCTACTCAGCTAACAGTTGCACCTTAATTCAGCAGAAATTGAGAAGAGAATACTTGTGCAATACAATCATTAATGATAGCCAGACATCTTGAAAAGCAAAGAGAAAATACCAATAATTTTACATTTTAAATGAAAAACAAGAAACTATATTCACAAAGAAGCAGGAAATTATTGAAGACCGGATGAAAGACGAAATCTAAACTTTTTGACCTGGTTCATCTAGACTTTATATTGTGTTCCAATACCTTTGTATTCTTCAGTCTGGATTCTGGCTGCAGCTTGACACCAGAAAAAAATCCAATTTTCAGCTCTCTATAGAAAATCAAAATGAAGCCAAGTGAAAGGAATATTCTTGAGTCTTCCTTTAGGATGTGGGAGATATGTACTGAAATACCGTGACACTGTACATGTCTCAGAGGCAGCAGAATCCTACAGTTATGATGACATTACTAAATAAAGGAGGTCGGGGTACTGGTCCTTGATCCAAACCCAAAGGACAACAAGCTGATTTCCACCCACACTGCTGAGGAGTGAGCTTTTCTATGGTGCATTTATTTTAAGAGAGCTCTTTAGGATAGTACAAAATGATCCTGACAGTGAGCTGACAGTTAAATACTATGTGTACAGGACTCAGTGTCGGCATCCTAAGATGCCATGTCTGTGGTTCATTTTGGGCATGACCTAGAAAAGAAAAAGAGTTATAATAGTATTGCTACTGGACTCTGCTTGGTATGGAAATACTACTCAGACTGAAGCAGATTCAAGACCAGTATTTCTAACTGGAAACATTATTAGCTGCTGTTTGATATGAGAGCCCTGGATATTATGCTTTATAGGAAAAAACTTCTCCCTTCCCAAGTGGACTAATTAAGATCTTCAGAAAGCTCATTTATTTATTTCATTTATGAGAATGAACATTGGATCAAATCCTTAAGGGAGTGACTACTGAATGCACCCAGTATTCAGCATTAATATCTGGAGCCAAATTGCTTCTTCAAGTAATCTGTTAAATGAATGTGACTTTTAACAGATAATATATTCTCTTGGATTTGAAATTTTGGTTTGGCAGAAACATCCTTAAATGGAAACATAAAAATATTAAAACTGACAGTTAAAAATTATTATAAATTCTTTCACATGTTGCTGACATTAGATTCCTACTAAACATATCAGAATCTCAAAGCTGCCTAACCCATTTAACATCTTAATTTACATATTACGTGGATTCACTGAACAATGCTTAAATAAAATTAAGGTAGGTAATACAGAAAATGACAGAGAGATGATAATAACATGTTTGATTTTCTCCAAATTTGATTTCATTTGCTGTGATTAATAGTAGTATGACAATATATTTCACTGTCAAAATATGTCTTTGTATTTTGAAATAATTATGAAAGGAATTAATTATTGTAAGTATTCTGAACTATTCAGAGGATTTCATATTGATATTGTTTCCTTCAAGAACTTGAAACTATTTTGCAGGTGGTTCATGTTTTAAAAAACAACAGATTTTCTATATAAGAAAGGTACTGAATTCCTTATTTTTTAGAATTTGACAAGTCTAAAATTGCTTATTCACTGCTTCAAAAAGAGGAGAAAGTCACATGGGAATTCTTGAATAAATTATAAAATATATTGCAACAACATTTTTTTGAAAATGTGAGAAAAGTATTTCCTGGGTTAACTACGTTTAATTCCTCTATGTATTTAAACAGAAGTGATGCGTTTAGAAATGTTTTGCTTTTTTGTATGGAAAATCTTGGATGTATACCTGCTGAGGTAAATACTTACAATGACAGAAGTAGTATTTCCCATAACAATAGTACAATTAAAAGATCTAAATCATTTACCATCCTACCCTTTTACTTTTACAACATTCCAAATATTTTCTCAAGGCATTATACAAAACTGGAAAGAACCGAGAAAATTAAGGACAGCTTATATGTGAAATGTTTTTTTGTCATAGAGGGGTGCTTAGTTCCTTCTTACACGCATGGGTTATTTTAAGTGTCCTCCCAAACTAGCCTGTACTTTCTGATATCTGTCTCTAAAATAATGTTAGTAAATCTCACAAGCACTTATTCTTAACAGGTTTCCTCAAGGTGAGTTTTTCATTAAACAGCAAAAAGCATAACATTTTCATTGATGGCAATTAATTCAGAGCTTTGTGAGTTGGCAGTCCCAGTATATTTTTGCTATCAGGACTTAAGTGATGATTGCTAAAAGCCATCTTGTGGAATCACCTCCTTTGTGCCACATCTATCTCAGACAGAATTTTTTTTGGAGACATCCTTTAAAGCACTTGGGAAGATAATACCACACTGTAAATGCAGTCAACTAGGGTAATAGCTGCAGTAGGTTATCATAGTATTTTTTGTCCCATATGAGTTCATAAGGATTTATGCAAAGGAGAATACATGCATAATGCTACAGAAATCTTAGACATAGTGTGACTGAAGTGTTTGACACATGAAAGGGGGTGGATATGTGAAATGTCTCAGTGCAACTCTTTGAAGACTGAAGCATTCCCTACATAATTCTATAATTTATTTTTTTTTTTTATATCTAAAAAAGTCAAATGGAAAGTAAAGATATTGTTCAATATACTTTTTCAGAAACCTTTAATTTTTTGTAATCTTGATATTTTGAGTTCTCATTTAAGTTATGGAGGAAAACCAATGGAAAAATATTAATCTAGAACTATGGAGAGAAAAAAAATCACTGACTCAAGTTCTTTGTGGTGCTCATCACAATAGTTTACAAGCATACTGAAGAGGCAGTCCACACCATGGAAATAGCACAATTCAGTGCAGAAGAATGATGACTAACTGTGATGGACAGTTACATAAAACAGAGCCTGTAACTATTGCCAACTCTGAGGCCAAGTCTGAATGTCTTTATGGCGTGTGGCTGTGGGTTTCCTCCAGGACGCATGTGGTGACCCTAAGGCATAAGCCCAATTTTGGGAGTGTGTTAGTCTGGAGTGTCTGCAGTGAAGGGAAGTTGAGCTGTAGCCCTGCACCTGTTGGAATAGTGTTAGAGGACTACAGAGTATGGAGTATCAACTGATACACTCTTGACCACGCTGCCTTTTGAGAGAAGTAGTTGAAAAGGTCCAAAATGAACTATGTTATTCATGTGACTATACTAGAAAAAAAACTCAAAACAACAAAACACCAAAACCAAAAAAAAAACCACCACAGATCAGAGGCAGCTGTCTGACATTATAAATTAGTTGCAGAGCACAGCTTGTGTCCATGTTGATGAAACAGGGTGGCCATAACCACATTATCTACTGAGAATAAACTCAGTTACATGCAAGTTTTATCTACCTTGAGTGTTGGCTCAAGACCGCATGTTAGGATGGGCTAAAACTGGATCAAGGGCAACGTTAATAATCTGACAGCATGAAAATTTCATACCAGTGGTTACAGCAATCTGTCCCTGTTTAGTTTACAAATATATCCATAGAAACCAGGGATAAACTTTAGTGTTTGGATGACTAAGTTCAAAGTTGAGCTGAAGCCTATATGAGCATCCACATTTACACAATAGCAAATAAGCAGAGCACTAAACCCTTCCACACAATTTCAGTCACATACTTTCAGGTGATCTACAGTAGGGACAGACTGATCCCTGTCAGTTTGGGCTTTAGACAGGCTGGCATACAGAGTGAGATCAGGTGGATTCACTTTCATTAAGTAGACACCGATAGAAAAACAAATCTAGACTTCTGTGAATTTTCTTGGTGTACTTCAGGGAAAAAAACAAATACATGAGTTTTCAGAGACAATTCCAATTGTTCATACTTGACCTGGCCCGTAGCAGGATCAGATGTATTCAATCATTGTGGCTGAAAGTCATCTAACAAAAAAAAAATTCTGAACTAGGCATTTTAAATTTTTTATAAACAGTGTAGATAAATAGGCACTCTGGGCTCACTTCAGCTGCCTAAATGTGGATATCTTGGGCCATTTGAGAGCTCCAGGATGCCTATTTACATAGAGCTGGCATGTGACAAAATAAGTACTTTACAAGCTGCATTAGAATTAGCAGATGTTGATGAGATGGAACATCTTAATATATATGAAGTGACATTAGATACCTAATGTTAGGCAACAGAATATGACTTTTCTGCACAAAATTAATCTGAACTATTGAGATCAGAATGTTAAATTAGTCATTGGATTCAAATCCATATTAGAATGATATGTGTTTACTTGTTTATCTGTGCCTGTTTGGTCAGACAGGTCTCCAGTTCCTCAAAAATTGTTGCAATAAATGACTATGGTGCGACAGTTATGGAATGCCTACTCTAACTTTCTAAATTGTCTTTGCAGACTACCTCTAAGTGATCAGATTTTCATAGACACCATTAATAATTATATTTTTGCTGTTATTTTATAGGGAATCTACTGGCAATGATTCCTTTATTTCTGATCTCTAGTAAAAGTTAACTGTCTTATGGATTTCATTGCCTCTAGATGTTGTACTCTAGCCTGATACTGTGAAACCTAGTAAAAATCAAATTAAATCTCTTAATTACTGAAAGGATTCATGAATGGAACAGTTGTGTACTTCTTATGAATACTGTTCTTTTATCACATTAAACTAATTTAAGGAGGGCTTTCCTTGAATAAAGGTGCCAGTCCAGAGACATCTTCCCATCCTATAGTTTTCATGCTGTTGTAGTATCTTGTGATGTACTATCATGAGCTGTACTGTACTGTATATTAATTAGACAAATGAAAAATAGCCCTAAACCGAAGCTTATTTGCAGACAATATTCTCGATTTTGTCCCCAGTCTCCATATTTTTTCAGAGTATTTTCAGATTCAGAGTATTTGGAAATGCATCTACATTTCTTTTAATTTTAATCTTCCACCAGAAGATTGTAAGATTGCAAATAATAGGCTGTCACTTTCATTATTGCCACATGCATATCCTTTCCTTCTCTGTAGTTATTTTACTTGAGGGTCATTTTATTCGAATTTGAATGAGAGCAAAAGGGCTAACTCCTCCTGCCAAGAAACAAATTAGCTTTTCATGTTGTTTAATAACTGCATCCAGTTCCAAATGCCACCAAACGGCTATTAAACAGTAAGCCCCTTGAACAAAAACTCAATGGTGCATAACATACTTGATTAGATGTACTCTTTTCTGAAAGGGCCATTACTCTTAGTAGGCATATTTCATTACTGTTAATCTGAGTCTAAATCTATGCATCCATAAGCTGATAACTCCATCTGAACCATCTAATGTTATCTAGCTAATCCTAGGACGTCTTCTAATATTTGTGGGATTTCTTGAGATATTTTTGAGGCTGAAGAATAATATTTAGTGTTCTCTGCTGCTGTTTCTTCAAAATAAGATCAATTGTAACTAGGAAGAAAAAGGTTTTACTATTTTACTGCCTACTTTATTTTTCTCTTCACTTGAAACAAAGCACTATTCTCGGCAATTTCCAAGCAAACACATCACTTTCGATTGCTACTGAGTATTGGTTTCTGTGCCTAGATTACTGAATGTCTTTTCCTTTAGTCAGTCTTTTCCATTTGCAAAGCTTTTTATGAGGACCAAAACTGATGTATGTGGTTTGTCTACATATACCATTATACAATATCAATAATAAATGCTCTCAAAACAGATTGGGTGAACTGTTTTTCTGTGTACAATAATGTCTCCTCAATAGAGAAGGCAGACTTGCTAGTTTTACTAGGAATCTTGATTTAAATATATTTCATTATTTGCTAGTGAGCAAATGTAGAAAAAATATCTGCAGGTGATTTTTTTGAGCCAGCCAATTTGTGACCTTGTATTTTATATCTCCTTAAGACAGTCCTATTGGCAATAAAAAAATCATTCTAAAGTAATGACACAAAATTTACTTTAAAAAGTAGTCTTGCACTATGTGAAATTTATTACGTTTTGCTCACATAAAAATTTTGATAAATTAATTTAGAACATTACAAATGTATATATTCTATGTAATAATTTCCTTGGGAAATAATGCACTGAGTTTGCCTAGTATATGATTTTTAGAAGACATGCATGCACATGTCAAGATTCATGTGGCTGTTTCTGTAGTACAAACTTTCTTTCTTTGCACTACATTCAGCCTCAAAAAAAAAAAAAAAATGGGAATGTTAGTCGAGTGCTTGTTGTGAATGTCAGTGAATGTTGTGATTTTTCACTTCTCTGGAACCCTTCAATGGCTTTAGCAGTTCATTGGCCAAAAAGACCGTATACACCAGCACGCCTGGAGTGGTGAAATTTGAATACTTATATAAATAGGAGGAAAATGTCACTAATAAAGAGAACTGCAATTTAAAGTGGCATCTTAGTCATGTTTTGATTCTATTAAAATCAATTATGATAATGACAAGTTTGAGTGCCTATTGATAAAGAACAGGGAGAAGGTCATCAGGATGGATGTCCTGGTCGGCATCTGTTACAGGATGAACAGGCAGATAATGTATTCTACAGGAGGCTGGCAGAAGTCACAGCATTGACAGTCCTTGTAGTCACAGGGACTTTCAATTTGCCAAATGTCTGCTGGAAATATAAAACAGCAGAGAAGAAGCAGTGTAGGAGGTTCCTGGAGTGTGTGGGAAAGAATTTCCTAATACAATTGGTGAGCCTACCAGGGAGCTGTTCTACTAGACTTGTTTGTGAAGAGAGGGCTGGCGTGTTATGTTGTGCCCAGTGGTCACCATTTTGAGCACCATTTTATTGACCCCAAAATTACAGTTTTCACTTCTGGATGAAGTAAGGAGGGTCACCAGCAAAACCACCTTGGACTTCTGGAGGGCAGACTTTGGCTTGTTTAGGAGATTGATTGACAGCATCCTTTGAGAGTCAGTCTGGAAGAGCACAGGCATTCAGGAAGGCTGAAGGTGTTTTAAGATGGAAATCTTAAAGGTAGAGAAGCAGGCTGGCCCCATGTGCCCTAGAACAAGCAGTCAGGGCAAATGACTGACCTGGGTAAACAGGGAACTTGGGCTGGAACTCATGGGGAAGAAACATGTATTATCTCTGGAAAGGAGGGACAGATAACTTGTAGGGACTACAAAGATGTAATGAGGTTACATAAGCTGAAAATCTGAATGGCCTAAGTGGAACTTAATTTGGCCACTGCAGTTACAGACAAGTGAAAAGATTTCTATAAACACATTGATAGGAAAAGGAGAGCTAAGCAGAGTTTCCATCCTTCACTGGATGCAGAGGGTAGCATAGCAGCAGGGGATTAAGAAAAAGCTGAGGTACTTATACTTTCTTTCTCTCAGTCTTAAATACCAAAACCAGTTGTCCTCCAAAGACCCATCACTCAGAGCTGAAAGTTAGTGAGAGGGAGCTGAGTGAAACCCCCATAACCCAGGATGAAATGGTAAAGGACCTATGCCAATTACCACCCAAAGCATTAGTCCCAGATAGGATGCACCTGAGCATAATGAGGGAGCTGACAAAAAGGCTTGCCAAACCAATTCCACTCATTTACCATTAGTCCTGGTTAATCAGAGAAGTCCCAGCTGAATAGAAATTAGCAAATGTAGAACAAGACAATTTGGAAAGATGATCCAGGGGACTACAGGCCTGTCATCCTGATCTCAGTACTAAGGAAGGTCATGGAACAGATCAGCCTGATTGTCATCATACAGTAGGTGCAGGACAACTAGGAGTTCAGGCCCAGCCAACAAGGGTTTACAAAAGACAGTCTCTGCTTGACTAACCTGATCTCATTCTATGACAAAGTGACCCACTTAGTAGCTGAAGGAAAGGCTGTGGATCTTCTCTCTCTAGACTACAATAAGGCATTTGACACCATCTCCCACAACATTCTCCTGGAGAAACTGGCTGCTTGTGTCTTGGAGGGGTGTGCTCTCTGTTGAGTGAAAAACTGGATGGATGGCTGAGCCCCGAGAGTGATGTTGAATGGAATTACATCCAACTGAAGACCAGTCCCACATGAGGTTGTCTGTGGGTTCAGTATTGGGGCCAGTCCTGTTTATCATCTTTATCAATGATTTGGACAATGGGTTTGAGTGCAGGCTCAGGCAGTTCATAGATTACAGAATCAGTCATGCTGGAAGGGACCCATGAGGATCATCAAGTTTGACTTCTGGCCTTGCATAAGACCATCCCCAAGAGCACCCAAAAGTATTGTCCAAATACTTCTTGAACTTGATCAGGCTTGGTGATGTGACCGCTTCCCTGGGGAGCCTGTCCCAGCACACACCATCCTCTGGATGAAGAACTGTTTTCCAATATCCAACCCAAACCTGCTCTAACACAGCTTCAGGCCATTCCCTTGGATCCTGTCACTGGTCACCACAGAGATCAGTGCCTGCCCTTCCTCTTCTGCTCCCTGGGAAGCGGTAGACTGAAATAGGGTCACCCTTCAGTCTCCTCCGGGATGAACAGACCAAGTGACCTCAACCACTCCTCATACAGCTTCCCCTTCACCTTCACCATCTTCCTTGCCCTCCTTTGGACACTCTCTAAGAGCTTAATGTATTAATATATGGGGTATATAGAAAAGCGTATTAGAAAAATAGGTACATATTTAAGACACTGTTAGAACTGAGGATATAAATTAAATAGTTATATCAGTGTATTGTAAAGTACATATGTGTTTTTCTACCTCTCAAACCTAGTTCAGTAAGAAGGGAAAGTGTGAGACCTATGTGGCCAGCAAGGTCCCTGTGAAGAGCAGGTTAGAATTGAAGCAGAGTTAGCTGACCAATTGGAAAACCTCTAAAATATGTAAGGAGAAGGCTAGAATCTAACACTTTGATCATTTACAACATCCTTTGACATGTATCTTATGAAACATTTTGTATTACGGATACGTGAATGTAGCAACGGACAGAAAACACAGGCTCAAAACTTTGTCAAGCAACAGCAAAAAGCAAAAGGCTAAAGCAAACAGCAAAAGCCACTTTATACACACACAGCTTATCTTTTATACTATTTTACTACTGTCCATAAGTGTCTCTGCTACATATCATTGGCTAGGTGTTCTTGTCCATCAGTGTTAGTCTATCTTTTGATAGGTGGACATCACCTCTCCTCATGCTGGCAAATCTCAAAATACACTCTTGCTATTCTTGGTTGTTTTCTTCAATTCCTTTTACTTTCCCAGGCTTGGCCCAAGGACACAGGTGGTGTTTTCTGCTGCTTTCCCAGGCTTACAGTCACATCCTCTCAAGGCCGAAGATGTCCATAACCCAGTATTCTTCCATACGTGAAAATTAGTAGTTTGTGCTAAGGGAGGGAGAGAGTAAAAACCACAGAATTATTGGAAGTCTTAAGTGAATTGTTTTAAGCCACTGAAGGATGATCCTTCTACATTGTGAACTAGAATAATTGTATAGGAGTACAGTAAAACTTTGTCAAGGCTCTAATTCTTGATTAAGTAATTATGTCTAGTGCTTTTACCTTGAATCTTATTTCTAGAATAACACCTTTTGGCAGACACAAAGGACTTAATTTCAAACTTGTTATCTCACATCAATTGTTTCCTATGTGAGAAAACTCAAAGCTAATATTCATCCATGTTTCAGAGGTCTCCTTAGTGTCAGGAATGAAGTTTAGAAGAAGATTTACAAGATGCAGAAAGGCAGCAAAATGATAATGAACAATGTAATAAAACACAGGGCTTTACCTGTGTCTTATATTACTAAACAAACAAAAGAAGACCCGTAAAATTATTCTAAACTCTTCCACAGCTTTTCTATATGCTTTCAAGTTCTATGAAACCAGGACTTCTCAGATTAGGTTACATCTAACATCTCAGCATGTGCAAGTTTATGATGCATTGATTAGGCTGCTTGTGTGAATCTCCACCCAAGACAACGTATGAGTCTCACATTCTTATCAGAGACTAACTACAGTGTTTCATATAACTAATTTCTCCTTCCTTTTCTTTTTAAACTGTATTATTACAAGCTCTACCAATTTTGATCTTTTTTTAATTCCAGTGTATTTATAAGTATTTATTCTGAGGAAATAGGTGGATAGGAGTTTTTGTCTTCTTGCCTCTAGCCCTGGTATGAAAAAAATTTAAGTAGACAGACTACATGAAGGTCAACTAAATTGCACTGAAAACTTAAAAATTGCAGTTATGAATTGGCCAGCAGTTACATAACTTACAGAGGAAAATGGAGGTCTTTACCCCCTTTAACCATTAGCTGTTGTAATAACTAGGCTTTAGATTATTTCCAGAGAAAATTCATCCACAATTTCTTTTAAAGTTTGTGGAGTCAAAAAAGAAAAAAAAATTAGGGGGAAAGAAGATGTATATGCTCTTGGATCCAACTAAACTAGGGATCTGAGACTAAGATCCCTGAATAGTTGTTTGACTTTTACTGTGCTATTTAAATGGAAAAAACCAGATAGACATCCAAAATCCTAGTTCTCTTCTCTTATCTAAGTACCAATACATTTTATTTAATATTACACACAATTACATTACTGCCAAGAACCGTGGAAAGACATGAGAAAATTATTGTCTTTGAAGACCTTATAGTCACTTAAAAAAAATTAATTAAAAAAGCTCAAAATGTTGCCGAGGATGGGGATTTACAGAGCATCATCTTGCCTGTGAAATCAAGGGATGAAACAAAACTCTTTGATCTCATTATATACAACACAGCACCAGAAGATTTTGAAAGACTTCCACTGCTTTTAAACACTGATTCTACACTCATAGATACCCTGTTGTGTGATTCTTTTTCTATTACCTTTCTATCATCAGGGGAATTGCTTCTTGTTTCTTGTAGAACATCGGTTATTAAATACTTCTTAGAAACATCATGCTTTTATTCAATCTATATAATAAATGAAGAGAGGTTTTCCCACTGTTTGTCAATAAGTACTAATTTATAATGCAAAGAGGAAGAAGAAGAAAAAAAAGCCTCTCCCCTGAATTACTTTGTGTCAAATTAAGCAAAAACAAACCCTAAAATACTCCAAGAAAGGCAGCTGCTTGGTGTATGTAAATTTTTTTAGCACAGAGAAGAAAAACATTATTCATCTTAATTTTAGGTCCAAACACTACATTTGCACTATTCTTTTACCCATATGAGCCTTTTGCATGCAACACCTGTTTATCTCCTCCTGCTTCTCAGTTAATATCACAGTAAAACATAAAATATTTTATTTGTATGTGTTAAAAGAATCAATGACAAAGACATCTTGCAAGGCTTCATCCTTCATTGATGTAGGGATCGTACTTTGCCTTATGTTAGGAAGATTAAGAAGAACAGACCATACACAATGGTTTTGATTTTACAAGTATAATAAAAAAAAAAAATAAAAAAAGCGCAAAACAAAACAAAACCCCCCAAACAAAACAAAAGACCCACCAAAAAAACCTGAAGAATATATCTACATTTGAAAATATAAGGTGTTCATTGAAAGAATGAAACTGCTTCCACATTATTGTGGTATAACCAACAGCCTAATACAAGGCATTACCATGGGATCAAACAGGACACACAGATCAGCCTCTCTCAGCCTCTGTACTTTTCAAATAACAGAGTGCCAATACACAGGTCTTGCACTTGTCAGTACTATACAGGTTTTGGGTTTTGTCTTACACAATGAAAATGAGTGGTCTGCTCCACATAGTTTAGAAATTAAAGAACACAAGGCAGGAAATAGTCAAATTTGTGGTTTGGTAACTGTCAAAAGAAAAAGTAATGAAAATTCAAAGTCAGGACAAAACCGTGAATGTGGAATTATTTTTAGCCACAAGAATTTTGATAGAAGATAATGAATCAACCAGCCAAACCCTCATTGCTTCAATTAAAAAGAATACAAGTTAGAGGATTCTAACATGCACCACCCTGGGGAGAGTGACAGGTCGCAGCAGTTATCTGATTTGAGGGCTAGCTGCTCCCCCAGGAGATATGAAATGGACTTGTTATCTCAGCCTTGTGATTAGAAAGCAAGTACAGATGTCACCATCAGCACCAATAATAAACAGTTATACATAAGGCAAGGGGGAAAGGCTTGAATATTATGGTAGAGGGTGTTGAAAACCTTTAAAGCCTTGTGTAGGAGTAGTCAGACTTCTTCATGTCCTTAAGCATGCAAACATTGAGTAGGACAAATGACACCACACTCCTACCCAACTATTTGGAGTGTGCCAAGTTAATTATATGTGTGCTTTATAACAACATTAATACAATTCCACACCAGTGTTAACTTTAAAAGTAACTAATCATAGACTTTAATACTTTAAAGTGTCTAGTTCAGAATTCTTCCTCATTTCTGCATGTTAGTGGTAGCTACCATGACTGACATGACTGCTTTTAGAAACAAAAGAAAGATAAATTAGTATAACAAGAAAAATAGAGATAAGAACTAGAGTTCGGAAGTAAAAGTTACGCTTTAGTTGAAGAAAAAGAAGGAAGAACTGAAATGCTAGAACAATGGTTTGAATACCTCTGACACCACAGCAGAATCAAAAAGATACAGACACACCACACTCCCTGGTCTGTGGCACCCCTCACTCTGGCCTGGAAGGTGCTGAGTGGTCAGTGACCCAGATATCCTGTTTGGGAGGTGTGGTTACAGTAGCCAAACTCTATAAAAAAAACACACAGGGTTTCCATTTTAGAGAGTCTGCTTTTCTTGTGGGAACAGCCAGCACATGATCTCTTGGTGGCAACTATTTCTCTTTCTGATTTATTGATTGTGCTGCGATGGGTGCTTTTGTGAACTGAGTCTTTGTGCTGGGTGCTTTAATGAAATGCTTTTCCTTAGTTGTATGCTATCTCTGTAAAACTCTTTTGCCAAAATGTTTATTTTTCTCACTAAATTAAAAGGAAATCTCTTAAAGAAAGCATAACGGCGTTTTCTCAGGATGCAAACTCAAGGTAACAATGAACCAAAGGCTTTTCAAAAGTCTTAAAAAATATAACCATTCCAAGCAGCTTGTGGCTTAAATTCTGAGTGTAACAGTGCCTCTCTTAATGTGAATTTTACAACATTATGTATCTGTGTTTAGCTTCAGTCTTGTCTTTGGTAGAAGTGTGAAAAAGATCCTGGTCACCATTTCTCTTTCAGGACCTCAAATTTTCACTTTCTGAATAAGAAAACAAATTAATCTTCTGGTGTGACCTTAAATTCCAACTGGATCATTTCTACTTACAACTCGTTTTCCAAATGCAGAAGTGTTATTACGTATATTATAGGTAATATCAACATTATCCTTGAATATTCATTTCAGCCCGTGTTTATGGATAGTGACACACTTAGCTTGGCTCTACACCACGCTGAGTAAACGAACCCCACTCTATCACTCATCTCAGAGGATGGGTATCATTAATTCCTTTTTAGAAAGTATTTTCAAAAAAATTAAAAAATTCTACTACTCTTATGATAATAACAAAATCTTGTCTGAGGTGAACTGAATGATCAGGTTATGCAATTATTTTAATAATTTACTCTGTAAATACATATATTTGCAATTTAACTCAAATATGTTTCCAGCTATGAAAACAAACGAGTTTGAGCACATCTTTTATCAAAGATTTTCTGTTTTTTCTTCAAACACATTAGCCATGAAAAAAAAAAAAAAAGGTGGTGAGAAAACAATAAGGCATTAAAAAAGCTCACTAGGTCTTAAGCTGTAAATTGAGCCAAATTTAACATTTCTTTCTAAAGGTTGCTTTGCCAGTCTGGATGCAATCCTGTGCAATGTGCTCTAGGATCCCTGTGCTTGAGTAGGGACTGTTGTTCCTTTCCAGCCTTACCCAGTCTGTGATTCTGTGATTTGGATGTAAAAGAAAACAGAGTAAGGGTGAAGGATGAGATTGATATAATTTTAATCTGTGTTGAGATAAAGGTATCCTTTGCTAACTGGAATGTTTGAAAGACCAAAGATGAAATCCATCAATACATCACATTTGTTGAGGTAAAACAGCGAAGGTGGAGAAGGGAAATGCAGATGCTAAAAAGCCAAACACAAAATCTCAAACAAAACAGATCATTGTATTCCATGTTGGAGTGAAGCATTCCAGCTAAAGAAAAGGGAATGTTGCCAAGGCCATTAATTTGTATTAAGTTGTTCATCTCTACCCCTGAAATATCTATTCAAAATACTGAACTCAAACTACATACTCAAAATAAAGCTCTGTACTTCCAGTGATTTGGAAACAAATAAACCAATGCTGATTTCATCTGGGCAAAGGATACTTATTTAGCCCCTCCTAATCACTGCAATTTTTGTCATCAAAACTAGTTGATATATTGTATCCAGGATGGACTGGATGTTATTACTTTTGGTCTGTGTTTGGCCCAGCCACATGTGAGAAATTTATCCTTTTCCTGCCAGTAGGAGTAAACAAGTGCTGATAAGGGAGAACTTCGTCCTTGTAGGAAACATATGTGTATAAACTAAAATTAATGGGCCTCGCTATTGGCTGAAGGCCCTTCAAGGGCATTTGAAGGAGAAAGTGAAGAGGAGGGTGAATGAAGTAAGTCTCCAGACCCACTTTACAAGGACCCCCTGAAATATACCACGAGGCACGAGGAAATTCCAATGCTCACATACCTGCTCAAAATGAGAGCGCCTTTACATAATGGGGGAGGGCCCAAAGGCCTCTTGCTGGGAGGTGCTGGCCACACCAGCCCAGGTGAGACATCATCAGCAAAGTGGGTAAAAAGCAGGCAGGTTCTGCTCCAGATGGAGGTAGGTGCTGGCACAGAGGACTATGTTGACACCCACGGGGATGCCTGCTAAGCATGTTCAGCCTACCGAAACCCGAGGATGCAGCAGCTGGTCATACTGGGGACCTTGACCACGTTGGGGTTGGTATGTACAGTAACTGTGGGTAGTGTAGGAGCATGTGGAGGAGTCTGGGCATTGGGCTCAAGGAAACATCCTCGTAGAACCTGGGCAAGTTGGGTGTTTATACGTAGGGCTTATTTCCCTCCTTTTCTTACTTCTGGGTTCCCATTTACTTGGTCATCTCTTGTAACAAAATACTGTTATTTTAAGCTTACAAAGCTTACAACAGTACCTTGGTTTCAATTTCAGAGTCCCCTCTGAGCCTTCCCTGGAACACATATCCAAGGAAAAAATTAGAAAATTTACAGAAAATAGGACTACTTTGTATAATTGTTACTCATAAGACCGTCTTGTAGAGAAATTAACATGTAGCCCAGTGAAGATTACCATCTGGAGTTCAATTTCCTGATTTTAGCACTCTTGAAAAAATAACTTTTATCTTTTTCTTTTGTTTTTCCCTGCACAAATAGAAGAACTCACAAACACAGTTCCTATAGTACAATATTTCAAGATAGTAGCAATTAATACAAGTTCATTATTTTACTATTGAGTGAGAACAGATAAAAAAATTTTCCATTATAAAGATAAAAACCAATAAACCAAACTGACTTATTCTCAGGTCTTTTCACATAGTCTCTAGTTTAATGCCAATGGAATGTGAAATTATCTTCTCAGTTATCTTTGAAGGGAAATTAGAATTTTTTACTAGCATTCAATGGAGCTAGGAGGAGTCACAGCACTGTGTTAAATTGTCAGTGAGGTTGTCTATGGAATACCAACCTTAGAATTGTTTATCCAAACATTTCATCACTGAAAAGTAAAGCTATTGGTAACTTAGTATGTTTTATACAGTAATAAACCCCTTCTTAAGGAGAATTTGCTGTTGCATCATGCACATCTATTAACATTGCATTTATCTTTCTGCTGTTTGGCCTAAATCAATTCTGAAGAAAGTCATCCTTGCAAGTGCTTCACACTCCCAAAGAGAGGGAATGCCATAGTTTAATCCCACAGCTTAATCCCACCCATTTGACAGAATCACTCACCCTCCTGTTGTGGGATGGGGAGAAAATCAGAAGAGTAAAAGTGAGAAAAGTCATGGGTTGAGATAAAGACAGTTTATTAGGTAAAGACAAAGCCATGTGCACAAGCAAAACAAAGCAAGGAATTCATTCACTAATTCCCATGGGCAAGCAGGTATTCAGCCACCTCCAGGAAAGCAGGGCTCCATCATGTATATTCACAGAGCAGTGTATGTGGTTTTGGAGCTACAACATCAAAATATTTTACAATCCATACTGAAAATCTGTCTTGTGTTTTAGGACATCTTGCAAAAGTAAGGTAAAACTGATTTTTAAGATTGTGTTGAGAACAAAAAAAAATTAAGTAATGGAAATTTTTCTGTTCTTTGCTTAGTGAGGAATTCTTGAGTAATCTAGTCTCAAGCTGTCCTTGACTCAGCATTCTGCCTATCATAATCGCTCGAATTTATGGCTTTAAATTTCTATAGCCTGGTTTAATGCTATTGATTATAAATATTATCGATGGTTATGATGTCTGCCTTTTTAAATTTTTTGAAGAACTAGTTACAGTAAACCACTTAAAATTCTGCTGAAAGTTAAATGTCATTTTCTCATTCCATAATTGGACTTCTAATGAATAAAGAGAAAAGAGTAGGTTTAGATTAGATGATAGAAATAAATTCTTTACTATGAAGGTGATGAGGCACTGGAACAGGTTATCCAGGGAATTTGTGGATGCTTCATCAAAGCCTTTCAGATCCAGACTTGTGCCTTTAAACAACCTAGTCTAGTGCGAAGTGTCCCTGCCCATAGCAGGAGGATTGGAATTAGATGATCTTCAAGGTCCTTTTCAACTCAAGCCACTCTATGATTCTATTCTATGAAATAAGGCAAAGTGGCATGTAATGCAAACCTCATGTTTATATGAATAAATCCTCAGGTATTCTAACTTAAGTTACACAGGTATATGAGTCAAAAATTTACAGATCAAATAATTTATTAGATAATGCAACAGATTTTGCTTTTCAATTTTCTTTTTTTTTTCTTTTTTTTTTCACCCTGGAAAGTCCAAAAACTCCTGAGAGCAAACTGCCAATCCCTTGATTGTAGTAACTCTATTAGGTTTATTTGAGATAATGAAGTTATACAACCATATTATAAACCTGGCATAAAGTTTCTAGGGATCACCATCTATTTTTTTTCCACCTTGTAGACAAAAAATATGCAAAACAAAATGGGGCATTCTGTCTGAAAATCTGTAGTTGTTCACTGAGAAAACTGGATTACTTTGAAATTACAACTTTCACTTTTCACAAAATTCCTCTCGCTTGTCCCTTTTTTAAAGATGAAGACATTCTAGTTCAAGCTACATATATTTTTTATATGAACATATACTTTCATAAACTAAAACCCTATACTGTGTTGTTTTAATGTCATTGGTTTAGAAGTTCTTACACNACAAATGAGATTTTTTAAATGATGCTACATTGATTATATTGCAGTATTGCTTGTTGCAAAGCAGTGTGGTTTTACAGAATATTTCCTACCCTGCACAGTATCAGCAGTCTTCTGAAAAAATTCCTCTCTACTAAAGTTAGTTGTTTTTTTTATGTTATTATCTGTGTCCTTGGAAATATGTCTCCACATTAGCTAATACACCAGCTGTTAACTGCTGGTAACAGATTTTGAGATGCAATTTCTTAAAAGAGAACTAATAGTTAATTAACTTATATGTTTGTTAAGTATCTGAATGTTCTTTTTATATTGACATTTATTATAATTAACTTTTAAACTTAGACTACAGAATGAGGTAATTAAATTGTCTTTGCTTGTGTAGCACAGGACCTGATGAGTTTTCTGCAAATGTGTTTATTTTTTAGGGCATTGAAAGGCCAATAAAGAAAACCCAGAATTTCTTTTTGGTATTTCTTTCATTACACGCACACACCCCCACACCCCCACAAAAAGAGAACATAACAAAGACTTTTTGAAAATTTTTAATATTTACAGAAAACTTAGTCCATTTTCTCAAAAAATCCTGTTCAAACTGGAGTGGAACATAAATAGCATAATACTGAGTATCGCAATGTTAAATATTAGTTGCTTAACTGCTGGAACAGGTTGCTCACAAAAACATGGTAAGAATGAGAAATTGTATACTAGAAAAGAGTCAAAAATTGAACATGAACTTAAATTTCAAATCCAAAGGCAAAGTAATAAGGACAGGATGTGCCTTAAATGCTGTCCTTTTTGGATTAGGAATTTTGTTCACTGAAAATTTTGCATCTTCTTCCACTTAACATTACAGCTTGTAACCTTTCACAGCAAAAGCTCAATATTTTCTTTAAAAAATGGGGGAGTAATAATTCTTTTTGTTATAAACAAAATCTTTTTAAAGATGAAATAGAACACCCCATGTAGAGGTATGCAAGAATTTATTGTAAATCTAATTAGTATTTTAGCTGTGTAATAAAAAATAGTTATGTTAGTACAAACCCAGTAACACTAAGAGCTCTTTACACTAATTTGCTCCACTTAACAGTTTATCTTATTTTCCCTCCGTCATTAGATTCACCCTTCCGAAGATTCCCTCAATTTTAAGGTCAGTGGAGACTGTCTTCCTCAGGAAAAGATATGGGTTAACAAAGCAGGTCATCAAATGTCCAAAGGCATTTGCCTGGAGGAGTCCAGTACTGGTCCTGAGGGCCCGTTTCACTCCAGCCTTGCACCTGCTGAATGACTTTTTATATATTTAGTGAAAACAATCTGCTTTTTTCTCATTAACTGATGGCTAAACTTTGAAAGGTGCAGAAGAGCCTCCCCCGTTCTCCTCTGGCACAGGAGGGCTCTTGTTAGGCAATGCCAACTGGGCTTTTACAGTATCAAGACACAGTTTAAGCTAAAATAGTTTAGGCATAGACTAAAACTCTCTC
The DNA here is from genome assembly GCA_013396735.1 of Grallaria varia. Lineage (NCBI taxonomy): Eukaryota > Metazoa > Chordata > Aves > Passeriformes > Formicariidae > Grallaria > Grallaria varia. The sequence goes on from VWZG01008287.1 coordinate 22,175, forward strand.
AGCCCAAGACAAGTCAGGCAAATTCTGAAACAGTGCGCTGCCCAGTGAGTGAACAGCCTGTGGGCTGCAGGATTTTTATATCTGTAGCAGTGGTTTAGGCTGAGGAATGACTGTGTGAGGACTTCCATCTGAATTGTCTGGAGTTTTTCCACTTGGTCTAAAACTATTTACGCTGTGTTGGAGAAAAGGAGATGGGATAAAGAAAAAGTGAGTGAACAAGGGCTGTAATTTAATGCTTATGACTTTCCTCTGGGACATCTGGAGTTTACATCCAGCTTTGAGGGCTGATTGAGTATTTGAAATGTAAAGCACATAAATAGACACTCATTTTAAATCTCCTCACACAATGAGGAATATAAACCAAGAATATCTCTTGTGCTGGTTCAAAAGTAAACCGGCAGGAGAAATGAACCCAACTCAAAAGAGTTTAGAAGTCAGAACTACAATTTAATAAAAAGATTACAATACATACACTGATACAAAGGAAAATTGGTTTCAGCCCTCAAAACCCAGTTGTACAACCCAGCCCCCTGGGGCACAAACAGTATGGTGCTCCCGAGCCCCTGGGCTGATACCACATGGTCCCCCTGAGCCCAAAGCAAAAAGAAAAGGAAAACTGTTTTCATTCCAGAGGTTGGTGGCCACAGTCTGGTTGAGAGTGGTAGTTGCAGTCCTGTTGAGGTGCTGGTCCTCCTCCCAGTCTGACAAGTGAGTGTGTGCCCCAAGTCCCCAAACCCCAAGCTTATATATGCTTGGCTTCAGATGGGAATGCCCAGTACCTCCCCCAGGGTGAGGTGTTTCACAATGGGCAATTAACTCAGTGAGTCACAGGATATCTTGGTCTACTTGATGGCCCATTAGCAGACATGACCCCTCAGGTTGGGTGTGAAGGTGTTAATGATTCCCAGAGGGGAGTTATCACACCTGAATCATTGGTGTGAAGACAGGGAACCCTCTTATCTCTGTTTTCTCACACACCCAGTTTGTAGCCTGAGGTGTCAGGTGTGTCCTGGGCAGCTGTTGCAAAAAATGCATCATTGGCAGTTCATGATAAATGGCAGAGGAGGTATGGAATACACAGTTCCAGTTACATTCCCACAGTGATAAACTGGTCCCAGCCACTATAACTAGAACATGGGTCAATGTCCTAAATACCAAATTTTTATCTAAAAGACATTGACAGCTCTTCTGGCCTCCTTCTTCAGGAAAACAGTAGCTAAGTCCAGGGGTTTTTTATGATGCTTATTCAATAAATGTATTCTGTAGACACTCTCTTGTCTGTGCTCCTTCCAAACCTTTGACCTTGAAAGTGGTAAAAAAAATTGAACAAAAATAAAAAGGTTTTTTGACTCTTCTTGAAGACAGGCTTGATATAGAAAGCAGCAAATCATTACTTCCAGGTTCAGAGGGCCTTTAGACAAAAATTTAAGCAGAATTTTGGCTACCGGAGGAATTTGAGCTTCCTGAGGATTCATATTCTTAAGAGATCTTGAGAGTCACAATACAGATTTAGTTATATATACTCCACTTAAATTTGCCCTTGGGCATTATCCTTTTTTTTTTTTTT
>VWZG01008290.1:24051-34058 GCA_013396735.1 Grallaria varia
TTAATTCCATGACATCATTTATCTACTTTGAGCCCAGAAAAAAGGATTTGCCAGGAAAAAACACAAACATTTACAGAAGAGAGAACTCTTACTCCGAAGTCTGCTAATTCAATACAATAATTCAACATGCCACTAAACGAAATAAGTACCTTTCATTATTCTTTCTCCAGGTTGCAGGGTAAGGTTATAGTGTGATGCGAAAACTGAGTATTTACTTTCCAGTAATATGATGGCTTGTTTATGTAATGATATTCAGTGAAGTGCAGACAAAATAGTCTTTAAACCATACCACTTTTATTGCAATTCCTCAAATATTGGAATTACATTTTCCATGGTAAAAATAAATCATCTATTTTTTGCAAATAACATGATTAAACTTTACATCATGCTAGATAGAATGCCAGAGGGAATTACTCCAGTGAGTAAATATGCAGAGTCACAACTCTAAATAATCTTTTATAATAGCGACCTTAGAGTACATAGTGTGTTGCCTACAACTCTCTAAGTAATTAGTCACCTAAATTATCGCCAGGAAAGTTCACCTAAAAGTTTGCTTCAGCGTATGTCAGAACTGCCGCTATTTCGCAGAACTAAGAAGCTCAGCACCTGTTTAACAGGTAAGCCTGGGTAAGATTTTCAGAGTAGAAAAGCCCAGTCATACACGTGCTTGGAACATACCTAACATACAAAACTGACTACTCTGCAATGCGTACTGGCCCCTGCCTCCAACACTTCACTCAAAATCTCAGCAGGACAGAGGAAGAACACTTGCTCAGGGCATCAAACAGATCCTGAAATGCTCCTCAGTAGCAGGATATTCAAAGACGCATTTGCCACTATCCACTAGAGTCTTTGACTGGTGCTAAGATTTTATTTCCTTCCCCTTTTGATCAAGGTGTGCAAAGAAAATTAATTAGAACAAAGAAAAAACCTCAAATAAAGTGATCTAAACTGTCTTCCAGGATGTAAAATCTCACCAATATTTTCTACTGACTAACCAATATGGACTCCTTACTCAGCATCACAGGGGTTGTGAGTTCTATTTTGCACACTCACACACCTCAAAATTTTGAGTGACATTCAAGGGCTGACCTTTTCAACAGCAGTACCACAACATAGTTCCTTTCTGATCTTACTCCAATTCCCTTGTATGATGCAGAAATTAGGGTTGAAAATTTTACTTACTGCACTGTAACAGCTATTTTACAAGGCAATGCTTAATAATGTATCACACTAACTGCATATCTATATGTTAAAATTCTTTTAATAAAAAAATCCTAGAGATCTGACTTTAAATAACCCTCTAAAACAGGACACTCAGCACTGAAAAGTTGGTATCAACAAATACTAAAACACTACTTTTTCTGAGCATTAACTCAAAGCTTTCTAGACTTCTGTGAATAAACCTCATACTCCCAGGCTGAAAGTCTTTGCAGAGTCAATCAAAAGTTAATAAATGCCCCTTGCCTTCACGAATTCTGACAGTCCTTGGATCACATAATCACATAACATTCCCCTGCCACCCCCAGGCCTAATCTTCCTCCAGTTTACAGGCGGGATCTGCTCTGGAAATGAATCAGAGGCTATTCATAAGACTGTAAGGTCTGTTATATACATGACACTTCAATGCCAAGTAAAAATGAAGAGAACATGAAGGGAAAGAGGCTTCAGATCAGATCGCAGGAAAGAGAAAAGTGCCACTCTTGGGTATCTCATTCTATTTTTATTACCAATGGTAAATATTTCTGTGTTCGTTTTCCTGCAAACTCTAAAGCCTAATTTGTAGAAGTGCTGATTACCCACATTTGTAACCAAAATTAACAAAATCTGTTCTACTATTATCATTATGATGCAAAAAAATCGTTTGTTTAAAGGTAAGGTAGGTCTGGCAGTTGTACCAGTTAGACTTCCAAAGTTAATAAAACCCAATTTCTGTAGCTCAGTTCTGAGTTTGCCTGATTACATACCACCTTTAAAAACATTCAAAAAATTAGTATTTGTGGACTATCACAATATTCCAATACAGACCACAGAAAAACCTGCGAAGAAATTAAGACTTCTATCTCTGGAGCAGGGCTTAATGATGTGAAGCAATTGAGGCAAAGGGCTACACGCTGAACACCAAAGAGAAATCAAAATGTTTAATCATAGAGAACAAGACTGAAAGCAATCTCAAGAGTTTAACCCTTTCTCCAAGGCAAAATACACAATATTTAATGCAAATCCTAGAAGACATTCATATAATCTGTTGTATGAAAAAAAAAGAAATTAAAAAAAANGTGAAATAACGCTTCTTTGCCCAGCCAATACTTGTTTTGTACTCCTGGCTTCTCAGGCCATTTCTTCTCTTTCCCCTCTCTGGCCTCTATCAGAATATACTTCCTATCCATTCTCATCCTTCAACTACCTTCCTTGACTGTACATGTAAATCCAGAGTACCCTTCTGTCTTGGCTTCTTGATAGGGCTGTAAGATATAATCTAATCCTACCCACCGTAAATTTAAAGCCATTCTCCCTGTCCTAATGCCCGTGGAAAGGTCCTTCTCCAGCTTTCCTGAAATGCCCCCCTCAGGTACTTGGAAGGTGCTATAAAGTCTCCCCAGAGCCTCCTCTTCTCCGGGCTGAACAATCCCAACCATTCAGCCCATGCTCACAGGAGATGAGCTCCAGCCCTCTGATCATCTTTGTGGCCCTACTCCTTCCGAACTTCAAGCTCCTACCTCCTTCCTATTCCTATCCTTCAAATTCCTATCTTCTTCCCATCTGTGTAAGTCTGGTTCTAGTCCAACATTATCCTTCTCCATGTGTCCACCCTTCCATCCACCTGTAACTTCAGTTCTTGTCTTTTATACACTCAAATTAATCAGTACAGTGGATGAGCAGGGAATAGACACCAGAAAACTAACAGTCCGTACCACTGTAGTATCTTCCTGCTTAGAACTTACTAGGAAAGCTCAGTGGCACATGCAAAATTTTTCAACAATAACACCTAGAATCACAGAAGTCAACTAATTTTTCAGATGCTAATAGCATGCCCAGTTTTTGGACAGCTTTACAAATGGCAACAAAATGCACATCGTTAACACAAAAAGTCACTTCACACTCAAATTTTAACTTCCTTTTCCCAAAGAATGATGGTGCTACAACTGCTCGAAGAAAAGGTCAAGAATCAATTTTAAACAGTTTTTTCTTCGTCATGACCCTAGGGAACCAGTGAACTATGTTTGCTTTAAGTGTTACTCAGAGAATAAGTCATAAAGGGCTTTCTCTCAACACGGAATATTTTGGCCCAAATGACTGAAGTGTAGCAAAGTCAGAAGTAAAATCATTGCCTTTACACAGTAAGTGACAGCAAACTGAGAGGAGAACACTACTGGTTCTACCTACATGCGGGGGGAACATGCATTCTCAAAGTCAGCTTCAAGACTGTTAAGCAATGTATCAAGTCCTTGTAACTGCCAAATTTTAACAGGATACACTGAAGTTTTGTTATGTTACAGGTTATGCCTCACCATGAGTTCTTAAAGGAAGCTGCCAGGAAGAACCAATCATTACTGAGCATGCTAGCAGAAGAAAAATTCATCTTCTACTATTCGAAGGGAAAAAAAAAAAAAAAAAAAAAGAAAATCTAGCATGCACACAGTAAAAGGTAATCACATCTCCTTAGTTCTAACTAGAAATTTACCCAAAAAATCATCAAGCACATTTTTAATTTTCCCTTCAGAAAAACAAAACAAAGTTTAAAAAAACCAAGTATTTTCGATCTCGACAAAGTAGCCCCCATAAGTTCTCAACACAGACTCATTAGAGTCTTATCAAAGTTTTCCCAGCTTTTAGACCACAAAAAGCAGGTTCCAAATTACTATTTCTACAGTCATTACAAGGCTGTTGTACATAGCATCTGAGGAAAGCCCTCTAAATTTTCCCTCCTATCCTTAATATCCTGTAAGCATATCTGAAGAAAAAGAGAAAGCAACACATCTGAATAGAAATAATGTGCAAGAAACAGGAACAGTCTCTATTAAGAACTAAGACTTGAAAACAGAATTTCAGGCACAAAGTGTTCGCAGCTCATGCTGTCTGAGTATCTGGTCAACAGAGAGGAAAGACTTGGCTCAGACAAGAGAGACAGGGATTTCACTATATTTGTATTAAAGGAAATTGAAAAATTACATTGCATTAACATTAAAAAAAAGGCAAAAGAAAAAAGATTGGCACTATTAAAACAAGCATTAAAGTATTAAGAAATGTCAGAATTATGAATTCTTATACCTACAGTTTAGTCCCTTGTGCACTGTGATAGTCATTCATTAAATGAGCATATACCATCTCTTGTTATTCACAGGCTCACTCCTTTACATACGGCACGACATATATGGAATGAAACAAAGCAATTAGAGAGGTGCCTTCCCTGGGACAGATCACTTTCCTACTAAGAAATTTGAACAAAACACAGCTATTGAATCCAATTGATTAAAAGGTTTCATATTCAAGAGATCTTTCATTGAAAACTGACATTTGTAAAAATCAACTCATCTTAAAAAAAAACCAAAACAAACAGAAAACCTCCAAAAACTTACCTTCATTGAAAACCTTCTTCACAAGTCAAGACAGAAATTAAAAAAAGTTAGTAAGTCTAAGTGCTACTTATTCTACCTGTTCCATAATATAGTCACCGCCTCTGAGCCATGCCTCAAGCATATGACATAAGAAGCCATAGGTAGAGAAAAAAGTTCAAGAACTTCTCTGCCTGATACAGATTAGACATTTGGGCCTGGACTCCATGACATCTCCAAATCAACTTTCTGGCTGGGAACGTGGTTACTACACCTCAGAACAGTCTTCTTTTCTAAAGAGGCTTAGAGGAGCTGGACAACACCCTGACATCGCAGCGAAGTGGCCTGACCACTAGGTGCAGAGGTTTGCATTCAAGCAGTTTACATTAGCTGCAACGATTATGAGGTTAAGAGGTAGAGTTTTATTCCAAGAGCCAAAACTCAAAGCTTAAGATAACTTCCAGAAGGAATGAGCAATCCTGGATAGTAACAGCAACATCTGAATTTCTGTATTCATTATTCTAGCCAAGACATTTAATGCTTGCTGGACTTGAATTACGATCTAGTTGTTGTCTCTGTTCTCCCTGAAAAACTAAGAGATTTTGGTTTCTTCACAATATGGAGGGTGATTCTTTTTTAGGTTTCCACAGCAGGAGATCTATTTTTTTCCAGTTGTTGGCATGATCAAGACAGTTGAAATTTAATAGATGTTTAAGGCCATCTGTAAAAACCCATTCTATAGTTCTTAGGGATTCTGGAGGAGAAACAATGAGCCTAACATGTTGAAATGTAGTGTGTACACAACCACGAATAAAATCAAGAAAAACAATGTTAGGAACTTCCCAAGTGCTGTAAAGTAAATCTAAAAATCTAAATAATAAAGTACATCAAAATACACAAGCTTTATAAGCTTTTAAAACTCCCTAATTTGATTCAGTTTTTCATCCATAAAATGGATGTGTAAGAATAAAGCTCTCTAATGTTTGCAAAGTGCTTTATTTTGAGATAACTCTACAAATTAAAATATGAAAACACTTCAACGTTCATGAAAGAATTGTATGTGTAATAAGGCCATGTGCCACGTAATAAGGCAGTGAGATGCACAGTGAATGACAAGCATACATGTTATAACAGTATCCTAGTCAGCTGGCATTTCCCAGGCACGGTATGAGGCATTGAATTGGGGCTGCAAGGGTAGGATTGAACACAATGGTGCAGTTAAAGGCCCAGCTCCTTAGTCTGCTGCTTCCTTGTCTGACTCCCTCATTTTGCAGCCTAGTGCTTTCTGCTCTAAAATGCATTGCATGTCTACACATACACACTGCTACCAAAATCAAAGTGCTTCAAGTTAAACCTCAGCAATAAACTGAAAACTTTAGTTATCTATTCACATACAGAATTTAGAGATCTCTATTTGGAAAAACTCTAAAGGCCATAACTATAAAAATTTTTCTGACTTTACCATGAAAACTGGCATTTGATGTTTATATTTTTTCAAAGTTATTTGTGTAAACCAGGTAGTCACCTTCAAATACAGAATCAATAACCATGTTCAATCTGACTGGAATCCATCTGAGTTTCCACAAAGAGCTGGGTCCAAATCCTTTCTCCCTTCCCTTCTGCAAGTGGGATTTTCCATAGCTAATAGTAGGGACAGGGAGTGAGACACAGATCACAGGTACTGCACAATCTCCTCAAACACAATTTCCTCACTCCTGGGTGTCATAGAGGTCAATACAAAGCACTTCTCTGACACTTACTTTGGGGGTGAGAATCAACCCCTAAGAAGTATGTTTGTAATATAAATACGAATATAGACAGTTATATTGAAGATTTTTAGAATACAAGCCTTTAACAATCGTAATTGCAAAAGCACTTTTCTATTATTAAATTATTGTACAGTTATTAGCAACAATACACAGGTATTGCCAATTTCAAGCATATCCTTGTAGGGGTCTCAGTGCCACTGAGCGTTTGTTATTGCTGATGGTTCAAAACCTGAAGCTAACCTAACCTGTACTATTTCTAATAAAGGCATATGAAAAACAAGATAAAAAAACAAGTAGTATGCATATTGAAATGGCCATTCTTTCAAATGTTAAATATTTCTAGTGAGTGGATGACCCACCTCATACCTGCTAGACAACAGATTCTAAAGCTATCACTACTTACATTTTTACAATTAAATATGTCCATAATTGTCGTCCAGGTGCACACACATTCATGAATGGTATACACTCTTAAAATAATTTCTAGAAATCATAAATCTGTGAATGTGAAGACTTCATTTCTTTCCTAGGTCTAGATATTCAGGACAGAAGTACAATTTTTTCTCTCTAGTTACTGTTCTGTTGCTGTGATCCTGTTCTATTGCTCCTAAATTAAAACATTTCAAATACAAAAAAAAAAAAAAAATTTTACTGGTATCCCTGTCCCTACATCTTTATTTTTAAAAAGTATAAAACCCAACTTTAATCAATAGCAATAGGCTTCAGGAAAAGATTTTTGTTGGAATAACTTCAGGTAAAATATTTAATAAGTTAAGAAGTAAAAAAAAAGAAAAACCAAACCCGTACACAGGAAACATTCCAAATGTACAAGGTAGTCAAAAGTACAAAATAAAAGACAGTAAGAAGCATTTTCATCTTTTTGTTAAAATAGTTGTTACAACCAACATTTTGAGAATAATTAATTTTGTATTTCTAGAACACCAACTAAGTAACTACATTCTCCTTAAGCAGCTAGCTGTTGTGATTAACAGTGGACCAGTATAAACTCCTAACATCAGGGAAAAAATAGTATTAAAGGGTCACAGGCCTGCTTCACACAAACACCCTCTCTCACTTAAACGTGCTAAAAAATACAATCTAAAAGAAAAAGAAGTCCTCTTATAAATATTTCAACAATAAATACTTCTGTAAAACTACATACACTGTGATAAAGCAATTAAGTCAGAATAAACCACATATGGCTCACAAGAACCCAAGAAACTCATTACAAACAAAAATAGACTACATCTTATATTTTCCTTTAAAAATACACCTATTTTTCATTCCAGAAAACTGCATGCACGCTGATAAAAACAAAACAACAACAAAAAAAAAAAGGGTGCTGTAAACAGAACCACACAACCCTGGCAAGATAAACTTGACAGGAACTATGTAACTACAGCAGCTCTCATTTCCTGCTCATATCTGGTATATTTAAAGCAAACCTCCTCAAATGAAAAATAAGTCAGAAAAGTTCACTACTGTTAGCTTAACAAACCCGTATTTTTTAGAACGGGAACTGCCTGAAACAGAGACAAACGAAATGCTAGAGCTAATGTCGCTTCCTGATGATGAAAACTACCCAAGAACTCCAACTACTTCTGCAGAGTCCTTTCTTTCCTGTAAAGCAGAGTTACACTCGGCCGCGACACACACTACGGGCCTAAAGAAAACAGCAATTCCGCTGTTACACACTGAGGTGGAGATAGTTAGAGACGACTAATGGCTCCCTCTGCAATGCACAAAGTTTAAAAATAAAAAGCTGCTTTTTCCAAGTGTAAATGGTTCCTCTCCACGCACGTAGGCCTGAGGCTCTGTTGCAAACAGTGTCTAACAGGACCAGGCAGCACAAAGACAGGAATGGGAGATTAGTGGGAGGAAGGGAGGCCGGGATTGGGGCTCAGCAGGATCTTCTGGCTTTTTAAAATTCAAACTGCTCCCGGACCAATACAAATCACGGACACGCTACTGACTACTACACGGATTTACAGCATTAAAAACACGCCTTCTACGTGACAGCTATATTAACTTGACCCTTTTAAACACGTATCAGGACAGGCAGGAGGAACGATAGCACCATTTTATTTATAAGACTCTTAACACAAGGCATCAGAAAGTTATTCTATTAGATACAGTAACCATGCATTATTACAACAAATCTACCTGAACAACTAAAAACTTGCTGAAAAATGGACAAATTATATATTGACAATACTTGCTTGCCATTTAGAAAATTCCTTTCTACATGAAAGATGAAAACTTTGTATCTTAAAATTTCTTGCAATTATGTAATTTTTGTAGGACTATTTTTATTAGTTCACAAGGTCCTTGTTTTAAATCTACCTCAATTTTTGGTAACACTCTCAACTGTAGCATTTACAAGTCCAAGATTTACTTTACTGTAAATCAGCTACTATTTATTTAGAAAGACCTAACACTAATCAAGTCATTTTCAAAACACATTTGACCTATTAAAATAACATCTAATTACATATTCAAACATCATGGACACAAACAGCCAATAACAACATTGGGATCTCAAAATGATATGGCCTCACAAGAAAGGATAACACTTTCTAAGCATTCCTTGCTTTTCACTTAATTAAATTTTCATTTGATTCTCAAGTACTTTGGGTAAGATCTCATCTTCACCTTGATCCCTTAAATGTCATAAACGCAGCACTTTACACAGGATCCCTTGCCTGTTTTCTGTTAGAAACAGAAAACCGTATTCTTTCTGAATTTAATACATATTCCTGTAATGTATACAGCACACAGACATTAAGATTGTGCAAAGTACCTGATACAATATGCCTGCCTATCTGTATTTCCTGGGTCTGCAGGTGTCCGTGTTGTGTCAATCATCCCTGAAGCACTATTTTATGCTATAAATACACCAAGTTATTAACACGCGAATCAAAATTATTAGAGATTAAACGACTGCACATTATTAAATCAAAACATTTAAACTTTTGAATGTTCAGAATGCAGCTGGTTAGAAGGAGAAGGTAATAGCGAAGAGAGGTGGTATTTTTGTTCCTGAGTATTTACATTGTCTCTCTTCCCCTATTCCTCCACTTAGCTCTGGCCCACTTTAGAGGGCTGTCTGCGCTGGGACCTTCCTTCCCTGCCCTACATGAAGTTGTAAATATGGCAAAGCATCGGTGCACATTTGCGACTAATTGTATTGTTTCCTCCTCCTCCTCCTGCTCCTCTCGGGTTGAGGCCTGTCACTAAGCAGCCGCTTCGCCTTTCTAATCCCCGAGCTGGAGTAAAGGCGCTGGCCGGCGGGCCTGCGCCCTCCGCCGGGCCTGGGCCTCCCGGCAGCCCGGCAGGAACCAACCTCCTCCGCCAGACCCGGGCGAGCAGGAAGGGGGGCTGCAAAATAAACACCTCCGGTTGCCACTTACTCCCCTCTCCCCCGGATAACAGCTAATCCCCTTTGCTGCCGGCAGTGCTGGGCCTCTGGGCTGGGAGGCCCGGCCCGCTGCTGGAGAGGGCAGGGAGGGGAAGGGGAGACAAGGAGGGGGGATTACCTGAGCAAATCGGCGTCTGAATCCAACGAGAATCCGAGAGAGGGGGAGAGAAATCCACCCCCTCCCTCCTTAGAGCTGTCGCCGCTGCTAGGCCGCCGCCACCGCGGAGCAGGAGGAGGAGGGGAGATAATATAACAACAATAATC
>VWZG01008291.1:0-12465 GCA_013396735.1 Grallaria varia
GCTCTGAGTCCTTCCTCTGCTCCTGTGGAGTCTGTCCTCCCTCTCCTTCAGCACTGACCTTGGTGTCTGCATTGTTGTCCCATGTTCTCTCTCTGGAATTTCTATTGCACAACACTCCTCTATTCTTAAAGATGTTATCACAGAGGCTATGATCTCTAATTGGCTCAGCCCCGGCCAGCAGCTGGATGTCCCTCTTGGAACTGACTATCATTGGCGCCTATGGGACAGGGGAAGCTCCTAGCAGCTTCTAACAGAAGCCACACTTAAAGCCTGCCGCCCCTCCCCCTGCCCCCCCAAGAAAATTCAGCTACAGAAACCTAGGAAACTCAAAATGCTAAGTAATGCATATACATAAAAAAAATCCTAATGTATGGAATGGATAGTTGTAGATTATTAAGTATTTCAGGGAAGAGAACTTATCATCACTGTGGATAATTCAAGAAAAAGTAATTTCAATGGCAATACAGTAAAAGCAAGTATAATGTTAAAAGGTATTGGAAAAGACCAGGCAAATAAAACATAAAACCACATTATACCAAAGTTTAAACCCATGATATAGATCCTTTTTTAACACTGCAAAAAGTATTTTTTTCCTACCTCCAAAAGAAAGTAGTCAAAATAATATGAAAAGCATATTATTTCAGAGAGACTGCGCAAAAATATTTCATCTTGGAAAAGAGATAAGTTGAAAGGGAAAAGAGGAAAAGAAAGGTCAATGAAACCAGCAATGGATCAAGGAGATAAGCAGGGAATGTTTACTCACTGCCTCACAATACAGGGACTGGAGTGTGTGGTGACTTTATGTAGCAACATGTTTAACACAAACTTTTCACACGGTGCCTGATTAGAGGGTGAAATTCTCTGGCACAGAACACTGAGGGATTGGAAAAAAAGAAATCAATTAATACAAGGTCATAGTGGATAGGTTCATTCATGATAGCTGCATACAATGCTGCTACTGAGGAAGTCATTGACTTGCTATTGGGTGGACATCACTGCTATTTCAAGTGAGTCAAAATTAGCAAGCTTAAGTGAGAGTAGTGCCATAAAAAATCTTGAAGGTTCTCTCAGAAGATTCAATGAGGAAATGCAACTGAATGAAAAATAATATGATGTATTGTAGTAGAAAGAAACTGTCCATCATATTGCAACACAAGAATTGTTAATTCGGAAATAAGGTACCAGCAGAAAGCAAGACATTACTTTGTCTTAGGAGAAGTGGTCTGATGCAATTTCAGTGCACAGATACTCTGGATACAGTCAACAGTTCTGGTCAACCTGTCTCAGATGATAAAATATGAGGTAACAGGAAAAACATGAACATGTCTAGAGAATGAAAATGAAAATGGTTATGACAAAAAATTCTCAATGAACAACTATTAGTAAAGAGTGTTTAGCTCAGGAAGAAAGGACATAGTAAACCTATGTCATGGCATTAATAGAAACGTGTGTCTCGTGATTCCACTTCATCAGAAAATGAATTAGAATACACAGCAGATGCTTAATGGTACATTCAGATGAATTGCTAAGAAGAGTAATTTTTCCTCCCAGTATTGCTTAACTCACTTGATTTGGAACCACCATATGTTCAGAAACCGGAAGAAAAAGGATAAAAATTATGTATTGAATGAATCAGGAGAGTATTACCAAATCAACATATGCTGTAATTTTTCTCATGCATCCTCTTTCCAGTACTGTAATGATGTCAGTAGAAGCAACTGCTTTAAAGATCTGAACTTACAATACTCAAAGGAACAGCCTTTTTTTAGGATGTTCCCCTTCAGTTATAGGAAATGCGATTGTCAATGACAAGGGAATTCAACTTCACAGAAGCTATTTTTTCAAAAGTAGGGACTGGTGAAGGCTGAAGAGGGTAATAATGAGAGGAAATTCTTAAATTCAGGTTGTAGGCTAGGACACTTGACATTCTATTGGTTTAGAGCATTCAGTTTTGTCAGCTTCACTTTTCAAGGCTTGCAGAACAAAGTTCGACTTTTATCCTATAGTTTCTCTGTCCTCTATGACAAAGGTGTTTCATTATTCAATTTTAACTGATTTCTCATTGAAATTTTTCCACTTTTGCTTTTCCCAAATTTTAATTATAAAGAAACATTCTGAAAGGATTCAGATAATTTGTCTTAGAAATACATAGCTGAATTTCCACCCTTAAAAATACAACTAATGACTTGCATTTGGCTTGGAAATAACCTATCACTTGATAATATTTCACTTTGGCTGCTTCTCTTTTGTACATTATCTTACCTAATCTAATCTTTAAAAAATTTAGCATTTGGAGTTTTTAATAACTGAAGATTAATTTCATCAGTTCCCCATTAGTAACACTATTTCAGATTCAAATTAACCTGACAGATAAGAGCTTTGGAATCGCCATTGTAACATTCAAAGCAGGTTCTAATAGGCTTTAATTAAGGTGAATGAAGTGTCAGATGTTATCTCTCAGTGTGTTTGTATGTTAGTGGATTGATAGCTTCCTGCTCAGATTCTGTTGCAGATACACAACTTTTTGACATAATTATATCGTACCTCTGTTTACAGAAAAGGCAGGGATAAAGCCTTAGGCAGAGAGGAACAAACTTGTTACAAAATAAAGTGTCATACATAATTTAGCAAAGAAGGAGTTTCTGGGGCAGACACTTGCATTTAGAGCAGTCCTTTTGTAAACATATGCACTTCGCATTTGTGTCTGCACTATTGGTGCGTTCAGCCAACAGGGGGCTTCAGTTTTAAATTCAATAGTTAACAGACCTATATAAGGATGGTCCACTCTGGCCTCCAATCGTGAGGCATGGAGACACACCATCCATAACGCTGCTGCTTCCTTTGAGAACGCACGCAGAATCAGTCTCGAAGAGAAAAGACAATGCAGAAAGAACCGTGCCTCGCCAATACTGCCTATGGAGACTTTCTGCTGCACCTTTTGCAAACATCAGCCTTTTTAGCCATCAGCACGCTTGCAGCAAGCATGGCTAAATCTTCGTTTGCAAATCTTCGTTTGTGAAGCCTAGCCATGATAAGGATGCACAAAGAGCTAAACCTGATATAACCCAAAATGGAAGAGTCAGATTCAAAGCTCCTAATGATAACCATTTGGTTTTGATCAGCTTGGCAGCACTGAAACATTCTTAAGGTTCTGTCAGAGACCTCACTGATTACTTTGGGAGAAAACTGATTGAGTCCACCAAAGTCGCTAATTTGGTGTTCCTGGGCTACCTACAGAGAAAAACTGCCTCTATAGTGTAATCATGAAGCTCAAGCACCTTTTCTATTCACAAAAATAACGAGTACACTGTGAAGACCTCTTCTGAAATACCTTACGCCTGACAAAAGAAAAAAATGAGGATGGCCTACACTTATTAGGATGTCAGGGTATAACACCAGCCAGTAGCAAATCCCCACACAGCCGCTCACTCATCCCCCACCACCAGGGTAAGGGAGAGAATCAGAAGGGTAAAAGCCAGAAAAATCCTGGGTTGCAATAAAGACAGCTTAATAGGGAAGAAAAAGCTGCACAAACACAAGAAAAGGACTTAATTCAGTGCCTCTCATGACGAGGCAGGTGTTCAGCCATCACCAGGAGAGCAGGGCCCCATCACGCGTAATACTGGCTTGGGAAAATAAATGCCATCAGTCCAAGCCTCTCCTCTCCCTTATTCTTTCCCCGAGCTTTATATACTGAGTATGATGACATAAGGTATGGAATACCCCTTTGGTCAGATTGGGTCACCCATCCCAGTTGTGTCTCCTCCTAATCTCTCATGCATTGCCTGCCTCTTCGCCAGTGTGGCAGTACAAACAGCAGAAAAGGCCTTGGCTCTGTGTAGGTACTGCTCAGCAATAACAGAAACGTCTCTGTCTTGTTAACCCTGTGTTCAGCACAAAACTAAAACACAGCCCCATACGGGCCACTGTGAAGAAAATTGCCTCTAACCCAGCCAAAAACAGCACATGAGATCATTTGTCTCAGTGCATTACCAAGGATTCATCTGATTAGTTCACTTGATGGAGTTACAGGGAAATGAAGGGGCAAATAGAGTTGTATGATAAATTAATGGTGTATAATTGAAAAAGTAGTTACAGATAAACATTTCTGAAAGTGACAATAATATCATCATGCCCACGGATCACTGTTTTTTAGTATGTTCTAAATGAATGCACTGCCCACCTCTTTGTCATATTCTCTTTCCCCTTCTTTAACTTTCCTCACAAACTGTTGAAAGGATGAACTGAAGTATGTATTCCAAAAGCTTGGTTTGTGGATGTTAGGCCCATGCAAGAAAGTCTCTTATGGTTCTAGTTCAGTGAAATCAAAAGATTTGCTTTAATCATACTAAACTACTATGATGCTATCATCTTTCAAGCCATAAAATCACACAATCACAGAATCACAGAATGTGCTGAATTGGAAGGGACCTACAAGGATCATCAAAGTCCAACCCTTAGTCCTGCACAGGACCATTCCTAAGAGTCCCACCTGGTGCCTGAGAATATTATCCAAATATTTCTTGAACTCTGTCAGGCTTGGTGCTGTGACCACTTCCCGGTGAATTCTGTTCCAGTGCCCAACCATCCTCTGGATGAAGAGTCTTTTTCTAGTATGCAACTTTTTTCTAATATCCAGCCACCTGTGACTCACCTTCAGGTCATTCCCTTGGATCATGAGTCACCACAGAGAAGACATCAGTACCTGCCCTTGCTCCTTCCCTCACAAAATTGTAGACCGTGATGAGGTCTCCCCCTCAGTTTCCTCTTCTCCAGGCTGAATACACCAAGCTCCTCATATGGCTTTTCCTTTAGGTCATTCACCACTTTCATTTCCCTCCTTTGGACAGTCTCCAAGGGCTTAATAACCTTCTTGTGCCCCAAACTGCACACAGGAATTGAGGTGAAGCCACTCCAGTGCAGAGCAGAGCAGGACAGTCCCCTCCCTTGGCCAGCTGATGATGCTTTTTCTGACGCCTCCAGGACACGGCCGGCCCTTCTGGCTGCCAAGGCACTGCCGACTCAGATTCAGCTTGCCATTGACAAGGACCCCCAGGTCCCTTTCTGTGGCACTGCTTTCCAGCATCTCATTCCCCAGTCTGTTTGCACATCCAGGGTTGCCCTATTTCAGGTGCAGAATCCAGCACTTCCGCTTGTTGACCTTCATGTGGTTGGTGATTACCAAGCCCTCTGATTTACTGAGGTCTCTCTCCAGGGCCTCCCTGCCTTTGAGGGAGTCCATAGCTCCTCCCAGTTTTGTATCATCTGCAGACTTACTTAGTAACCCTTCCAGTCCTGCATCCAAGTCACTTATTAAGATGTTGAAGAACACAGGACTTAAGATGGAGCCCTGTGGAACACTAGTGACCAGTCACCAGTCTGATGTCACCCAATTCACTATTACCCTCTGTGCTCAACTTGTGAGCCAATTGCTCACCCACCACATTATGTGTTTGTCCAGCTGTGCGGAAGGATCCTGGGTGAGACAGTATAGAAACTTTTACTGAAATCCAAAAAGATTACATCAACTGACTTTTCTTGATAAACTAAGTGGGTTACCTTGTCATTAAAGGACATTATTAATTGCTTCCCAGGTGTCAACAGATAGCCACAAAACCAAACTGGGCAATGGGAAGAGGGATGAAGGAAGGGGCAAAGACAAACTGGTAACTGTCTTAAAAGGGAAGTAAGGGAAGAGAGAAGACAAAAAAGGCAGTGAGATGGAAGAGAGACTAGGGAAAAGAGATGAAGGTGGGGTAAAGTTTGAAAACATTTGCAGCTGGAAGTACCTGTTTGAAGATGATCATGTTCCAAATTTTCACCTTTCTGCCTCATGATTATATATAACTGGTTTCTCTTCAAAAGTGATTTTACCCCCTTTTACCATTTGGGTAAAGTGCATTCATCTGTTTCTGATTTTTGGCTGAGTGAAACCACTACATTTCTTAATAAAGAAGGAGAAAGTTGTTTTAACTTGATTTTTTTCTCCTTAGCATAACTTAGAAATGACAAAACTTTGATATATGAAACTCCGGATGTAACTAGTCCCCAATGAATAGTACATATTTTGCTAGGTTGCATAAGAGTTGATTGTAGAATAATGAAGTTATGAACAATTTAAAGTGTACCCCAGAGCAAATGCAGGAGAAAATTCCATGAATTTTTAAATGAAGTTGTATGCAGATGTGCATCAAGCTGATTCTCTGTGTGACACATTACAAAAGTTACAATAAAGGTAACTTTTCTATAAATAGTTGAGTGGCATTTTTGGATTACCACAAGTGTTTTTCCAGTCTTGCTACACAACTACAGCTCAACACATTATTGACTATAATCATATGAAATTAAAGAAATCTTTTGGTATTGTCAGCCACACATGATACAATGAGCTACTCTGGAATGAGTGGTTGGTAACCACTAGTGAGGCCAGGGAAGTTTAAGTTATCTTTTTCTCTATTTGATTTATTGGAGGCAAACCTCGGAGATACACAACTGTAAAAAAACTAATGTTTTTGTATAAATAAAGAAAAATTTTTCATTTTTGGCTAATATTTTTAACAGAATGATGTTGCTGAAAGCTTAATTTTGTGTTCTATAGGTTTGATCTCATTTCCTTTGAAATCAAGAAGTGAATTGAGGCCCCAATCAATATGTTGAAAACAGCAACAAGACTATAAATATTTCATGGGGTGAATAAACTGTGATTTCCTTCTAATAATTTATTTTGATATGAATAAAACACCATTGGAAAAAAATTAGCTCATTTTGGAAAATAAGAGAGTCTATTTCCTGGCACAAAACTTTTTCTGTCCATGCAGGTACAGCTGAGCTACCTCAGAGTGCAAGTTATTCAAGATTTTAAAAGCTAATCAAGTCTGAGTCTGTTTTTTAACAAGATGGACAACTTCCAAAGAGAACTGAGGTTCTGCAGGACATGATGTTAATGGAATGGTAGGTGGCAAGTTTCTCTGCAGTACATCATAGGCTGTCGTCTGCCTTAACTCAAATATATACTTAAGTTTAACAGTAAGTATTCCCACTGAAATGAATGAGTTTATTCACATGCTTAAATTTAAATCGGTGCATAGGTGATTTTCTGGGTTGAGGTCTGAATCCTTGGGAAGGTGCCTACTGCAGGAGATGTCCTTTAGGAGAGGATGGAGAAGGAGACCCTAACCATACACAGTAGTCTCTTGTGACATGCTTTGTAAAGATAGGGTAAGTAGTACGTCTTGAATAACCACTTAGTGATCTAGAAATTATTACCTTAATATGCTATCATAACACTAGTATAGGCTACTTTTACTAAATAAGGTGTAACGTGTCAAACCTGTCAGATGGGGTTTGTGCTGATAAAGTTCTAGGTGACGAAAAATGAACACAGCATTTTTTTCAAAACTCTGGACACACTAAGGTTGACTGTGTCTGTGGAGTGAGGATTAATCAGTATTAAAATTTGTAGAACAACACTATAAGTTACTTCATAATGATGGAGGCTATATATAAGCTCTAACTGATAACGTAATTAAGCAATGTAAACTCCAACAGCCTTACTGGGAGAATAAATTGAAGTGAATATTTTTACTGATTTTTCCAAACAGATATTTTTCCAGTATCCTGGAACAGCATCAGCTAAGAATTTAATTTTTTTTAATTATGCTCTGTGTGCTTTTGATTATAATGCATTTTCACTTGGCAACAACCACAGCTTAAAAATGTATTCTATGCATATAATTTTGTGTTATAAATAGAAAACCCAGGAGTGTATTTTTCAGCACATCTGTTTTTATTGTTAATTGAGAAGTGTGCAATTGGAGTGCATCTAGCATATGAAAAGATTTATTTGAAAAGATTAATCTTTAATTATAAATGATGCAAGAAAACTCACCATGTGGAGTATTTGCAAAAGAAAGCGCACTTCTACTTAACATGGTGGCAAAACACAGCCTGTAACAATAAGTAATGCTAACTGATTGGCCATGTTTGATACACTAGAGCACACAGACTGCTGTTTGAACAGAGACAGCACAGAAACACCCAGCATTTTGACTTTGGCTTTAAGAGGGTTGTGTTGATTATGGAGCACAAGCAATGATAAGCTTGATTAAGTGACTTTATTTTACTGAGATCTTTAAATTGCTGAGAAGATAATTTGTAGTTTAACCTACTCAGTTACCTTTGTGTTACCATGGCAATAAAATACACACTGGAATGACATTTGACATTCTTTCAATTCTTTGCAATTTGCAATCAAGACAGCTCTATGAGTATGCTTCATTTTAAGATTGCTTGGAAATAACAGAAATGTAAATAAAATCTTTCCAGTAGCTCTAAATCTTGGCAAACTGCATGCATTGATACATTTGCTTTTGCAAACCTGTATATGACTCAGAATCACTTGAATAGTTCCAAGTGGACATCAGTTTAATGGTCAGTGTCAGTCTGAAATGCAAGCGGAATATTTGCACTTATCTAAAACGGAGCTGGAAAGTAGAAATCACCATCTTGGTGATTGTCTAAATCCAATTTCTTGAATACTGCACTTGAGTTTTGTCTGTTTCTCTCATATAAGACACAGAAACACAACTAAGATGGACCACATACATGATCAGATATGTGGGGCAGTTTTCATGCGCAAATGAAATAGAGATCTATAAAATGACGAAAGCCAGTGAGATTATTCATAGATTCTCAAAAGAAAGAGGAGACTGCAAGTTTGAAACAAATAAAAGGAAATACTCTTTCACAGGATACATAAAAATGAGGACTACACAGGACTACACAAGACCAAATGTATAAATAGATTTAAAAAGGAAGTAAGAGATAGATTTGCCAGGGTCTATTAAATGTACCTGTCTGTCCTGGGTTTCTGTAGCTGAATTTTTTTTTATTTTTTTTCAGTGGGGGTGCTGCAGAGGTGGTTTTCTGTTAGAAGCTGCTAGAAGATTCCCCTGTCCCATAGGACCCAATGACACTTGGCCCCAGGAGGGACATCTGGCTCCTGGCCAGGGCTGAACCAACTAGAGATCATAGTAACACCTCTGTGCTAATATATTTAAGAATTGGAGGGTTGCTGTGCAGAAGAAACTCCAGAGAGTGAGAACATGGAATAACAGGCAGACATCAAGGTCGCTGCAGAAGGTGAGGGGAGGAAGCATCTCATGGAGCAGGGAAAGGACTCAGAGCTCAAAATCCCTGCAGCCCATGGAGGACCGCTGCAGTGCAGAGACCCCCCTGCAGCCCATGGAGGACCCCATGGTGGAGCTGTGGATGCTTGAAAGGAGGCTGTGATGCTGTGGGAGATTACCACATTGAGTTTGATTGCCTGAAAACAGGTCCTGGAAATTTGCAAGGTCCAAAATTTGAATCACTAAACTCAGATAAAATTTTCAGACAGTTTCAGCAGTTTCTAAGTGCTGTCTTCTGCCAGGGTAATACTTAAATCTCCTTTGGGTCTCTTAAAATACTTTTGAGTGGAAGAAGAGGGGAAAAGATTAGCTAGAGCTTTTTTTATTCTAACTAGTTGTTGGAGTATTTTGCCTTTCAGTAAGATGTGGCAGTCTAATCAACTTACTCCTCTCTGTAGACTCAAGAATGGTCCCCTATATAAAATGTTGTTGATGTTATCAGAGGACTGGTAAGCCCAAAATAAACCAGCAAGTACCTTTGACTTCCAAGGTACTTAACCTGATCTCAGGATCTGGGGAACTTATCACAGAAATGCTTTGAAATCCACTTGTCCCATTCAAATACAAATGTCATAATCATAGACCATAAAGAACTGAAATAGTATGGGGTTCCTTGCTTCAAATTTTGTGGTTCTAGCTTGCCTTCAGGTATGGCTTCTATTTTCCCTTGGATCAGCCATTTAATGACAAGGTTTAAACATCTAATTAGCTTCATTTTGTTACATTAGTTAAATGTGCTACTGAACATCAATACCTTAATAAAATACCTCTTAGACAGGTAAATAAATGTTGGACTTTCTGTGCTACAGATGGAAGAAATTAATATTTCAGTAATACGTGCATTGAGACAAAGGGTAAAATATTATTTAAAAGTGAAGACTCCTTAGGTCATTGAAGACTTTCTCTGGAAAAGAATCACACAGCTGAAGAAAATTAGCACACAATATGGCAATCTTTAAAAACATACAGTACAGCAAAAATAATGTTAGGCTTTTAAATATGATTTGAAAAGTGTTCATAAAGCAAAATGCCTTTTTTATTATTGTGAGATGCTTCTGTTTGGTGAAGTATAATACAAAATGATACGTTCCTTATTGCCACAACAGCACTATACAGCAGTATTTTGGCTGCATCAGCAGTTTTTTTTAACTTTGAAGTCCATCTCAAGGTGAAGTTTTACATACTGTAATGTCGGTGAAAAAAATGTCAGCATTTTGTAGTTGTCAATTGATATCCAATAGAATTAGAATAAGGAGGCCAGGGACTCCTGGCTGTTGTCACTCTGACATTGTCATATTGTGGAGCCAAGGAGAAAAAAGCAGAGACAACAATACGCTCTTTATAAAGAACAGCTAAGCCGTATAATCCATTTCTACCAAAGACCTGGCAGTCATTTTCAAGTATTTAAAAGGTAAATTTGACAATGAGTTAGTTAGGTGGATTTTTACATCTGCATGTGCTCCATTATTAAAAATAATAGCCTCAATTTCTGAATTCACTGGCTACACTGCTGGCCATAGCCCTACTCACCCTCCACAAGTGCTTTGGTCAGGCAGATACATTGAAGTTCAGAGAAACTGAGTACAGAGCTGACTGCTGACTTTGTGATTACCTGCAAATAATTTTTGCTGCCACCAAAGGCTGTAGATTCTGCATTTTTTCCAAATCATCTTGAAACAGAGAGACTACTTATGGGCTATAAGGGAGGTATAGGGGGATGAAAACAGGGAAGGTTACTGGATCTTCCAAACAGGACGGGGATGGGAGGTCGTTAAGTTGCAATGACTACAAAGATTATAATGCTGCAAAGATTATCTGAATTTCCCTTCTGTTTTGTATTGCTTTTTGTTTCTTTGCCTCGCAGAGATATCTTCACTCTTCTGCTAGTTTTTTTTTTATATTGTTCTCACTAATTAAGTATCAATTAATGTCAGTGAACAATTAACTCAAATGATCAAGCTAATATGCCAGAAAGAATGGACTTGTTGAACATTACTTCCAGCCCAAATCAGGATATAGGAAGCAGCATGAAGCATCTGCCACTCCCTTTCCAAGATAGTTCCCAAGTTTTTAATACATTCAGTGATAATAATCCAATAAAATTCCCCACAGCCAACAAAAAATAACGATTAGCACAGACAAATACTGCAGTTATATATAAACATTTTTGTGGGGGATGTTACTTAAGACAGAGGAAAAGAGGTGAAATGTCTTCCTCATCAAGACTGATTCAGAAGCTGTTGCAGACATCATTAGAAGTGCCTAACCATATCATCATGTTAGCTGACTATTTTCCTCTGGTAACAACAGCAGAGTTATCTGGATCTGTTGGTAAAGTTCCATAGCATGTCATTCAGTGTAAAGTTGGGTGATATCTAGGGATTATAGCAAACTACAGATGATTAAATTGGTTTAATGTAGTAGGTATATACTACATCGTTTACCTCCGTTTTAAAATAGTGCACAACGTTACTGATACGCTGTGATTCCAAAAGCAATAACCACAGGGCTGTTGGAGTTTATAGGATGCAGAACACAAGCATAAACATGCCCTTCACAGCAGGGACAGACCAAATCCCTAACCAGAGCCTTGATACAGAGTTAATTAAAAAAAAAAAATCAGAGAAAACTGACTATGGCAGACACGATTAATTTGTGTGAGTATAAAAAAGGAGAATTGATTGGAAGTTTGACCCTGGACTACAATGTCAAAATAAAACATGTTTTCAAGCCTTGACTTTTCTGTCAAAGGTTCTATCAAATGACAGATTCAGAACTTCAGTATGACTGTTTAGTTCTGATTTCTCAGTCTCTCCAGTTCTATATTCTTCCCATAGATAATAAAAGACCCAACAAGCTGATCCTGTCATCTCCACTTACTAAAAATAAGTTAATATAATCAAGGGAAAGTAAAACACATAATTGAATTGAGTTGAATTTTTGAAGTACACCTGACAAAATAAATATAAAATAGATTTCAGGGTCTAAATTCTTCCCAGCTGAGATCAGAGTATTCACTGGAAGTGTCTCTCTCTCCAATCAATGATGAAAGCAAAGGGTGGAAGCAAAGGCTGGAAGAGACAGACTTCCAACTTAATAGCATTTTATAAATGCACAGAATGCCAAATACTAAGAATTGACCCATAACTAAAAATTGACCCATAATTTTACATATCTTCTCATTTAGTGTTGTGAAGTAGTTATGAACAAGGGCTATTAAGATGATAAAAGTATCTTTATGGAAAATAGATTGTTACCACAAAATAGCTTGTTTTTT
>VWZG01008292.1:8729-24716 GCA_013396735.1 Grallaria varia
AAAAAATCATGGGCAATTTCTAGACCTTTTGTAATTTTCAGGACCAGTAGCTAGAAACGTCAAAGATATTTATGATATTTGTTTTTTAAGGAAATATTCCAGGATAAACTCATTTATGAAATTTGAGATTTTTTCCCCCCCACTTCTATCCTTTCTAACATTAGGTAAATCAATTCATTTGAGATAGTATAAAGACTTCACGATCATTCATCTCAAACTTATATGCAAATAAGTAATAAAACGTGAATGTAAAGAAAAAAACCACTATAGCACATTGAGCACATTTATGTGCAGTGGGCATGTCCCAGAGCGTTATCCTAAATGCTTCACATTCCCAATATGCAACAGACTGAACACCATGCAAATTATGAAGACGAGATGTAATCACCATCCTTGTCCTCATGCAACCCACAATCACCCTATGAGGGACAGAAATGCAGTGGGTTTATACAAAGTCCATTCCTTGCTCAAGTAGATTAAAAATAATGTAATTCAATTCCAGTAACAGAAAAGACTTTGGGGTCCTGACTACTTCAATTTTTAAACTTGAAAGAATGTTCACTTTGCTGCTTTCTTTGTCAACGGTTTACATGGTATCAAACAAAAAGTGAAGTCTGCACAGTGACATAATACACACAGAACAAGTTCTGGGCATAAGCAAAGCAAAACAAAACAAAAGCATACAAACTCTCCACAAAAAAAACCAAAAAACAAAAAAACCACAAAAGCATTTCAGAAAACATTAAAATACATTTAGCTTTTAATAGTAAGGTTCCTAACAGCAGGGACTTACTAAGAAATAATTTCCTCAGAGGTTAATGGTCCAAGATGCAGCTGAGGACCATTAACTCTTCTCAACTGGTCATTAGCTGGCAGAAGAACAAGAATCCAACCATGATTAAGAATCATTCATTAGCTCTTAAGATGCTAAGTCTTATTCTCCATACCCAAATTTTTAATCACAAGGAATTTAGATTTTCTGTTTCTTCAATAAAAGTTTAAGGAAAGGAGAATCACCATCCACAAAGAATTATCATCATTAAGCTGTCAGCATTTGCAGCTTATCAAAATAAACTTCCTGTCTGATACATACAGGGCATGTATGCCTGTTCCAAAACATCCAGTCAGGAACTATCAAAGAGGATTAAAGTGGAGGGGAAAAAAACTCTAATGGTTAGTCTCAGACTATTTATTTACACATAGACTGCATACAAACTACCTCCCACAATGAATTTTAAGACATGTTTTCTGTAGGAGATATTCAGGATCAGGATATCCTTCTGGATATGAGGAGCACAGACTGCAGGCTGCTCAGGGAACTAGCTAGTGAGGTCTTTGGCAAAATGCTTTAGGGGATGCTGGGGTCCATCAGTGCTGGCCTCTTTTTCAGCACCACCTCCTAAAAGCACATGAAGAGGCAATTCCAAAATGTTGGAAGTCAAATAGATGAGGCAGAGGGCCAGCTTGGTTGAGTGGGGACCTTTTTCTGGAGCTAAGGTGAAAAAAGGAAGTGGAAGCAAGATCAAGTGACATAAGGGGGAGACAGAGATGCTGCTCACCCTTGTAAGGAAAAATTTATTTGGCCAAAGTCAATGGGAAATGAAGTGGGCTAGTTCTCTGGGAACAATTAAATGATCTTTTAAAAATATATTAATGGCAAAAGGCACTGCAGAAATAACATTGGCGAGTCACAGTCATATGATGAGGATAGTCACCTCATAAATAGGGACACAGATAAAGCAGATGTTTAAAGCTTTCTTTGCTTTGAAACCAAAGCTGTGTCAAGAGAGGTTTAGGTTCTGTATCAAGAAACGGGTCTTCACCCAGAGGGTAGTTGGTCACTGAATGTGGAGCAGATTCCCCAGGAAATTGGTCACAGGACCAGGTCTGCCAGTGTCTGTGAAGAGTTTGGACAATGCCCTCAGGAACATGGTGTGATTGTTGGGGTGTCCTGTGCAGGGGTGGGAGTTGGACTCGATGATTCCTGTGAGTCCTTTCCAACTCAGTATGTTCTATGATTTGATGAACAGTCACAATTAAGAATTAAGCAATGATGATGATTAAGCAAATGATAGACGAACAAAATCACATCATGACTCAGTGAGATACAGCACTAAGACCCACCAGATTTCCCACCATCCATGTCAGGGTGGGTGTCATTCCATTAATGCGCAATGAGCTCACCACACTCTGCCCACAAAGTACCGACATGTCATCCTTTCAGCCTCCTTCTCACTCACTCCCTCTGCCCCACCACATTTGTCTGGATTTGCAACAACCACTTATTTTTGCCTGCATAACATTTTGATCAGGAAACCAAACCAGGAATACGACCAGGTTAAAACTACGTCTGAAACAGATGTAAACTTTTGAAGAACATGGTGATGCAGCATGAAGTCACTGCAAACTGCAATCCTGTCCTGTATGTCCTTCAATATTGGACCAACTCTCTTTGCATACAAAGGTGCTCTGTTCTGATTCAGTCTTAGTACTGTTGCAGCATTTCAGTCTCTCAGTATTAGTGCAGCATAATAAACATAAAATTTTATCATGTTTTAAATGCAGCATGTTGATTTAATTTATATATAACATTGACCACCATCTTTCTAAATATTCTCTTTACTTTCAAGCACTAATTATAGTAGGTACTGCAGTACATTTCTGAGATATTGGTCATTCTCTGCACCATAAGGTAAGAGTTTCAATTTGACCAAAATTCAGGAGAGGCACTGGGTATCTGTTTTAGGGAACTGTGAAATGACATTCCTATTCTCTGCAAAACAGTTTTTGTTTACAGTTCTGATGACAGGATTTTGGAAAAGAGTAACCTTATTGGCACATATATTCTCTTTTTCTGCCTTCTGAGATACAACTGTTTGATTTCAGTGTACAAATCAAGCTTTTAGCAATGCATTAAGGAAAAGAAAGACATTTTATTTGTAAATTGCCTGAACAGAATTACCAATGAAATTCTGAGTCCAGAGTCTTTATATTAGTGATGACGTAAGAAGTGGAATAGCACAGCTTGAATTTCAGATAAATCACTGGGCATGCTGTGTGGGCTGTTAGAAAAATCTTGCTTTGACTTATTAACTGAGCACGTCTGATCTGAAAGCTTCAACACAAAATAAATATATAGTGCCAAGACATCATTTTCTCAGAAACATTTTTCCAAACATGCCTTACATAATTGTTTTACAGATATGTTTTCATTTCCTCTGTTTATTGTCTATATTATTGTGTGCTATTGTATGTATTGTATTTTCTCCTAATAATAAAGTTGTTTCCCCATTAATGGAATATGAAGGAGAAAAATGTAAGGAAGAAAGCTTGCAGCAGACAGAGTGAATTCCACCTTCTCTGTTCAGCAAATTCCCTTTTGTATGGAACCATTCAGTCCTTGCTGCTCATGGAGACTGCAGGTACCAGGCTGCAAACATGAGTGTCAGATGCTTCCTGTGTGATGAGCTGTGCAGTCACACTGGCTTGGTGGCGAGCCTGGACTACAAAGTCTTTTCTTCAAGCAGTATTTATTACCTTATTATCACATTCATATCAGATGTATTTTTGTTAAATCAGAACAGGAGGAGGTCTGATTTCCAGCTACTTGCAATGCACCATGACAATGCATTCATTAAAACCTCTGTTAAGACAATTAGCTGGAAGGTAGGAGATGTGTATTCTGACTCCAATTAGCACAGAGATATTAGTTCAAATACAGCTGATAATACTTACCCAAAGGCACCTCTTCAAGCATTGTAGAAGCTTGCAGACAGAAACTGAGGTGACCCTAGACTTTTTTGCTGAGGCAGGCAGCAATCACTCAGGGATTTATGTATTCTAAAATCTGCACTTTTGGCCCAAACACAACTTTCTTCCTGCAGGTCCTACCTCTGTCTCAGTGTTAACAGCCTTATGCAGACATTGCAGTTCTCTTGGACTGGATGAATGTGGCTCTCTCTGTGTTCTGAAAGGGTCAAACCTTTTTCTGAATTACACCAAAATTTAAAACTATTATGGCAATAGAAAAACTGCCCTAGTATTTTTATTTTTGTGTTTACCATTTTGTATGTATTTCCAGTGCTCAAAGTCATATTTTTTAAAGAGCTACAATTTAAGAAAATAAAAGGTTTCTGTCTTTTGTCCCATAGACTTACCAAGTACCTGGAATTCTGAACAGATTTACTACTTTCTCTAAAATTGAGTTCAATATTATGTGAAAAAAATTCTGTATAGCATAGAACTTGTGTTTGTTGAATTTCTCTACCGCTGGGCCCTTGAAAAAATTCAGCCTCCCAGTTTCCACTGTTAATGCAGAAAACCAAAACAAACACTCTGAATCCCTATTAGGTATGCAGTATCACTGTATGCTGGTTTACACAGCTACTCAAGAGTCATTTGGACCCACTACACACACTGTACCCAACAGAGACTCAGCGTCATGATGGCTGTGAGGACACAAGTACTGTATGAAACACCCAACAGGAGTTTTGGCACTGGGTCATTGCTGAACTGTCCAGTACGACAATAACATCTTAATGTCACGGAAAAAAGAAGGCATGCTGGCATGCCAGGTTTCAGATTTGTCTCCTTTTCAGTTAGTGAAAACGATAAACCTAATTTTGTAAGAATCTGAGGCTAATACTGTCAAAGGGAAAGGGAACTTCGTTCAAGCACACCATTCTTTAAAACAAATATATAACAGGGATTAACAGGGAGTGTTAAAAAATGTCATCTTGATTATCCCTTTCCCCCTGCAGAGAGAACAATAATATTTAATGGTTACTGGTGCACTGTTCTGCATCAGATGCTGACAGTTACAATTTTACTTTCATTTTAATTTTCTGCTGATCTCAGCAAATGGAATTGCTGCTTGAAGAAATAAACTCCCATTAGGATCATAATTTTAAGAGAACAGCTACTACACATTCTTGTGCTGTTAGGTCACATAGTCACTACTGTGCAGTTAATTCAATAATTTAGAGGCATATAGGGGAGAGGGGGATCTCACTGCCCCAGTTTATCTGTCTCAGCTACTCTTGCTCTCACAATATCCTCTCTGAAAAGAAATTAGTCACTCAAGGGCAACTAGACTTGGCTTCCTGTGATAACAACAAATAAACACTTAGAATGTCAGACAGAAGAATCACAGAAGACTTTGCTTTTTAATGAAAGTTGAAGCTTAGGATCTCCTGAAGAGGTCTACATTGAAGACTTCTATTCATCTCAAGCTGACTGAACAAGAATTAAAGCTGAGATATTGGATAAATGCAAGAGCTTCTACCTTTAGTATTTAACATGGAGCTCAGGTACCTCTACATTGTACTGCAGTTGGACAAACAGATAGTCCCTTCAGGTATCTCATTAAGTGACCTTATGTTATAGTTTTAGATTTTGTCAGGATTTTTCTTTCCTTTCCTGCCAACACGAACTTTGGGGGGGCTGACACTGCCTCCACCTAGCTAACGACCCTAAATTCCACCTCGATAGCTCTGGAGGACAGTTCTTTTGTTTTGTTTTGGGGAGTGGTTTTCTTTGGCTTCAGGGCACTTCTTCGTCGGAGGCAGAGGAGATGGAACCAGTGCGTGGAGGTTGCTGCTTTTCTGCTGCGGGTTCCAGCTTCTTTCCCTGCTTTTCTGCTCCTAGCCCGTTGGGCCCAGGGCTCCACTGGGATATACAATCTAATCTTCACTGCTTTGGAGTTGCTGCCATTTTCGCCCTGAGACACCAAGCCAACAGCGANAAGAGGCGTGATCAATTCTTGAGAAAGGCATTCCAAATTATTTCAGCTTCCTCTAAACTAAGACACCTTAATTCCACATAACACATGAGAGATACTGTTCTCTAAACCAAATTTTAAAATGTAAATGCAAGGAAAATGCTTTGTCTAACATTGTGTGAAAAAGCTACAAGATAAAACCAGCAACTATCACCTTTTGCCTAATTCATTTCAATATGAAAGTGAAGGGGAACAAAATATACGCTGGGAGCACCAAGTAACCCATGCAAATCACGCTGGAGTTCAAGGCGAATGAAATGCCTTTCCAAGTAAGTCTAAATTTATTCAAAGAATACAGACTTATAAATAAGGTGCTATCAGCCACTCATGGAGTGCTTAAGAAGATCGGACACTTTTTCTATAGAGTAACAGGCACTGAGCCCTGTTGAGCCCAGGTCAGTGGGTTCTCCTTATGGTATGGCAGAGACTGACTATATCTAAATAAACTACACAAACCAACAAATAGAAGAATTAACTAGATCACTGCTGTCAGTGTAGTTTAGTTTGTTAATTTTTCAGAAGGAAACAAACTTAATCACTATACCTGTACCAACTTCAATATTGACCTTTACATACACAAGGGATATCACATTGAATTGCACTGCTTTTAGTCTCAAATGTCACCACAAGACAATGCACAAAACACAAGCTCCTTTCAGCAGTGAAATTGAAAAGTAAGTTCCAAAAGACACATTAACATTTAATTATAAATATGCAAGGTTCTATATAGAATGTTCACTAAACCTATCCCACGAATTTTTTTTTCAGATTCATTCCTGGACAAATTCCATTTCTTCTTTCTGTGACTTCTCTTGGAATTGACTTCATGGTACAATAAGCTTCATTAGCAAATAGCATATAATTAATATATTATAGCTGAGTAGGAAATACCACTAGCACAAAACTAGTTAATTGTTAAAGCACCTAACTGTAACATGTACATAACTTTTTCCCTTTTTATTCAACTTTATTATCCTGGCAATATACTTCTTGTCTTCACAGTCACCAAGTACATTGATTAAGTATCAATGTGGTAAAACTTACTTATGTGTTCCCAACTCTCCATTATTTATGTAGCTTTTGTATGCAGCTGACACATATACATCTTACTTCCAACATTCAGAACAGATGTTTTACTGGATCAAATTCTATCCAGTCCACATTGATTTTCGTCACATTTTACTGTCAACAAACTGTTGCTCTGTAGCTTAAGGGCTCCAACATGCACATCAACCATCCCATTATGTGATACGCTTTCTGGCCCAGTGGTGATATCTCCATAAATATTTCTCGCAGTGATCATAGCTGCTGCTCATTATGGGGTTTGAGTTTTACAGAAATTTTAGTTAGAAGTCCCCACAGTGTTCCAAGCAGTTTTATGTTTGTTCTCTTAATTAAAAGGGGGAAGAGAAAAGAAAGCAGTGGTTTTTTTCTCCTCAATTAATGCACACAGCCTCCAGCAACAGCCATCTTGCCTGCTATAAGCACCCTTGCACAAAAAAGAAATAGCCTCAAAAAACCCAAATGAGGCTAAAAACCACAACACAATCATGCACAGCAAAGAATACAAAAAAAAAATACAAAGCTTAGTCATATTAGTAAGTTGAATCATTATTTAACAACATTGTGCATTCCACACATTTCTATCATTCCAAATGTATCCATTACGGCAATTCATTTAGAACAGCATGATTCAGAATTTACTTACAAATGCTTAGCACTACTACTTATTCATTAAATCCTTGCCCATGCTACCTGGCACTTTACTTTTTCAATTTGGAGTTCTTTCACATGGCATTTTTGGATAGCACGTTTTTGTCCAGTAGCCAACTAAACATTGAGTTGTTTGAGTGTAATGCAGAAACCCCAGAAAAAAAATACATGGTATTTGCTTTCCAAATGTAATCTCAACTGTTTTTCAGTTTGCATGCCTTGAAATAGGAAAAAACAAAACATCCTAGACCCCATGCAGTGTTAGAGGCTGGAGGAGGGGCTTCAGAACAGTTTGGTTGAGAAGGACTTGGAGGTGCTGGTCGACAGCAGCTGAACATGCACCAAGGTGGGCCCAGATGGCCAAGAAGACCAGTGGCATCCTGGCTTGTGTCAGGAATACCATGGCCAGCAGGACCAAGGAAGGGATCATCCCCTGAACTGGGCACTGGTGAGGCCATATCTCAAGTGCTGAGTCCAGCTTTGGGCCCCTCACTTGGGAAAGGACATTGAGGTGCTGGAACATGTCCAGTGAAGGGCAGTGAGGGTTGTGAAAGAATTAGGAAACATATTTTATGAGGAACAGCTGGGGGAGCTGGATTGGTTTAGTCCCAAGAAGAGGAAGCAGGGGAACATCATTGCTCTCCACAACTACCTGAAATCAGGTTGCAGTGAAGTGGGGGACAGTTTCTTCTACCCTGCCTGCAGTGAGAGGACCAGAGGAAATGGCCTTAAGCTGAGACAGAGGAGATTCAGATTAGATATTAGAAAAAAAGTCTTTCACTGCTAGGGTGGTTAGGATTTGGAGTAAATTGCCCAAAGAGGTGGTGGAGTCACCATCACATGTTCACGACGTGTCTGGATCTGGCCCTGGGTGATGTGGTTTAGTGCTTTAGGGATTGCACTGGTGGTGCTGGGTTGGCGTTGGACTTGGTGATCTCAAAGGTCTCTTTCAACCTTGATAATTCTATGATTCTATGACAACACTGGAAAACTTCATTGCATTGCATTAGTCTGAAGATAGTTTGACTGCTTACTTGAAACTGCGTAAAGCACTTTAAAGTTCGCAAGGGAGGTCAACTAATAACATACTAGAATTTCTTGAGCAGCTTCTTAGACAGACTGGGCTAAGAAATTTAGTATTTTTCAATGCCTCAGTGCCCTCACTATTAAAGAGGAGGAAAAATTCATTAGATTTGTGTAATTTTGAAGCTTAAAGCTGGCACACTTAGGTCTGCTCACGTAACTAGCCACAGATTTTTGAAAACAACAAATTAAAAAGTGATCAAAATATCTATTTAACAATTCCGAGAACAGTGTCTTCAGTATTTGGAAAGTGTCCAATAGAGCTTTTTAACAAAACAGACAATGGAAAAAAAAGAGTGCTTTTTGTAAAACACCAGTAAAAAAATTCTAACTCTGAAAGGCTCTGAGGAAGACTTTCCATAACAGCTCTAGTATGCAAGAACAAAGACATTATCTAAAAGCTTGTAATAAGTCCTACTGAAAAATGCAGAAAGAGTCATGAAGTAGAATAGACTTACTACTATAGCAGCTGAATTAATAATATCTAATTGCTTTTCCAGTTATTTTCAGTGTCTTTGTCTTTCCTGTGGGCTGCACACTTTAAATGAGAGCACATATCCTTCTGAAGGCGTGAATGTGATGAGAAAACCTGGTAGAAACTACTGCCTCCATAGCTCTGAGTTGCTTACATGCCTTTCCTCACAAGAGTTAATGTGTCCTCTTAGCTTGAAAGGTATGGATAGTTTGAGGAAACTACCTGCATGATTGAAGTTAAATATTTGGTCTCAGAATGGTGGGACCAAAACAATAGGCAAGACCTTTTCCATCTACTTGGTTAACAGGGTGTGCAAGAGTCAGTTCTACAATGACAAGTACTACTTAACAGTAAATATTGTACCTGTATGAAGCCAGAGCCTGGTTTAAGTGAAAACTAGGTGACTCTGAATTTTAAATATAAAAATATTTGCCTGAATTACTCTCAGTATTAGCTACTGCACATTTAAACCAGAAACTTCATTTTTCTGGTTTCTTGATCCGCTTCTTAAGGAACTATCAACAATCACAAAGTTGCTTCCCAGTGCTATCTCACTGGGCGTCTGCAAAGGGCATTTACTCCTACAGGTCTACACTCCTGGCTGACCTCTGGCTGTAACAAGGGCAGGTGACTGAGTTATAACTTTCTCTGGTGAATAGCACTCACCAGAGAAAACTGGCGAAGTTTTGTGAACTTTTCTTGAAGTTTCACATATTTGTGTCTTATTTATGTGAAATTTGGTACAGATTCACTCACGGACAAAAGATTCTCAAGAAGGACATGGAGGAAATCTTAAGCAAGGAAGGAACTGACAATAATAGGTCACATTTGCCTTATCTTCTTAGGAGGTCAAGTCAAAGAGATTCTTGCTATATCAAATGATGGGCACCCAACTTAAAACAGAGCCATGCTCAAGAGAATGTTGCTAAAATGCTAGCTGGAAAGGAAACATGCTACCTTGAAAGAAACAAAAAAGAAAAAAAAAAAAAAACCACAAAAAAGACTAGTTATGCACATGGCAGACCCAGCCCTGAAAAAGGGTAAATAATTCTTATAGCATCAGAAAGTAAAGTCCTTTAAATTGCATATTATGTTTTTTGGTTTTTTATTTCCAGCTATCATCCTGTGCTGGTTTTGGCTGGGCTAGAAATAATTTTCTTCACAGTAGCAATGTGAATGGGGCAATGTTTTGGAATTGTGCTGAAAACAGTTTTGATAACATAGGGATATTTTAGTTATTGCTGAGCAGGGCATGCACAGAGCCAAGACCTTTTCTGCCACTCACCTCACCCTACCAGGGAGCAGGCAGGGGGTGCACAAGGACCTGGGAGGGGGCACAGCCAGGACAGGTGATCCCGGCTGACCACAGGGATATTCCAGACCATGCGGTGTCATGCTCAGCATATAAAGCTGAGGGAAGAAGACGGAAAAGGGGAATGTTTGGCATGATGGTGCTTCTCTTCCCAAGTCACCATCACACATAATGGAGCTGTGTTTCCCTAGAGACAGCTGAACACTTGCCTGCCCGTGGGAAGGGATGAATGAATTCCTTGTTTTACTTTGTTTGTTTGTGCAGCCTTTGCTTTCCTTATTAAATTGTATTTATCTCAAAGCACAAGTGTTTTTTTCACTTTTACTCTTCGATTCACTCTGCTATCCCGCCAGGAGAGAGTAAAAAAATGGCCGTGTGGGGCTTAATTGCCAGATGGGGTTAAAGCAAAACACCTATCACATACTGCAATGTTCACACTGCCAGATTCGTTTCCAGGATTTGTTTCTAGAAGATTATGTCCCTATGTAACCAGCCACTGGATGTCCTTGTGTTCTGGTAGGCATAAATAAGTGATTTACAAAGTTCTCCAAATGCAGGTCATTAACCTTGACTAGAATGAAATACAATAGCAATGCAATCTGCTTCATCTCCTGTATGAGTTTCCCTGTGTCACATTTTCAGCCCGCATTTGTTTTGTCTCATTCTATGTCTCCTGATATTGCTGGTTTAGTATGTTTATTTGCCAGTATCCTGCTGGAACTGCTTCAGTTCTCTTACTGCAGGTAATTACTTCAGTGTTTTGGAGCCTCCATTATCTGTAGCCTGACACTTCGTCATTCGAAGGAATGGTAACAGATGCTTGAGAAATGCAAAGTGCAAAGGTGGAGGTGTGGATTTGCATTAATCAGCAGGCTTTTCCTAATCTATGAAACCAATCTCTACATCTAGCCAATTAAAACATGACAAGCCAGACATTTTAAAAACGTGACTAAGTAGGAAAAATAACTCTGAAGAGCAGTAATTTCCTCTCTCCAGCTTGCATTTCTATCATAACTCTGTCACTTCTTACAAGGTTTATAGGTTACCAGATCCTTTCAGTTTTGTGACGTAAATTTCCTCTAGTTGGATACATGGTAAGTGCATCAAATATCAAAGAATTGTCTTGCAATTTGTCTAAGAGCCCTGATCTGTTTAAATAAACAGCAAAACCTTCACTGACTTCGGATCACCTGACCTTACTTTGTGGTTTCACTTTTAATTCCAAACAAGTTAAATATTTCCTTCATTTGGTACCTTTGAAGACAATCTCAGAGCAAAATACTGGGGTCTCTAGCTCTCTATTTAGCCCAACCATTTCTTTGAAGTTACTGAATGATTTGGAGGGAATGATGATCTCCATACTCATCTTGGATTTGATTTTTCTGGTTTATAGTTTATCTCTGCTCAAGAGTGCCATTTCAATACTAAAAATTCACCTTTTCAATATGAATGCTCTAAGATTAATAATGATCAGAAAAAAACTTTACATGTGCTACAGGGACTTCCATTTGGGACATTTACTAAGGTACTTTCCAGACTGAAGGGGAGTGGGTGTTTTATAACCAGTTGCCAACACTCCCATTACACAGATTTGGAAAGGCATACACATAAGTAGGCTGCCCAAATTCTTAATACTCCTCTGTGTAGCACACTCACTCTTCTGGGTGTATTTTTCATGGAAGCAGCAGTAATTTATTCCAGATTTTTTGCATCATTTATTACTGAGATATAAGATTAACTGTCTTCCTCAGTATTTTTGTAAAGCTTGCTTAATCTAACATTGCTCTTTTTTGCCTGCAGAATTCCACCTTTCAGGAAAAACACTACACAAGAACCCATACAGAAATAGAGCTGCACTGTGTGCTTCACAGACATGTCATAAAAGGAAAATAAATCATAAATAGGTATATTCATATATTTACCACAAAAAGAAAGTCACTGTCACTGCAAAAAGATAAATCAAGCAGACAAAAGGCACCAGTCACACTTCCATTAACAGAATACTTTTGCAAAAGCTGGATATTTTCTCCTCTGCACTCTAAAGTCTCATAAAGTTCCATACAAAAACCAGTGAAATTGGCTATTTTTTAGCAGAAACAGAGCCATCTGGTGGGTGGAAAAAAAACCACACACAACAACAACAAAATAAACAAAATCCCACCCCAAGTCATATGTTAACTGTACATCCTGCTGCTGTAACAAAAGACTAAATAAGTATTTCATACTCATTCATTGCTAAACAGAAATACTACTCAACCCACAACCCTTTTGAAGGCTTTCAGGCTTAAAAGATGGGGCTTTTTAAATAATTGTCACTTTTTTACAGCTGATCTACCTTTAACATCTTTTAGACCAGGAAGCAGTGCAAGTCCTACCGTCACCACCTCAGTAATGGTCAGCAACTGAACTTCAAGGAGGTAAAAACAGCTAACAAGCTGTAGCATTCCTAATGTTCCTGTGTTTCTGTCCATAATCTGCCAGCAGATGTACTTTGGTCTGCTCTGTTTACAACAAACACATTTCAGGAATTTTGTTCAGATACTTCAAATCATGTGCAAAGAGACTCCACAAACCAGGTATGTGTACAAAATACTGCTGTTAGGTAATGATATGTATGATAGCCACATACAAAACAAAATTCATATTTTCCCTTTTCTCACCATGTACTCTTGCCATGACAAGTGAACTTTGGTGTTAAGCTGTTCACTTCCTAAAAGTTCTCAGAAAAAATAATTAGCTTATTTTAACCAGGGCTCCGGCTGTCCAAACACAATTTGAGATTACCTTATCATCATCCTTCCTCTTCAAAACAGAGAAAATGCAGCCGGCAGTCTTGGTTTTGAGATTAAGAAAATATATATAATGGTAAAGAAAGTTTAGATCAGAAGTTTACTCTCCACTGCAATAGGTAATTACTGTCACTCCCTTGTAAGACTCCTGGAATCCTACAGATTTACTGAGTAGAGGCTCCGATAAAATTCTGGAGAATTCACTTGCACTAGCCACACAGGGTAAAATATTTAGGTTTAGAAGTTTACCTCTGGTTCACAGATGAATTAAAACTTTTTCCTACTACAGTGTTTAGGGGGACAGCACTGCTTGCACTAGGATATGTTTCTAAAAATAATCATGTTAGTTAGAAGACGCAACTTTCCAAAAGTTTTAAATCATCCTTATTTTGGATAATACTTGAAATTCTTAAACCCAAAATCCATGGTAGTTGATACATCCTCAAAGATGTGAGTCAATGAATGTAGCAGTCCAAGCATTCTAAAAAGTAGTTCACAGAGCATGTACAAATCAGATAGGACTGTCAACTCTTGTTTGAAATGTTTTATCACTGTTAGCAAGAAAAGAACTAGTATCACCCAGTGAGACATACACAGTATTAGCTGCTAGAACAGATACGTTTTCCCTTGTAAGAACACGAATAGAAGTTACACATCATATGGTGAATAGGACAAAGACCACACTGGAGAGCATCTCACAGAACCATTCAGGTTGTAAGGGAACACTTGAGGTCATGCACTTCAAACACTCTGCTCAAGGAAGGGTAGTTTGAAGAGATTATTCAGGATAATGTCCATTCAGGTTTTAAACACTCCTAAGAATGGCAAACTCCACAAATTCCTGAGCAACTTGTTCCAATGTCTCACCACCTTTGCAGTCAAAAAAACCCTTCTTGTGTTCAAAGGAAATGTCAGGTGTTTCATTTTGCGTCCATGGCCTCTTGTCCTTACAGTTGGGAATTAAGAAAAGTCTAGTTTCCGCCTCTTAAAGGCTCAGAAGCACCTTGAGCCTGATTTCTGCTGGCTAACAAGAGCTTCCCCAGCTCTCTCAGTATGAATGATATTCCCATTCCTTAATTATCTCCGTAGCCCCACACCATACTCCAGCCAGTAAGTCTGTAACATCCTTTTTCTAGGGAGCCTAGAACTGGACCCAGCACTCTAAATGTGGTCTCATTATCACTAAGGGGCAGGAACAGAACAGCTTCCCTCACCTGGTGCAAGTGCTTTACCTGATGCAGACAATGACACTATTGGCCCTTTTTTGCAGAAGGGGTGCATTCCTGCCTTGTGGTCAGCTTGTCCATCATGAACCACAAGAGCTGCTTTCCAGCTGGGTGGTCCCCTACATAGTACTGGTGTATGGGGTTATTTTCCCTTGGTTGCAGGTCTTTGTACTTTCCTTGCTAAAATTCATGAGTTTGCCCCTTTCCTCAATCTCTTCACAGTCCCTCTGGAGATGGCAGCAACCACCCAGCCTATCATCCACTTCTCCAAAGTCCTCATTCAGGTCATTAAAAAAAGTGGTTGAACTGTACTGGCCCCAGAACCGACCTGTGGAGTTCAGCACTAGTGACTTGACTGAAATGGGATGTTGCAGTTTGACATTCTGGGCAGAGTCATTGGGGCAGTTTTTAATTCATGGTCCCTGTCCAGACACAAAAGACACTTGCCTGTGATGTTTACCAGTACTTTGTAAAACCATTGACACAATATCTACTTCCCTCCACTATCTGTTGCTATAGCTATTAATTTAACATTGCTGTGACACAATGTAAATCAGTAAACTTCTAGTCATGGTGCTGCTCCTCCTAAACTAGCAAGGGTAGTCTTTAATAAGTCAGAGATAAACTATAAATTATAACAGCAATGCTTCCTTCCCGCTCCACCCAGATAACCACTCCAGTGGAAGTAAGTGCTGATAATTTCAGAAGAGGAAGCTCTCATTGCTCTGCCCCACAAGTTCTGTAGTCTATATAACCACAGTAAGCGGCAGCAAATGTGAACTATGATCTCAGACTAAGCAAGAGAAGCAAGTTTACCAGTTGAGCAACAATACTACATGCCTTTATCATGATTAAATTATTTTCTACACCCCACCCCCCCCACAACAAACCACACTAGAGCTGTAAAACTATTTCAGAATTTTAGGCCACATTCCTGAACTCAAGGAAGATCAGTATTTTGTTCTCTCAAGTGAAGATACCAATCTTGCTCTGAGCCCATTTATCAGAAATGAATCACAAAACCTATAATGAGACATTCGGCTACATGAAGCAAGCAAATTCTGCCTCTTTCCTCCTCTTCCTCAAGAGACAATCAAGTCTTGTGCTTTCACAGGGTATAGTTGATTTTGCTTTATTTCCTGAACAGTTATTTACAAATATATACAAATTATAGAGGATCTTCTTGAGTTGCATACTTAATTGCTCCCTGACTTAACAGCTACATTTAAAGAATTAGATGAGGCATGAGCCACATGCCATAGTAATTTGTTGTAGTGCTTGTTTAAAAATCTTGGTAGACTC
Source organism: Grallaria varia (assembly GCA_013396735.1). Lineage (NCBI taxonomy): Eukaryota > Metazoa > Chordata > Aves > Passeriformes > Formicariidae > Grallaria > Grallaria varia. The sequence continues at coordinate 24,409 of VWZG01008292.1, forward strand.
AATGAGTCCAGTTCTTGTAATGCAATGAAGAGGGCACACACAGAGTGACATGCACAGCCAGTGCAACAGAAGGGAAGCGTTTATTAACTAAGTACAAGCACAGGGGATATCTGGCTCATTAAAAATTTCCTGTTAACATTGAATGATATTTCAGTAACAGGCAATACATTTTGATGTCTGTTAACAGTGGCTAACTTTTATACCAGTTTTGTTGCGTTATACAAATACAATTTTAATGACTTATTTTAATTAAAAAAGAACAACTAAAGATAAGTTTTTCTACTTCTGATTTTTCCATACACAGCCTT